>JAYESA010000010.1:128595424-129087924 GCA_036927795.1 Iris macrosiphon | reverse complement strand
GCACCACCACCATTAACACCACCCCGCTCCCTGCCCTATCTTCTCCGATCTCCTCGCCGGAGCCGACTGCTCCAGCACCACCGACCCGCTGTCCTCTCCCTGCTCCTTGTCATCACCATCCTCTATCTTCTTTCCTTCAACCTCGCTGACGATAGCCCAGTCCGGCCATCTTCCCCGCTGTACCTCGCTACACCCGAGCCCCCTCTCCCTCGTCGACTTCTTCTTCTCCTCCTCCATATCCAGTCGACAAGCAGCCACCATAGCCTGCTGAACCCGCCGCTGCTCCTCCTCATCACCCTCCTATTCATCTCTCTCAACCCCAACGCCGGAGCCCGACGTCTCCCCCTCGCCTGAACGCCGCCGACACCTCGACCCTACCACCAGCACATCACCACCATCAACATAAGCCCCATCACCATCACCATCTCATTAACACCCCATCACCATCATCATCATCCACCATCAACATAAGCCCCATCACCATCACCATCTCATTAATACCCCATCACCATCATCATCATCCACGTAATCACCATCATCCACATCATCGTCCTTGTTATCACTATCGTCCATATCATTATCCTAGTCATCACCATCCCTGTCATCATTATCATCACCCTCACCCCATCATCATCATCAATCACCACATTATCACCCCCTTCACTATTATCATCCACATCATCACTATCGTCCCAATCATCATCCACGTTACCACCACTATCATAATTTTCATCATCACCATGGTAATCATCATCATTGACCTAATTATCACCTTAACCCTAACCAACACCATCACCCTTGCCGAAGACAACCTGTAGCAGTCACCCCCGATTCCCGTGCCTGTGCACGCTGACCCCGAGGATATTATATTGTTCTACGTGACTTTCGGAGAAGGTTATTGGGACTACATAGCTTCTTGCCAGGCAAGTATACCTTGCCAATTTATTTACAGTACTTTATATGCTATTTATATTTATATTTCTGTATATTCATTGCATGTGTAGTTTCGTTCAGTCATTATTATATATTAGATTTGTTGACACACACTTGACACCTAGTATCATGAGAGGACAATCATTAGGCATATGGGCTATAATCACTCTGGTAAACCGTAGTATATAGCTTACACTACGGGCGTGTGTCGCGATGGTCGCTACCCCCGAGGTATGTCAATTTCTGTAGAGTCGCGCTGGTCGCTACCCCCGAGGTATGTCAATTTCTGTAGAGTCGCGCAGGTCGCTACCCCCGAGGTATGTCGATTTCTGTAGAGTCACGCTGGTCGCTACCCTCGAGGTATGACGATTTCTGATGTCCCCTGACGGGTGTGTGAGTTGTGAGGCTTAGATCGAGTAGCCTAACCTTGCCCATACGTCAAAAAGTTGTCCTTATTTGCATTCATATAGATTGTTTTGTATAGCGTACTAATATATTTTTAAACATTATGCATGTTACTGTATTCAATTGGCTTGCTTCTATGTATCTTGTTATGTCCCTCTGAGGACCTGGTCCCTTGCCAGGTATAGACGACCGTGAGCATCCGTAGGAGTACGGACCCGGACCTGACGTATTACTTTCTGCCGAAGAGACCTTACCCACTGAGCATCATTGTTTATCTCTAGCGATGGATCCTTTAGCTGACACTCTTATATCGTCACCTATTTATATTGGTGATTTTACCCTTCTCTCTTATTTTAGTCGGTATAGTCATTGGTAGTGGATTTGTCTCCACTCGGCTATCATTTATGGATTATTTAGACACTTTATTCTAGTTTAGTTATATTTCTTTCTGTGACTTATTATGTGGATGAGATTAGTATTTTTGTGACTTATGATAGTATATATACCACATGTGAGTTTTATTCATATTACAGCGTACATGTGTATTATGGTGTCCATATATTGGAGTTGCCATATACACACGGCTGGCATGCTTACGTGATCCTAGTCCTTCGTATTTTGGGACTGGGGCGTGACATGTTTTTGTGGTGGCCCATGCAGGTCGAGAGCATATTGTCTCGGTTAGGTTACTGTACCGAGCAAGCCTGCACCTAGGATTAGAGTATAGGATCTCATCCACAATTGACTATGAATTATCTTCCTTCCTATTCGTTCTATCGCATCCTGTTTGATTCATGTACTTCCCTAATAGTTTCTTGAGTGTAGCCTTCCCCTAGAACATAGGAACCCTTGTTGTTATAATAATAATTAGGGTAATGATCCTACCAAGAATACAACTAGAGTATTGACACATCACTAAATTTAGAAAATTTAGTGAACCATAGCATTCCTTATCTATATATTGGTTTACTATTACCCCTTGATGTATTTATGAAGGACTTGAGTGTAGTATAGACACTACTAGAGTTAATTAGAAATTTAACCATATTGTTTGACCCTAGTATTGAGGGACCACTAAAAAAAAAAAAGTCCAAGGTTGAATATTAGGACCAAACCTAACTTTTATAGTGAGATAGTATTATAAAACTATATATTTAGATGCTTGTCTTGATATTAGCAGACAGTACCCTAGGAAGCCACGAGGAATAAAATAACATTTTCCTAGAACATACCCTGAACACAGAGATTTGTATACCCCTTCCCCTTAGACAACCATGATATTATCTAGAGCCTTTCTACTTAAATTCAAATCTTGTTCCTCTGAAAATTTAGCGCTCGTTATTTGTGCGACGACTGATTATGCTTTCCCTTCTTTTCTTTCAACTCGTGCCGCCTAACCCTTCCATTCCTAATATTAACTCTTTTGTTCTATGAGCACTAAGGCTAAGCCCTAAGATGACCATGACCTATATAATGTAAGAGGATACCCTAATAAGTACCAAAACCCTTTCTCGTAGACCTTAATAGGAGTTTCTACGGTATCCTTAAGACAATACAGTATTAGTAATTATTTTAAGTTGGGTAGTATGCCTTACCACATAGTATCACATAGTCCTCTTAACCCATTGATGAAGTATAACTGAATGACATTAACTGTATGTTAGCATAAGAAGATAGTGGTTATTCAAGCAGTAGAACTTAGAGGCCCATATCCTATTTGGTCGACTAGCGACTTAGACAAGGAGTTAGTATGACAACTGTAGAGATAGTAGAGTCTTATCTTTTTGTGACCTTGAATTATTGTGTACCTTCTCTCATCATAATCTAGCGTACTTATATTTTCTGTACTACCTCGACTTATGCTGCTATTTTATAGCCTAGTTTTGCAAGCTATTCTTTTATCGAGCTTGATAATGATATTGTATTATTGGGGACGCCTACTAATACATTGTCTAATCAGAACCAGTATATTAAGGTCTAGCTAACCTTAGTACATTTGGTTCGCCCTTCATAATACTACTTTACATGGATTGAGATATATAGTTGACTAGTAGACATATATATTTGCCCTCTAGATATGTCGGAGCACATCATATCAAGTACATAACTGTACCGATATGAGCATGCAAATAAGAAATTACCAAATAGTATTTCAATCAACAACTGCCTTGACAATTCCTATTTGAATTCCTTAAATGCCTTGATCCCCATACTTATATCCTATAACCTCCCCCTTGAACTCTTTACTATTGCTTTTCGTCTTTTCTTATTCCGGAAAGACAAACGCTCGTGCCGGGTATAAGTTGATACACTGATAAGTACTAGATATACCCCATAGGCTAATCATATGACTTGGTGACTCTTTTTTTATAATTGATTAAGGGCATATCATAGATGATATGTTTGGTGTTAAAACTTTGAGGATTAAATAACATGATTAAATAATTCGAGGCATAGCTTTCTTAGATGTATAGCCCTAGATGATAGATAGGTAAATTCTAAGTTGGGTAGAACCCGCATTGTCAACTTGAGGTGAATTCTTTTAGACTGTGACCAAGTGAGATTAGATAGAGAGAAACTATACCTTGTTTTAATTTTGAGGACGAAATTATTTTAAGTTGGGTAGATTGTAAATCCCCTCACCCAAAATTAGGCCTACTTTGCTTAGATAGTGAAATTAGGGCTGGTTTGAACCCAAATAGAAATAGAACTTTTTATTTATTTAATTATGCAATATTTATATCACTTAGTGCGCCATACCGTTGCTTCGATAATTGAAGCACTACACTAGCCATTGCCCTCCTACAAATTTTGCACTCTTGCCCTAGACATGACCGCCTTCTATTCTGACCTTGGTGTAACTTATAATTATTTCCTCTTGTGCTACATTTTAGTCGCACAATAAACGTCGCAGACGTTATTCCTTAATTCCAAATAAATTCAAACTTTGTACCATTGTGTGTTCCAATCAAAATTGGAGACACATCTTGACCATTTTGTACAACCAAAACTATGATAATATTCTATACTGAATCCTTTATGTCCATGACACTTATGTCCCACCTAAATTTATCTCTATGTACTTCTAATTAAATCCAGAACACCTTGCGCAGTAATTTTAATTAAATTAATTTAATTTCCATCTCTGTGCAATTTTCTAATTGTTAGGCGCTTTTATGCAAAATTGCATTAAACTGTCCACACCATTGGACACAATACATGAAGAACCCAATTTTTCCTTCATATAATTTTTTTCATAATTTTTGGGATGTGCAAACGCACAACATCGCCCCCCATTTAAATCTATCCTTGCATTTAAACAATGCAATTATGGCCCTCCAAACACCCCCATGTGAGCCCAAGGCCCAATCCCAAGGAGTGTTGACCAAGCCCTAATCCTAGGTCAACCCCAAACCTAAATTTTTACATGTATAAATATACAATATTCCTTTTCTTTTCCTTTTCTATTTTACCTAAACTAATACCTCCCAGCCGACATACACCCCTCCCCTATTCCCTGTTCATCGTCTTCCTCCCCGACCCGCCGCCGGAGTACTTGTCGGAGTCCTCGCCATCCTCCACCAGAGCTACCCGGCCTCCTCCACCGCTGCATGACAACCTCTCCCTCTCCTATCGTCAACTCCCCGTACCACCACCATTAACACCACCCCGCTCCCTACCCTATCTTCTCCGATCTCCTCGCCGGAGTCGACTGCTCCAACATCACCGACCCGCTGTTCTCTTCCTGCTCCCTGTCATCACCAAACTCCATCTCCTTTCCTTCAACCTCGCCGATGACAGCCCAGTCCGGCCATCTTCCCCACTGTACCTCGCCATACCCGAGCCCCCTCTCCCTCGTCGACTTCTTCTTCTCCTCCTCCACATCCAGTCGGCAAGCAACCACCACAACCTGCTGAACCCGTCGCTACTCCTCCTCATCACCCTCCTGTTCATCTCTCTCAACCCCAACGCCGGAGCCCGACGTCTCTCCCTCGCCTGAACGCCGCCAGCACCTCGACCGCACCACCAATACATCACCACCATCAACATAAGCCCCATCACCATCACCATCACCATCTCATTAACACCCCATCACCATCATCATCATCCACATTATCATCCTTGTCATCACCATCATCCACATCATCATCCTCGTTATCACCATCATCATCCTAGTCATCACCATCCCTGTCATCATTATCATCACCCTCTCCCCATCATCATCATCAATCACTACATCATCACCCTCTTCACTATTATCATCCACATCATCACCATTGTCCCAGTCATCATCCATGTCACCACCATTATCATAATTTCCATCATCATTCTATCATCATAACCATGGTAATCATCATTATTGACCTAATTATCACCTTAACCCTAACCAATACCGTCACCCTTGCTGAAGACAACATGTAGCAGTCACCCCCGATTCCTGTGCCTGTGCATGCTGACCCCGAGGATATTGGATTATTCTACGCGACTTCCGGAGCAGGTTATTAGGACTACATAGCTTCTTGCCAAGCAAGTATACCTTGCCAATTTGTTTACAGTACTTTGCATGCTATTTATATTTATATTTTTGTATATTCATTGCATGTGTAGTTTTGTTCAGTCATTACTATATATTAGATATGTTGACACACACTTGACACCTAGTATCATGAGAGGACAATCATTAGGCATATGGGCTATAATCACTCTGGTAAACCATAGTATATAGCTCGCACTACGGGCGTATGTCACGCTGGTCGCTACCCTCGAGGTATTTCAATTTCTGTAGAGTCGCGCTGGTCGCTACCCCCGAGGTATGACGATTTCTGATGTCCCCTGACGGGTGTATGAGTTTTGAGGCTTAGATCGAGTAGCCTACCCTTGCCCATACGTCAAAAAGTTGTCCTCATTTTCATTCATATAGATTGTCTTGTACAGCGTACTTATATATTTTCAAACATTATGCATGTTACTGTATTCAATTGGCTTGCTTCTATGTATCTTTTATGTCCCTCTGAGGACCTGGTCCCTTGCTAGGTATAGACGACCGTGAGCATCCGCAGGAGTACGAACCCGGACCTGACGCCTTACTTTCTGCCGAGGAGACCTTACCCATTGAGCATCATTATTTATCTCTAGCGATGGATCCTTTAGCCGACACTCTTATATCGTCACCTATTTATATTGGTGATTTTACCCTTCTCTCTTATTTTAGTCGATATAGTCATTGGTAGTGGATTTATATCTACCCGACTATCATTTATGGATTATTCAGACACTTTATTCTAGTTTAGTTATATTCCTTTCTGTGACTTATTGTGTGGATAAGATTAGTATTTTTGTGACTTGTGATAGTATATATACCACATGTGAGTTTTATTCATATTACAGCGTACGTGTGTATTATGGTGTCCATATATTGGAGTTACCATATACACACGGCTGATATGCTTACGTAATCCTAGTCCTTCGTATTTTAGGACTGGGGCATGACATAGTATATATGTTAGTGGGTTTAGGCTAGGTGTGTAGCATAGGTTGAGATATCGGATACCGAGGGTATCCCGGTATCTCAAGGAGGCGAGTTTGTGGGTTTACTAGCTTAATGAACTAGTTTTGACCTAAAATTTTAGGGGCACCCTAGTTTGACCTAGAGTTGATCATAGTTGACCTGGTTGACCACCAAAGTCAACCTTTGACCTAGTTTCGACCTAAAGTTGACTTTTTGGACCCTGGGTTGACTTTTTGATCCAAATTTTACCGGTTTGATCTGTTTGACCTAGAACAACCCTAGAAGCTTGTTTTTAGTTATTTTATATCTGTTTAGCTCTTTAGAACCCTATTTAACCTTGCTTTTCGCATAGGACCTTGCGACGCCAGTTCAGATCGCCAGTTGCTCAGGACGTCAGGCGAGTACATTCTCTGATAGTTTTTATTATCTGATAATTATTATAATTCAGCTTTTAGTATAGTATTATCTGATTTCTGGCATGACACTAACTAGTATTTCTGGATTTATTTACTTGTGACACATATATTTTATGTTTTTGGCCTCTATTTCTGGAATCACCTACTGGCATCACATCAGGACTCACTACAGGCATCACTCATGTTTCTGGCTGGACTCATACTTGATTTACGTGTCAGGTCTTAGATTCACTTATTCTAGTCGGGGCAGAGAAATACTCGAGTAGACATGTAAATATTTATTGTCATGACCCGCACCCGGTGTAGGGATGCAAGTCGGAAACAACGCCCAGCCTACGCCGCAGCATCGGCGGTAGAACGCTGTCTTGGTCAACTATACTATCTAATTATCTCACTATAAAGCATAAACCTCTAATAATATCTCAACTCCAAGAAGAGAGTAATCAACTTAATTCAACACAATACTCAATCACATTTCTATGGCACAAGAGGATATCACAGAAGTCTAACATAACTATGCAGTTAATATAACAACAACAAATAGAAATAATATCCAAACACAAATATATGCCGGAAACAAATCCGGTACCAAAATGCTAAAGAGAACTAACTATGCTAACTAGTGAATCCGGCTAAATCTCTTGACAGTCACTCCAGAACTAGTGGATCCAAGTCTGCACCATCTATAGGCTGAGGTCCGTAGTATGTCAGACACCAATCTCCCGGATCCTCTAAAAAATATTTTCTAGTCAGGAATGGAGCGAAGTACAACCCAATAGCAGTTTCAATTAATTGACAAAAACTATAAAATAGTAGAATAGAAGATGCTATCTACGATGAGGATATAACTGACAATCAAGAACAATGAGAGAATAGGCAATACTAACAACAGAATATAATCAATGCGTACAAGAATAAAGGAATGAACTATAATGTCAGAATAGAACAAGGTAATCAATGAACTGAATAATAGAATCTACAATAACTATGTGATTTGAGATACTAACTAAATATGTGATCGGCCTGGGAGATTCAATGATTACACTAAGGAGCTAACTCAACCATACGTGAATTGCATGGTTAGTTAGTAGCCAATGATTACACTACTAGCCGATAGTTTCTTGATCACATATTTAATTGGTATTTCCCCCACCCCGACTGATATGATGGATCGAATCATGACACGTCACTAGCCAATGTATCCAATGTTTAATCTACAATATTCAATGTTATCCAATACCAACAAGGACAATATCCGATACCATCTCCATAATCAAGGTAACATCCCATGACTAACGATCCAATAACAATACCAATCCGTGTACCATCGTGTCAAGAATCATAAGTAACATTTCTAAATACTTGAATTATAGTGGTAATTAAATAATAAAAACTATCAGAGAATGTACTCGCCTGTGGTCCAGAGCAAATGATAAAAATGATGTCCGAACTGGTGTCACAGACCTATATATGAAATATTGCATTAATACAAGTTTTTGGGAAGAGAAATAAATTAAACTAGTCAACTTTCTAGGTCATAAAGTCATTTCTAAGTCAAAAGTCAAACTAGATCAACTCTAAGTCAACTATGGTCAACTATAGTCAAATTATGGTCAACTACTTATTTCTAGGTTGCATGAGTCTAACTCAAAGATATTGGGCTCACACACTATGAATCTAGGCCATACAAACTAAATCTTAGGATACTAAGATACTGTATCTCAGGATACGCAAACAAGGAATAAATATAACACATATGTACATATCAAACAATATTATATATATAAAATCCTAATTACAAATGCTAAATGGATACCTTGGTTTCGAACCAACTTGGTATCGCAATACTAAACCTCTATCTTGATATCAAAACCCAATACCTTGATTATCCTCCAATACCTTGATACTTAGCTTGGCATCTCAAGGTAAATTCAAAACCTTATTTATACTAACTACCCAACAATAATTATAAACTACTATGCATTTAATATTTATATAATTCTATATACCTTATTTTAGTCACCTTAATACCAACCCATAATTAGTTTACAACTATCCTATTACTTATGCCAATACCTACTACTCATACCTTGGTATATCTTGATACTTACCTTGATATCTCAAGGTAATTGCCAAAATCTCATATATATACTAACTACCCATCAATAATTACATATATCAATCCAATATAACTCTAGTATGTACTAATAGAATAATACTAACTACTAACTACACACTAACTATTAATACATATATACGTACATACATACCTACAAATATATAATATATAAAAGATACTCATAACAATTGATAAATAAAATATACTAATTATTCTAATAAATTTATATGCTATAACTAAATATATACATATATAGTATACTATAATACAAATAGCAATTAGGAACATATTTATATATATATTAATTACCATATATATACATATATATCTATATATATATTAATATCTAATATATTAAAAACTGTCAAACTGTCGCTAAATATCCTGTCCATTGTCACAGAAAGCTGCTGTGTATATAGATACACTGCAGTTTTTTATGACAGTTTCCTGCACTGTCACTAAACACTGTCGCTGAAGCTTCTGATACTCTGCTGATACACTGTTGTTTCAGCGACAGTTTTCTGCAACTGTCGCTGACTGCTGTCGCTGAAAAGCTGCTATTATTTGCATTTGTTGCTGCTGTTGCGACACTTCTGGCTCGCTGTTGTCGCTGAAAATATATGTATATATATATACAATATATATATAAATACATATATATATAACCCACCATATATACATTTATACAATATATATTTAAATACATATATATAACCCATAATATATATTTATACAATACTATACAATAAACATATAAAACTATATATAACTATACATACACTTATACATAGTAAATTGTATAAAATACCACATAGTAACATACACACACATATAGTAATATGTATATATAACTATACATATATATAATCATATAATAATATAAATACATAACAATATATAATATAACTATATATATAACCACATATAAATATATCTACTATATTATATATACATATGCTACCACTTATAAATATATATCTACATACATATATATATATATAAATAATCATATATAAATAATCTAATTACTTAATTAAACATACACATATATTATATAAAATATATACATATATTTACATCCCTAACATATATTATAACATATATATTAATGCATGTAGAAGAAAGCTACATAATATATATTCTATTAATACATATATAAAACATAGATCTATGATACAATAAACACTATAATAAATATACATAATACATATATAATATATATAGATACATACACAATTATAATTCAAGAATTAAAGCACAATTAATTAGATCTACACATAAACACATAATAATTGGAGCGTATCACACCGTATCCCACTAGATCTAGGATACGCATGCGACACGAGTCCACCACACATCCAATTTTACCCCGAAGGACACAAACAAATCACATATAATATTTATGAACAAAACAAAGTGTCAAATATAGATCTATGTGTCCGTGTCAAAATACGACATGTACAAAGTCCCGTATCGGAGGAAAAATCCCCAAAATAACACGTATCACCAAATTGTTGGGATACGACCTACACGTACCTAATTATGGACACGACACTAGCCCCAAACACATAAACATATGCCAAATTGATCTATAGGATCAATTGACACACACAACAAAAGTTATTTTCGGAATTCCCCCAAAATTGACACAAAAAGCACCATAACTTTCTCTATAGGTCTCCTATGAACACAAAACCAAATCCTATGGGTAGTACTGTCACGACCCGCACCCGGTTTAGGGGCACGAGTGCGTGGGTACGTCCAGCCTACGCCGCAGCATCGGCGGTAGAACGCTGTCAAGGTCTTGATACTATCTAGCTAATGTCACACAACATCCAATCTCCATAAGGAGGCACGGATGACACAAATAAATGAGCACATACTCAATCACAGGATTACAGCACGATAAGATAACGAACAGAAATTTAATTAAATACAACACAAGTCAAAGTAATAATCTAACTCAACAAATAACCAAGTCTCATCAAAAATGTCGGAGACAAATCCGGTACCAAATAGTCTACTTAAAGAACAAACTAAAAATAAAAATTTCTGGCTAGTCCTCCCGGAATCACAACTAGACTACCAAGTCTGCAGCTACTCACCATATGGTCCATAAAGTGTCGGATAGCGGTCCTCTAAGGCATAGTCTGGAAAAATATTTCCAGTCAGGAAGGAGCAAAGCACAATCTCAAATAACAGTTCCATTAATTGATAATGTCTATAATACAATAAAACATGTCATGCTAGCTACTGAGAAGACAGTAAAATAAATGCAATGGCAATTTTAAGAGAGACAGGCAATAGACAATATGATACAGTCAGTGCATGTATGAAAATGAAAAGAACAAGAAGCAGTATCATATACGGGTGATGTAGTATATGATTTAAAATAGGGAACTGTAATCTATTCTAAGTGTTTAAAATAGTAGTTTCAAAATGTGATCGGCTTGGGAACATGTACGATAGCTATAGGGCCTGGCTAATCATGGGTGAAGAGCATGATTAACACTTACAATTTTTTTATACTACAATAAGAGGTTATGATCACATTTCTTACTAACTACTTCCTCGCCCCCAACTAGTACTGTGGATCCAACCATGACACGTCACGATACACGAGCAAGTCCAATCTATCATACATGTCGTGTACAATGTCAATACGATAATCAATATAACATCTCATGACTGCAGATCCAAGCTATACTAGTCCGTGTAACACAGTGTCAAGGATTCAGTTGTAACATTTCAAGATTATTGAATTTATAGAAATTATCAAGAAATTGGAAATTATCAGAGAATGTACTTGCCTTGGGTCCTTAGCTGGTAATTATGGATGTCTTGTTCCAGAGTATCCCCTGGACGAAGCAACAGTCCTATAAACACATCACAATAACACTTGTATCAGGTGCTACCCTAACACAAAGTCTATAAACACTGAAAATTGGGACTACTCTAGGTATGATACTGGTCACCTAGGATCACCTAGTAGATAGATACATAATTATACACATCTTAATTAACATATGTACTTACAATATATATATATCAAATTAAATACATATACAAAATACATGTATATATATATTAAAAATAGGCTAAGGGTTTATACAAAAATATATATACCAATACGAAAATATAACTCTACATGTATATATTGATACCAAAATACGGTTATTTGAATATATACCAAATCTTATTATATACATATATATTTATGTACACACATATATATATAAATTTCCAAATACGTATTTACATATTTATTTATTTATACCAAAATACGTTTGTATTAAACATACCCATACAAAATATATATACACATATATAATTGTATACCAAATAATAATTATACTATTTACATGTATAAGAATATCCACATACACAAAATATATACCAATATACATACATACACATGTGCATTAATTTAATACATACTTATTCAATTTATTATACATACTATAATTATACAATTAATTACTAATAAATAAATAATATACATTTTTACATATTTTAAATACATACATATACTAAATATACACTATACATATTTGATACACATTTCTATATGAAAAATACAATACATATATCATTTAAATATGTGTATACCAATTTATCATATACATACAATATATATTAAATATATACTATACTCTACACATATACATTTTAAACATTAATTAAATATGTGCACGTACCTATACATTAGTTATAGATACATTTACATACACCTAAATTCATACAATTATACGTATATGCATTTATATACATATATATATCTTCAAATTAAATACATACAATACATATATCATTTTTATATATATACCCTTACGTATATACGTATGTATATATATACATATATATATATATATATATACATATATACATATAAGAAGAAGGAAGGGGAAGAAGAAGAGAACTCTTACAGAGGGGCTCGATGATGGTGGTGATGATGGGAGCAGCGACCGCGGTACGTCAGAGTACAGCCGGGGAGGTGGACAGCTCGACCGCCGAACTGATCAGGAGGAGGAGGATGGAACGGCTGAGCAGGTCGGGGTAGGGAGGAGCACAGCCGGAGTTGCTGGCTGGAGGAAGATCGTGAGAGGGAGCAGCCAACGCCGGTCGGGATCAGTCGCCGGAGGGGATGTCCACCGGAGTCGGGGAGCACAGGGAATAGTCGGGATGGCCGGACGCTCGGGTCGGAGGAGTTGTAGGTGGTGGTGAGAGAAGGACAGCGGGTGGTCGGAGCACGAAGGAGGTCGGGCCTGGCCGGAGTTGAGCAGGTGTAGGAGCAGTGGTTGGCCGGATAATGGGGGCTCGACCGGGTTGGCACCGTGGGTCGACGGCCGCACGGGCCGGACGAGGAGCTGGGCTGGCTCGCCGGACTGGCGGAGGGCCGCTGGGGCTCGGCTGTAGGGCCGGGGGATACAAAGAAGATGGGTGTAGTAATGGTTTTCCCTCTCTTCTTCTAATTTAATTCAAAAACTAAATAAAGAAGAAGAAGAAGAAGAAAGGAAAGAGAAGAAAGGAAGAAGGAGAAAAAGAAGAAAAGAGAAGAAGTTTACATACGTAGGAGAGAGGGAGGAGGCTTGTGAGGAGGGTGTGGTTACCTAGATTTTCTAGGGATTAGGGCTTATGATGTGACAAGACATTATATAGGGAAGAGGGTTTGTGAATCTAATGGTGAGGATGCACCCAATTAAATGGGTGGTCCAGATTGTTCATGAAGGAAATTTCATGTGGAGAAAATGCAATTTGGTCCACAAGTAAATAATCTTTCCATTTGGTCTTGGACAATGGGGTGATGACACCTACAATTGAATAATTGCAACTTAGCCCCTTAAATTTGGGAAATTGCACAAACACATAAAATAACGAAAATTTGGCGGGCGATTCGGGGTCCGGTGTTTTGTAGGGTCAGGAGGCGCTGTAAGATCGGTGTGGGCTCAATTAGCAGGGCACTGGAATTAAATCAGGATTTCAGAATTGGTTTAAATAGTATCCTTAATTTAATTAGAAATAAAATGTAAGTTGTGTTCAAAAATTAATTAGGAGTACATGGGGCCAAAATCAGGTCAGGTCATCAATACCAATAATGAAGTAGACTCAGAACATAATATTACCCTAATTTGGGCCGCACGAAAAATAGGTCAAGATTGTCCCCAATTTTAAATTGGAACGCACAACGATACAAAAATAGGAATTTTAAATAACGTCCGCGACGATTTTTGTGCGGCCAGAATTAATGCACAGGGAGCAAAATTATGAGTTACAAAAATAGCAGAATGGAAGGCGGGCATGTCTAGGGCAAGATTGTGAATTTTGTTGGAAGACAAAAGATAGGGTAGTGTCCCAAATATCAAAGCAAAGGCAATGCGCAAAAATATTAAATAAAATATGGTAATCAAATACAAACTCCAAGAATTAAATTCTAGATAAAATAATAAAATCCGGAATTCTATAATTCGGACAGGTGGTCATCTACTGGGCTTCTAGGTCTAGTCTGCTAGCTAAAAATAAATAAATACTGCATATAATACTATATTTAATTACACATCACTCATAATTATTTAAAACCAAATATACTATCATGCAATTTATTAATTGTAACTACCATAATATTAAATATTATAAAAAGTCGAAAATACCCCTATTTTTGAAATGTGGTAGTGACAAGTACATACATATGGGTTGATTATTCATGATTAAATCTCAGATTTAGAAGCTATTTTAAGGGTAAAAACTGAATTGTACCTATTGGGAGATGGATTCCCAATGAAACCTCCAAAATTGGTAAAATTAGCTTCCAACTTGTAGATCCTTGCTCCTCTTTGTAGATCCTTGCATCCTCCTTCTAGATCCTTGCTCTTCTAGTCTCCAATGATGATTTGAGAAGTAATTGGGTGTAAATTTGGTAGGGATTTGATGAAATTTGGTTGAGGGAAATTCTAGATCTAGATTTGGAATGAAAAATGAAGAGAGAGAAAGTTTTCATCCCCTTTATATAGGCCTCACTTGCCCCCTCCCTCAAGCTACTATGTAAAGTCTAAAATATCCCTTGGGGCCTCTCATGAAGAAATTAATTAAGGAGGGAAGCTTCTAGTCTAATGGTTTAATTAATTTAATCATCCTCCTAATTAATGGGCTTTCTAGTTGGGCTCAATTCTAACAATTAATACATGTTGGTCCATGAGTCTAAACTAAACTAGTTAGGTCCACTAACACAAGTCCAAAAAAAATAAATCTATCATGCTAATAATAAATAAATAATATAATAAATAAATATTTAACATGCACAATATTTAATTAATTATAAAATGACCAAAATATCCTTTTCTAGAAAATACGGTAGTGACATTTATAATCTGGAATCACTGGAATCACCCCTTCTTGTCTAATCTAGAATGATAGCAGCCGCACACCCAGTGTGCGGTGAGCCGTACTTACCCCTAGCCGTTTACATATCGAAACAGGTATTTCAGAGACACGAGTTTATTCTTTCTAGTCTGGACTCTCTTGCATTTCTTGACTGGTCTCACTTATACTTTCTGTACTAGACTCATTATATTTACTCTTGCTGGACTCACTTCACGTCATTGTACACACACTTGATCTTAGTTTAGATTTCTTGTATCCTGCAATCATTATTATCTTGCTTCTGATTTTCATACATCTTTACCTTTATGCACCCATTGATAGATATATATATTTCCTTGTTCATACTTCATTTCTTTTACCTTGTGCTACTTGCTACAACTGTTTTATAGTTTTTATCATTTAACTGAAACTGCTGTTAGAGGTGTACTTGCTCCAATCCTGACTGGATATATTTTTCAGAGGATCCGGAAGATTGGTGTCCGACGTTTTATGGACCTCAGCCTGTCGAGGGTGCAGATAGGGACCCCCTAGTTCAGGAGTAATTTTTGGGTTGGTAGCCGGGATTACTAGGACCTCAGTTGTATTTATTAGCTTTTGGTACCAGATTTGTCTCCGGCTTTTGGTTTAAGACTTTGTATTATATTTGATTCAGGATATTGTTGTTATTATTATTATTGTGGTTATTTTTAGTAGTTGTTGTTGTTTAGACTTTGTAGTTGTTAGACTTCTGTGTTATCTTATCGTGCTTAGATCGTGATTGAGTACTTGCGTTATCTTTATCATATTGTTCCTCCGTTTGGAGTTGAGATCTTGACAGGTACTTATATTGTTGTGTGAGATTGTTAGCTAGATAGTAGACCTAGACAACGTTCTACCGCCGATACTGTGACATAGGTTGGACGTACCCACGACTCATGCCCAATTTTTTGGGTGCGGGTCGTGACATAATTACACTGATTTATCGAATTATTTGCATAAGATGTTCAAGTATTTCAATTACACACAAGTGTCTCATACTCATATCGTTCAGCTGTTTCAGATTTATTAGATGCGATGCAATAACTCGTACGCGGATTGCCGCTAAGTGAGGATGACTTATCTATATGAACAGAAGGTCACTGGCATAGCCATAAAGGATAAGATCTATAGTGTCATGACGGAATGGCATACAACGTTGGATACAAAACGAGTAACTCACAGGCGAACAAAGAATACCGAAGAGCCATTGCACGCTGTCCCACCATTACAAACGACTACATGGGTAGACGGCTAGTCTAAGGTAGTATGTCCTACGAAGGCCCGAATACCATGTATTTCCCGATCCAAAGACGGCATCGCATACTATAACCGACTTTGTCCTGCAATACACCAGACATTCCTCGTAGGCCGGTACGATCTCGGTGTCCCATTGGTCATCCGAGGAATCATATACCTCGTGCACGAGTTGTCCGTGACTATACAAGTCTTGGGTCATTCCAGATTCACAACATGACATAATAATTCTTGATTATTTGGCTGAACGAACATTGCTCCACGAGCTATGATTTATGCTTTACTTAACATGATTCCCGTTCATAGTTAAACTTGACTTGATGCATTTTCCTCGTTCGGGAATTACCTTGGCGGCCGAACGGTCCCGGATACTTGCAGGTTTAGATAAGGACCACTTGATGGTCTTCTGGCTAATTAGATGCATGCACGACATGAATGATGTTACTTGCTTGTGGCATAATTCTGTGAGGCAAATATTGAAACGAGGCAACGCGCACTAACTAACATTTAAATATGCAAACATTGCATTTGTATAAACAAAAGCATTTACTTCGGCACGGGTCTAAGGGCAAGCCAAGGAGTGAAACCGTAAGGGAACATACCGAGCGATATAATCTATGGGCATGCAGTGTAAACAAGTTAAACAGTGTACTACAAAGAATACTATGCTTACTGAAAGACCATGCTGCCTTACTATTTACCCCATATACATATCCGCCAACTACTGAGTGGACTGCCCTACTCTGAAAGGAAGAAAATGAGCGACCTTTGTGAGCCGGTCCACTATCATCCAAATTGCATCTCGACAAATCAAGGATCTAGGTAAACTAATTACGAAATCCATTATAATAGACTCCTACTTCCACTCCAGAATAGGGAGTGGTTGTAATAATCTTGTCGGCCTATGCTGTTCGCTCTTCACTTGGTGGCACACTAAACACCGAGACATAAACCTTGCTATCTTTCTCTTCATTCCGTTCTACCAGAAATGCTGCCTGATATCCTGATACATCTTCGTGCCTCCTGGATGAATAAAATACGAAGAGCTGTATACTTCGGTCATAACCTCATGTCAAATATCTTCACTCATCATGCATAGACGACTTCCCAATCTAAGCATTCCGTCCTCATGAATCACCAACTATTTAAGAAGATCAAACTCATACTATGATCTAAGTCTCTGAATCTACGAATCCTCTACCTTAGCTACCCTTATCCTTTTCACCAAAGTAGATTGAAGCTACAAACTAGCTAAAACTCCAGTATCCTATGGAAGAATTACCTCAATACCCATCTCCTGAAGATCCTTCAAGATGCGCCTCTGAGATGTCAATATGAATGCACTACCCCTCCCACTCAGGGCATCTGTTACAATATTTGCCTTGCCTGGATGATACTGAAGCTCCACATCATAATATTTTAATAGCTCTAACTATCTCCTCTACCTTATATTTAAGTCTTTCTGAGTGAACACGTACTTTAAGCTTTTGTGATAGGTATATATTTCTACTCGATCTCCAAATAAATAGTACCTCCATAACTTAAGAGTAAATACCACCGCTGCCAACTCCAAGTCGTGTGTTTGATAGTTCTTCTCATGATCTCGAAGCTGAATAAATCTACAAGCTATGACCCTGCCATGCTGCATTAATACATACCTAAGTCCCTTTCCTGATGTGTCACAATATACTATAAATCCTCCAGATCCTACCAGAAGTGTCAGGATCGATGTTGAAATCAATCTCTTCTTTAATTCCTTAAATGATGCCTAACACTCAGTTAACCAAATAAACTCTACCTTCTTATGCGTCAACCGCGTCAATAGTGAGAAAATTTTTGCAAAATCTGCTACAAACCTTCTATAGTATCCTGCCAATCCTAGAAAACTACGAACCTCCATTACTGTCCTCGAAACTGGCCAACTCTCCACGGCCTTAACCTTCTTCGGATCCACTGCTACTCCTGCTCTTGAAACGATGTATCCCAAGAATGAGATGTGTTCCAACCAAAACTTGTACTTGCTAAGCTTCACATAAAGCTTATGCTTCCTCAAAGTTTGTAATACCCTCCGGAGATGCTCCTCATACTATTTCTCACAACTGGAATAGACGAGGATATCGTCTATGAATACCATTACAAATTGATCCAACTATGGCATAAATATGCAGTTCATCAAATCCATAAATACTGCAGGTATATTAGTCAACCCAAACGGTATCACTAAGAACTCATAATGCTTATATCGTGATCTAAACGATGTCTTGGGTATGTCTTGCTCCCGGACCCTAATCTGATGGTAACCTGATCGAATATCAATCTTGGAGAAAACTCTGGCTCCTCTCAAATGATCAAACAAGTCATCAATCATCGACTGTGGATACTTGTTCCTAGCCGTCACCATGTTCAGCTGCCTATAATCAATACATAACCGTGTTGACCCATCCTTCTTATTCACCAAAACCACCAGCGCTCCCCAGGGTGATCTACTAGTTCGAATAAACTTATTCTCTTTCAGTTCCTTTATATGTTGATATAGTTTGTCTAATTTTAGTTGTGACATCCTATGAACCTTGATAGAAATTGGTTTTGTCCCGGGAATCAATTCAATACAGAATGCCACATCTCTCATCGGTGGCATCCCTGAAAGTTCCTCTGGAAAAACATCAAAAAACTCCTCGACCACCTTAGGAATTTGCTCCTCCACTACTACTGCTGATGCAACTCCACCCTCAAACTGGTTCTCTAAGGACCTGACAAAGATGAACTCCTTCAAGCCCGGAATGCTAAACAATACTCGTCCTCTGCGATAATCTATCATTACGTGACTGTCTCTCAACTAGTCCATACCTAGGATAATATTAAAATTATCCATAGGAAACTCGATCAACTTCGTGGTTAAAGGATACCCGCACACTACGACTGGACACGTTAAACACTCCCTACTTGCTACGCCCCGATCTTCCGCAGGCAATCAGCCATCCCCGCTAGGCGTGAATCACCGTGCCAGCACTCCCACAGGACGATCGCTTGACCCATATGGGCGTGATGCCTCACGAGCGTAAGCCGCACCCGTACAAGGCCGTGATATGAACAGGCGGTAAGAGATCTAAGCCATAGAGTCGCACAGATTGTTCGAGTACAGCAGAATAATAAACGCATAGGCGATTGGTAACAAGTTCATAGAGTCGTCAATAGCGGAAGCATTGAATAACACAAGTACAGAAGTAAAGCAAACTCTTTATTGATATTGAACAAGTATTACAAGCGGTGTTAGGCTGAGATTACAAGTCACTCAAGCCCCTCTCTCTCTGAAACAGTAAAAGCATGCCAAGTGGCTATATTTATGGAATAATATATAGGTGATGTTCTAACATTATGTCTTATATATGTACTTCAGTTCCGGATAAAATGCTCCAAGGCTCCAGAGTAAACTCCACGCCTTAGCACGCACGAAGGAGGCATTCGTACCGAACGGAGTTCTCCCGCACCCTGAAAGCAATTTGGTGGATTATCAGTACATGAATGCACTGGTGGGAAGGCTTCTCGCCTGCTCTACAAATCCAAACATGTTATATAGGTTCCGTGCACCCTCTATTAAGTTATCTTTCTAGTCTTGCCTTAGGATTAGTTTTATGGCAATGATGAAAATCCTAACTCGTGTGGCAGTGCGCTGTGCGATATAAAGGAACACGGCGAGACTTACCAACTTACCATCTGTCCTTTCCTATTCAAGGCAAACCAAGTTAAAACAAGCACACACATTTATTATGAAATCTAGGGGCAAATAGCATATGCAAACACAATTATTGTGAGCGAGGTTCTATTTCGGTTCATGATTACACGGATTATAAGGCATTTTGTATTGGATGTTCAATGTGGTCAATACGTACAAGTGTGTTATACTCATGATCGTTCAGGTGTTTTAGTTTACTAGATGCGATGCAATGACTCGCACGCGGATTGCCGCTAAGCGAGGATGACTTATCTATATGAACAATTATTGCTGGCATAGCCATAAGGACGAGTTATAGTCTTGAACGAGGATGGAATGTAATAAAGTACAAGGTGCATTGCAAGCCATCCTGCCCAGAACAAAAGACTAAATAATAATTTCATCTGGATCGACCCTAGTGCCCCAGAGACCATCCGTGGAACGAGATCCGAAGATCTCCCTTGATTCCAAGTTATCCACGACACGCAAGTCTTGGTCTTCCAGATTCATAACTTGATAAGATAATACATGACTTCTGATCTGAATGGGCATTGCTCTACGAGCTGTGATTCTTGCTTTACTTGACATGATTCTTGTTCAGTGTTCAACTTGACTTGATGTATTCCCCTGGCGTGGGGACTGCCTTGGCAACCCAACAGTCCCGAATACTTGCAAGTTTATATTGCACAGAAGAACTATTTGATAGTCTTCTGGCTAACTCGATGCATGCACGATACAGATAGTTTTTACTTGATTGTGGCATAGATTATGTGACAAGCATTGAAACGAGGTGACTAGTACAAGTTAACATATAAGCATGTAAGCATGCATTCATATGAAACATAAATATTTACGTTGGCTGGGGTCTAAGGGTAAATCGAGGAGTAAAACAGTAAGGGGACATACCGAGCGATATAATCTAGGGGCGTGCAGTATAAACAAGTGAACTGTGCACTACGAAGAGTATGTATCATTCTACTCGAGGCATAGCGGGGTCTAGTTGCATAAGACAAAGGTAGCATACGAGGGTCCATTTATAAGCAAAGTTTAGTTTCATGTTCTAACACAAGCAATACAAGTTGGGATTATTCCCTTAGCTAGGTACGTTATATTCTTTATTAGCATGCAGGGGCTGATTCACCTAGCGACTAGCAAGTATCATCCATATTTTAAGTGTGCCGGCTAAGCAAAGACAAGTTTATCGTAGCCACCCACCTTAACGATGATTCACCTCGGTCGAGCGTTATTCCGAGTGAGCCTTTGAAAGCCTAAGTCGAAACTCCTGAAGGGCCAAGTCTGGAAATTCTTTTGCCTCAAACGAGTATTCTCGCTAAGCAAAGCGGGTCGGGTCATTACGCTTTTGCCGTTTGAATCGGCTGTCCTCTTGAACAGAATGGGTCATTACATTATACACCACTCAGAAAAAGTCTCATCCTCGAGGCTTCCTGAGCGTAAACCGGTCTACCGCACTATCGAATCTATACCAAAGCATAGCAATCGATACCACTAGATTCGTTCGAACACAATTTTCTACTCGTTCCTTATACCGTGTCGCGTGTATGCTTGGCCGATCTTATTAAATGACTCTATCATCCAATCCAAGATTTTGACTCAGTCTCTATAGTGCCCTAGCGCAGAACATGTTGCTTAACGCAGGGTCCGTTATAATCTATCTTGAAGAATGATCTAAGGCTGAGGCAAACTTATACAAGTTGTTATACTTGTACATGCGGGTCTAACATTTTTACTTGTACTAGCATTCGAGATCAGCATATCGCGAGTCTGGATCATGCACATATTCAAAGCGTCATTCAAACATATGTATGTCACCAACTTGGTGATAGCGAAGTCTTAGCACTCAAGTTTCATATATCATTGAGTCTTGGATCATGCACACGTTCAAGGCGTACCTCAAACATATGTATCTGACCAAACATAGAGATAATGAAATTGGACATGCTACTTGCAAAAATCTTAAGGGTTCTCGTTTATAAACCACAAGGATACTTCCGACATGGTCAATCAAAATTGAAGTCATTTTCCATACCAACTCAAATCAAGTATTTGCACTACCGTTAAGCATGATTTATCTGATCAACCGACTAGCGTCCATTCTATCGGGTGAAACATAGCACACGTTATCGTTCCTAGTTTAACTCTAAGTCTTGCTGTCCTAATTCTATAGCTTTGTTCAAGCAATGTTCTAAAGTCGGTTACACAATTTTTTTTTTACTCGGCATAAGATCGTCTACCTAATTACTAGGTCAGCTCATAAGGTCATAGGTATAAGTTCAGCACACGATTCATCGTGCAAATTTGTCGCACAATGCTCACCCCAATTCCTAAGGTCAAACCATTGTTCATTTGCACGGGGTATTCTACCCAAGTTTATTTTACTCAGATTTCTAAATATCGAGCATAGATCATCCTACTCTCTTAACATGTTTGTTTGTACATGAGTCAAGTTCGTTCAGTAAAATCTACGATATATCCAAGTTGTAGGACAAAAATAGTGATTTGCATAGTCTATCTCTCCAAACATGTTTTGATAGAATCCCTATCCATACCAAGTCTAGACTACCAGGCCAAGATTTAATTCTAAATTTTTGTTTATAACTCTAAGTCGTCCAACAAAATTCACGTATTCATTTACGAAACTATCAAGTATGTTTTATTCCAGGTTCTAGGCTAACCTATCCCTAAAATATTTTTAATTCACTTGCATTCCTAAATTCGTCTTATCGTGTTGAACCAAAAGTCTAGATGATCGTTCAGTTGTCATGCTCTGGTCTCCTGCAAGTTTGATCACCCTTGTTGGACGTGAGATCACCACATTAACGCTCCCGCTGGATAATCGTCCTAATCCGGACGTGACGCATGTACGAGCATAGAGTTACGCTCGTACAAGACAAGAACGTCGAACGTTATGGTTATCTTTGACACGATTGAGACACCTTATCATTTTACTTTTGCTCCATCCAAGTTATATATAAAATCCATCAAGTCTTTTCTTGCAGTGATTATAATTCGTCTAGCAAAATCATCCAACTTTAATGTTACCATTCGAGAAATTCGTAGTCTACTTCTGGCATTCCTCAAGCAACTAAGTTTTAAATATTCAAGCCCAAGTCTATCTACTTTTGATACGTTCTATTCATCGAGTTTGTTTGGAATAATCATCGAACATGTTTTTGTGAGTTCGATTATCCCCGCCGTACATAAAATCACCACACCGGCGCTCCCGCAGGATAATAGTTCCCGTTTGGGACTGATTTCGAGGGTTATCTTTTTGAACTAGATTTCAAGACTGTTCTTCCAAACTCTAGGTCAAATTCGTTATCGCTTACTCTTTCATCGAACCATAATATTTATTCTCGGGCTAACTTCTATTCGAGCGATATTGTATTCAAGCATCAGTCCGTTTGTTTCAATTCAAAATTGCTCGTACGATCCTCCAAGTTTCCAGCAAGTTTTCCATAACCAAGATACCAATTTCTATTTTCGTGAATCCCTATTCGATATAAGCCTTATCAATTATTCAAGACACTTCCAATCATTTAATCCAACTATCGCATGAGACCTATGAATCCGTTCGAACATTTATAAAAGATCCGTATACCACTCGGAATCGAGTCACCCAATTAAATCCTCAATCGATGTTCGCATCAATCGCTAGCATATTCACCAAGTTTTCCTTAGAATTCCTGCACAAGTATCGTCTAATAAAATCTTAGTCTCATATATATATCCTCGATAGTCATCCAAGTAAATCATATTCGATTTGTATCTTTCGACACGAAATATCGTTCGAGCTATTTTCCAAAATCCAAGCACGATTCTCTATATTCGCTTAAGTGATAAATCTAATAATGTTTCTATCGGTTGCCATTCTAAGTCTGACTTGTTTCTTATCTGAATGATATTCCAATCTCGTTTGCAACTAGCTTGCACCAAAAGGGTCTTGACGCACGATACTCAATACAACTTAGCCGAAAGGCTGTGTGCATAGCTAACCGTTCGAGCAATATTCTATTTCGCACACTAACCAGTTGGATAATTACGTAGAGGCATTCGGGTTCGAACATATCTTGCAAATTCTACCACGAGTCTATTCCCATAAAGTTTAACATAGGTCGACACAAAGGCCTTCGTATCACAATTTTGTACAAGCAATCATATCATTTACGTGCACTTTTAAAATTATTTAGACTCATTGTTTGGAATATTCTGATGGGACATTGAGAGAGAGAGCGTATGCACATAACCCAAGAATGAGCTTTCGAAACTAAGAAAATTAAAACAAAGTCCAAAGGCATAAATCCATGCTCTAATACCAATATGTTACAGTCTGATCTCCCGCAAGCAATCGGCATCCCCGCTAGGCACGAATTACCGTGCCAGCGCTCCCGCGGAATGATCGCTTGACCCATCTGGGCGTGATGCTGCACGAGCGTAAGCCGCACCCGTGCAAGGCTATGATATGAACAGGCAGTAAGAGGTCTAAGCCACAGAGTCACACAGATTGTCCGAGTGCAGCAAAATAATAAATGCATATGCCATTGGTAACAAGTTTACAAAGTCGTCAATAGCGGAAGCATTGAATAACTCAAGTATAAAAGTAAAGCAAACTCTTTATTGATATTGAACAAGTGTTACAAGCAGTGCTAGGCCGAGATTACAAGTCGCTCAAGCCTCTCTCTCTCTAAAACAGTAAAAGTATGCCAAGTTGCTATATTTATGGAATGATACATAGGCAATGTTCCAATATTATGTCCTGTATATGTTTTTCAGTTTTGGACGCTACGCTCCAAGGCTCCAGAGTGAACTTCATGCCTTAGCACGCATGAAGGAGGCATCCGCATCTAACGAGGTTCTTCTGTACCCTGCAAGCAATCAGGTGGGTTATCAGTACATGAATGCATTGATTGGGAGGCTTCTCGCCCGCTCGACAAATCCAAACACGTTATATAGGTTCTGTGCACCCTCTATTAAGTTATCTTTCTAGTGTTGCCTTAGGATCAGTTTTATGGCAATGATAAAAAGCCTAACTCGTGTGGCAGTACACCGTGCGATATAAAGGAACACGGCGAGACTTACCAACTTACCATTCGTCATTCCCTGTCCAAGGCAAACCAAGTTAAAACAAGCACAAGCATTTATTATGAAATCTAAGGGCAAATTGCATATGCAAACACAATTGTTGTGAGTGAGGTTCTGTTTTAGTTCACGATTACATGAATTATAAGGTATTTTGCATTGGATGTTCAATGTGTTCAATATGTACAAGTGAGTTATACTCATGATCGTACAGGTATTTCAGTTTACTGGATGCGATGCAATGACTCACACGCTGATTGCCACTAAACGAGGATGACTTATCTATATGAATAATTGTCGCTGGCATAGCCATAAGGACGAGTGATAGTCTTGAACGAGAATAGAATACAATAAAAGTACAAGGTGTCCTGTAAGCCATCACCCCAGAACAAGTGACTAAACAATAGTTTCATCCGGATCAGATTGGCCCCAGTGTCCCGAAGATTGCCCGTGGAACAAGATTCGAAGATCCTCCTTGATTCCAAGTTGTCCATGACACGCAAGTCTTAGTCTTCCAGATTCATAACTTGACAAGACAATACAAGATTCCTGATCTGAACCAGCATTGCTGCACGAGCTGTGAATCTTGCTTTACTTGACATGATTCTCGTTCAGTGTTCAACTTGACTTGATGCATTCTCCTTGTGCTGGGACTGCCTTGGCGACCCAACAGTCCCGAATACTTGCAGGTTCATATTGCACAGAAGAACTATTTGATAGTCTTCTGTCTAACTCGATGCATGCACGATTCAGATAGTTTTTACTTGATTGTGGCATAGATTATATGACATACATTGAAATAAGGCGACTAGTACAAGTTAACATATAAGCAGGCAAGCATGCATTCATATAAAACATAAACATTTACGTTGGCTGGGGTCTAAGGGTAAAGCGATGAGTGAAACCGTAAGGGGATATACCGAGTAACATAATCTAAGAGCGTACAGTATAAATAAGTGAATAATAACTACGAAGAGTATGTATTGTTCTACTCGAGGCATAGCGGGGTCAGTTGCACAAGGCAAAGGTAGCATGCGAGGGTCTATTTATAAGCAAAGTTTTATTTTCATGTTCTAACACAAGCAATACAAGTTGGGATTATTCCCTTAGCTAGGTACGTTGTATTCTTTATCAGCATGTATAGGGTGATTCACCTAGCGACTAGCATTTATCGTCTATATTTTAAGTGTGCTGGCTAAGCAAAGACAAGTTTATCGTAGCCACCCACCTTAGCGATGATTCATCTCGGTCGAGCGATACTTCGAGCTAGCCTTTGAAAGCCTAAGCCGAAACTCCTGAAGGGACAAGTCTTGAAATCCTTTTGCCTCAAACGAGTATTCTCGCTGAGCAAAGCGGGTCAGGTCGTTGTACTTTTGTCGTTTGAATCGGCTGTCCGCTTGAACAGAACGGGCTAGTGAGTATATTTAACCTCTCTGGCAATGTCTCAAACTCCATTCCAATACGTATCGCAAATCGTGTAGATACAAAAGAATATGAAGCCCCCAAATTAAATAATGCTATAGCATGAAAAGATACAACTAAAATAGTACCTGCTACTACGTTGTTCGATGCCAATGCCTCTTCCTGAGACAAGGTGAACGCCAGACCCTAGCCCTGCTGTTGCCTCTGCTGACCATGCCGATGTGGCCTTTGCTGACCCAACTTTTGTTGCCTCTGTTGACCACGTTGTTATGGCCTTTGCTGACCCAAATGCTACTGCCTATATTGAAACATCTGATCCTGCTGTAGAAGCATGGAAATTTTTTGATCCGTGAGCATTACAGTGCCATACGACCAGGGTTAGTGGGTAACCAAAGCGACATTTAGCAGAGACTCACCAATGCAGCAAAGAGGGAGTCTTAAGAGTATGCGGTTAAAGTCTCAGCCGCACCCATCCTGATAGAGCATTTAATGCTCGATAAAAAGCTATGCCACCCCAAAAGTCGTGCAGCCGACGGTTTTGCTAAAGGTATCAACAGTGACGTCATTGTCATAATTACTTTATCAGATCCAATGGAGCATTCCATACAGCACGAAATGATAAGAGTTATGCGACAAGGCCTCTTCAGAAGAAGAATATGGCCAAGCCCCTTCAGTATGACAATGTATATGCGACTGAGATGCATGCGTCATAGTTCTTGTCAAGCACATCCTCCAATGCTTTCTGAGACGTATTCCCCCATAAAAGATAGTTGGTAGTGACCGTTGATGGGGGCCTATAATCGTGTGTACATTACTGCACCTAAAGCGTACCCTCTCATATATGATGTCAGACACGAGTGATTCATGACCATAGGTGCATGACACGTGTCAAGTGGACCGTATCATGAGTACACGATTGACCGAATCTCATGGGCAGTTATCTTAAAAATCGCATGCGCCAAATATAGTTTGATACGGCAGATGCTGAAAACAATAATTTTTGAATATGTGCACGCACGACCATCTTTGTGTAGATGGCTACAAAAAACAGGGACATTTTTTTTGAGGATAGAGGCATGTACACTTGAGAGCCAAATTGTTGTTTCTCTTGCCAGTGAGCTAAGACTTTGCAATTTTCTTTTGTCAGTCGATCAACAACGGAGTAAAGGAGTTAACTGCACAACTCGACCTCCACCGTCACACTTCTCCAGATTTTTGTACTTAGTAATTCGTTGTAATCTCCTCTGTACTTTCTTTGTTTGTAATTTACAACCGAGTTAGTATAACTTATTTTTGCAATGGAAACAAAAATGATGACTCTGTTGGGGACTTCCTTCTCCACCGATGAGAAGGTTGTAACGCAATCGGATGTGACAAAACTAGGCTAAACCCAGAGAATATTGGTCATGCAATTCGATCAACGGGCTTTTGAGAATATGCTTTTGGGGGATAGCTCGAATCCCTCACCAAGGCTGGCAAAGCCTAAGAAGACCCACCAGACTTGGGTTGCCAAAGCCAGTATATCATACCCAAAGGCTGAGGAGGATACGCATGTGGTTCATGTTGACGCTGTTGTGCATAACAACAAGGTAATCTCACAGAAGCGTCATGCGCATGCTTTTGTGAAGAAGATCGAGGCATATGATGCGGCCACTCGCTCCCTCATGGAAGGTATGGACGTGTTGCCATCCGAGAAGTTGTGTACCATGGCAAGAAAGAAAGGTGCCTAGACTCCTTCCAAATCCATGCGCTCTGGCCGAGAAAAAGCACATGCGCCAAGGTGTGATGCACCTACTCTTGAATAAAGGCTCCAGTGGGCATGAGAACTCGACAAAAGTTTAAAAGTCGCGGGCAGAGCAATTCAGGGCTATACTATCCTATCATCCTCACTAGTGCTCTCTATATGCAAGAAGAAGAATCAGAGCGCTCAGCCTTCAGGACTTGGCAGAGGAAAATACGACAATGCTAAGGACTTGGGTGCTAATCCCTATGAGGAACATATTCATATTCAGAAGAAGCAACATCGAGCTGCACCCAATATGAGGCGCATAAAGGAACCTACATGCGCCAATGATCACGAACCTTGTCCAAGTTCTTCTCAGCATTGTCATGACCCGCACTCGGATGATCGGACACAAGTACATGAATACGTCCAGCCTATACCACAATATTGACGGTAGAACTTTGTCTAGGTCAATAATAACTAACTATCAATCTCACACAATAATATGATCATAATCTGCCAATAATATATCAACTCTATAAGGAGAACAAGATGACAATATATAATGATAATACTAAATCTCAAAAAAAATACTAGAAAGATAAATGACACGATATGATATAAGCAAGAGAAGTCCAAAGTCACAAGTCTAGATAAGTCTAACAACACCAAACATCAAGTCTAGAATCAAAATATAACATTCAAATGTCTAAGTAAATACCGGATACAAATCCGGTACCAAAGTACTAAATAAAAAAGCTAAGATCACTAGTGACATCGGCTAGACATCACGACGATCACTCCTGAACTATAGGGTCCAAGGATGCTACTACTCCCTCCTGTGGTCCATAATAAGTTGGACACCAAACCTCCAAAGCAACACCTAAAAATGTTATTCAGCAGGATGGAACGAGTACAACTCCAACAACAATTCTAGTAAATGATAAAGATTATAAAACAGTAAATAGTAATAAAATACATGATGAACAGATAAGCATATAATCATAGTACGAGAAAAAGAGTGGACAAATAAATAAGATATCATGGCAAGGAAAATAAAGTGAAACATGTAAGTATAGCAGTAGTGTTACGTCCCAATACCAGAATACGGAGACGAACATGACCAGCTCCCCTGTATAAGGTATAGAACGTCGTACGAAGGTCACGGATGTAGAAAGACAAGGGGGTGCATGCTACAATCAAGTCTCCAAGGGTCTTAGAACAACTAGGTCTCAATAATTCAAGCAAGTAACAACAACATAGAACATGTGAGATAAAGCCATAAGGCATCCCAAATGCTCCATCTAAATGTTCTAGAGATCTAGCCATCAAAATATTAGGCTAGTAGAATGTCAATAGTTACACAACCGAGATCAGATGCAGTGTAATTATATTACAATTGTGTAAAAAGGAAATGATTTCCAGACAAGACGGCTAACAAGTGCCGGTGGCTAATCGCTCAAAAAGTAGAATGTATAAGACGAGCAGTGATCAAGAAACTGCCTCGTGTCCTTCAGCGATCATCTGTCTGGTGTGCGTCATTATAAGGGGATAAGCTAGATCCTCTGGGGATGGCCCTAAACCTGGCTATACAAAAGTAGTAGGGTTATACCCCAAATAGTAAGTAACACAAGGAAGCACGAATGAAGAAACAAAAACCAGATCAAGTATATAGTGTAAGAGCCAAGAAACATTGGTGCCATGCAACCCAAGATAAGGTACATCTCATAATTATGGTCAAGCTAGGATTGTCTGTTGTAGTTCGGTCCATATTCCATCATAGCATAATGATTCAACTCGCTTACCAAGTAAGGACAAAAGTTGAACACCACACTATGACAGTCCATGTCCCTAAGCTACTAGTATAATTACAATCACAACCAAGCCATGTTAGAATGACCAATCAATATTAGGATTAATATGTGGAGTCTGGGGTTATCCCAGATATAATAATAATAAAAAATAATAATAATAATACTACTACTACTAATCATAATAATAATAATGAGGATTCTCAGATCGTGCCATATCGAGCAGGGCTAACTGAGCCAATATTATACAAGCAGAAAATCATGATTGTACCAGTTTTTTGTAGGGCCACCACGCTAATTATCGTACCAGTCCTCCGTAGGGCCTCAGTGTTGATAAATCAGTAACAGTTCCAACCTTCCTATAGGAAAAATGTTGGCTCGGTTTAAATAAAAGGTCAAATATTGTACTCCATTACATGTGGATGATATACAATATCCGTGGTGGCCAGTCTTGCACGCTATAAAATTATCACGGGACGACCCATTATGCACGATCTCAGGATGCCATTTCCTTCCCATGTTCTAATCAGCTTTTATGTTACCTAATTAACCCTACAGTAATATGGAATTCCCTGTAGTGGCCATATGAATATTCCCCTTAATGATGTCGTATAGAGTATGGCCACATTTGATACGAATCCATTTAATATAAGGAGTCAAGTCTGGATTCACCCAAATATAGATGCAACATTCAAAAAAGCAATAACCTAGCCACGCTATGGTTATGACTCATTATCATTTATGTGCCAAGAATTTAGGAATATAATATTATGCACCGAGCATGAATTATCATATCCCTTTAAGTGTACATGTTGGCCAATGTCCCACACGCACTGTACAATGAAGCCTTTATAAACAGACGAGCATGACAAGTATATCGATACGAATTCAATAACCAAGTCAGGATACCAAACCTATAAGTTGGTCACATGCATCATGTTTTGATCAAGTCAGCAGTCATAATTAATTAGGAATCTAATATCTCATATGATCGAATCACGGTCATAAATAACTCATCAATTCCTCAAATTTTGGGGTCATAGATCATCAATCATGGTCAAGTAGAATAGGCATCAAGTGCACAACAGGACCCATGTATGCACAATCAATCACAAAAAGTCCTGGGTCAGCGTACTTTACAAGTGCTAATATAGTCTAGTCAGGAATAGTTAAATACTATGCGCGAGCAAGCAACTATATGTCACACAAACCTATAATACTAGGTCCCAGAAGTCATGGCACAGAAGCCTTTAACATGGTGCACAAAATTGATAATAGAACAACAGAAAGATGTGATGCATAAATCAAGAGTTACAAGAATAGGCGCATTCTACACATGCAAGCAAACTGGCGCACAAAGCAAAAGTTATGAGTAAGAGAAGTGGTGCGCTATGCAAGTTCAAAATAACTACAAGATAAAACACAAGTCCCCAGGTAGTGTGATAGTCAAGGGCACGACAGTCGAGAGCCTCGAGAATCGAGACGTACCAAAGTCAAGGCTTGCTTGTCGAGGCTTAACCAAGCAAGAGTGCGCCAAGAGTTAACAAGTGTGCGGTGTTATTAATCCATCAAAAGTACGCTAACCGTTCGATAATATATCAATTATGCACCAGAGGTTAAAATCTTCCAAAAGTGCGCCAAGAAGAATTTTTTCAAAAATTCATCCCTTGACATACTTTTGTAAGAAATTAGCACTACCCTTAAAGTACGCACTAGTATGGAATGCGGGTTACATTCAACATGCACCCATGAACTGCAGGTCATACTCAACTTGTGTCCATAGTACAAATCCTCATGTGTACTGTAGTGCCCCGCTCCACGTAGGCACTATGTACAAGTGATATCGCTTTGCTTGTTCGAGTGGAAGTCTTCTCGGAGAGTTCCCGATCGAAACATAAGACGATTGATCTAAGTGAGTGAGCATAACATCATTCTCTGATTCTTGCACGCCTTAATAATGAATCATAGTTTTTGAAATGCTTATTTTGCTTAATAAGATAATGTTCACATTAAGAATGATAGAACGAGAATCTGCATGCTTAATAAGAGAACTTGTATGCTTGTCTGAAAGAGATAAAACCTTGCCATGCTAAGTCAAGATAGAAAATAAATGTTGCATTCTTAGTTACACTAACACCGCTTTTAAACGAATCCTTACCATGCTAAAAAGATAAGTAAAGAAATTGCTTGAACAAGTCCCTTTGTAATATGCCAAGAAAGAGATATATATTGCATTCTAGTTGTATGAAATCGATGTCGTGCTTGCTAAATTATGTTTCACTTGCCTGTTTTGCTATATCGAACTGCTATAAGTCTTTGATTCGTATAAGCAGAGACTAATAGTGCGCCCTGAGGTACGGTCCTTGTGATCTAGTAGGGTGTGCTATTAGTTGTGTGAAAGATGTGTTTTGCTTGACCATATATGTTTTGCTTGATCATTTGTTTTTCTTGCATTATAGATGCTTCATGCCATGCATCAGTTGTCCACATCGGTCTCGGACAACTTATGCACAAAGGTCATCTCTCGAACGGTTCCTAGGGCATTGGGAATCGGTCAGTCCGAAAGAGATTTTGTTGCATTCTGAGGATACGGTCCTACGGGATCTAGTGGGGTATTTTGTCATTAGTGTTGTGCGGAACCTATGATGTTATAAATGCTAGTATTCGTGTGTGTTGGTGAAGAGCTAAACCTTGAGTCACAGTTGTCGACACATGCGCGTGCTAATGAAAAGCTGAACCTTGACTCACCACTGCTAATCATGGGACTACCCATGGACCATCATATAGTTAGGGCACATGCTAGGTTAGCCTTCTTGCATACCTAACTGTTTGATGCAGAGACAGACAGGGAATAAAATATATATATTTATACAAATTATTGCTAACTTATATGTTTGCTGCAGGGATAATCATTCGGCAAGGGTAAGAAACACAAATAGTACATATATTGCTTGCTTGTTCATTTTGTCTGTATCATAGAGTTTATCTGATAATTCTTCATGCATTCAAATCGGTTGGACAATGGTTATTAGTGCAGAGCTGAACCTTGGTCATGGCTGCTATTATGTTAGTGAAGAGCAACCATGAGTCACAGCTACTAATAGCATCAGATAAAAGATTCATTAGTTAGCTGGATTACCGCTACTGATCCTGAGTTTCTCGGGGACCGAAATTATATAGATATTTTATCTTGTTTGCTTGAGAGAATGATAGTCCACTTGATTCACTTGTCTTGATTTGAGATAAATAGTCCACTAGAGATAACTTTTGTTCCTAAGAGATCGAATATGGTGCACGATACATATTGCGCACTGTAGTGCCCCGCTACGTATAGGCACTATGTACAAGTGATATCGTTTTGCTTGCTCGAGCGAAAGTCTTCTCGGAGAGTTCTCGACCGCACCACAAGACGATTGATCAATGTGAGTGGGCAGAACTGCATTCTCTGATTCTTGCATGCCTAAATAATGAATCTGAGTTTTTGAATTGCTTATTTGCTTAATAAAATAAGTTGCATAAATAATAAAATGAGAACCTGCCTGCCTAAAAAGAGTTAGATCTATTGTCATGCTAAGTATAAGAAATATTGCATACTAATTATACTGACACTGCTGTCGAATGAACCTTGCCCTGCTAAGGAAAGAGTATAACTGCATATTTAACTAGAAGAGATAAATAGACCCATGCCATGCTAGCTTTAACTAAAAGATTGTTCATATATTTGCTTGTCATCGTATTTATAATTGCTTGTCTTGAATGCTAAGGCTTGATGGAATGTACGCTTATTTCGATATAAGAGTAAATGCTTGTCTTGTTTGTGCAGAGACAAGCATTTACTCTTATAGTCCACCCTGATATTCCGGTCCTACGAGATCCAGGGGGTGCGACTATTAGATAAGAGATTGATTGATTAAAAGTTTTATTTTCATATTATGTTGCTATTATGATATGTGATATGCTTGTTATAGTGGGAGATTATGGTGGATAGAGGCCAAACAAAATATGGAAGACTAATAATGCGTCCTGAGCTCAGGGTGCGGATATTAGAATGAGGATGGAGATTGATGGGGTAAGACTAATAGTGCATCCTGATGTTCCGGTCCTACGGGATCCAGGGGGACGTGGCTATTAGATGGGAGTCGGTGCTTCTGTTGAGAAGAGTTGAGTCTGTGTTAGAGAAGTTAGCTTATTCATGGAGATAGCTGCACTCAGGTAGTTAGGGAGCATGCTAGGCTAGCCTTCTTGCATACTAAACTATTTAATGCAGAGACGGACAGGAAACTAAAGAACCTTGTACATATATATTTATGCAAATTGTTGCTAACTTGTATGTCTACTGCAGGGATAATTGATCGGCAAGGGGGTAAGAAACACATAAGAGTTTATTTACATATAGTCTACTTGTCCATAAACATGTGCATCTTAGAGTTTATCTGATAGTATTTTATGCATTTGCATCGGTCGGATAATGGCTATTAGTGAAGAGCTGAACCATTAGTCACAGCTGTTAATAGCATCAGATAAAGGAGTCATTGGTTAGCTGGATTACTGCTACCGATCCTGAATTTCTCTAGGATCGACCTCTGATTGATAGTTCAACTTGTGTGCTTGATTGAATGATAGTTCCTATATGCTGCAAGTCCCTAGAGTCTTTGTGTATAGTTCATGAGACACGCTGCGCACACCCAGATTGGTACATCGTGCTTGAACTGTTACCTCGATTGTTTGGTTGTATTAAATTCTGTTTTCAAAGATGTTTCCAAAATAAAAGATAGTAATGTGACTCCATCCCTTCTGCATGTAATGAATCTAGGTAAAACTAGCAAGATCACTAGTAATGTAATATTCTGCCACATGCTTACTTAGTGTAGGTTTTAGGAGGTGTAGCTTCTGTTCAGTTGTTTATACTCACCAGTACTTATAAAAGTGCTGATCCACCAATAGTTTACTTGCTTGCAGGTGCTGGATCGTCCGAGGAAGCAATAGGCGTGCCTCATCCCCAAGAACCAAAAATCTGGTTTCGATTGCCTTGATCTGCTTTCGTATAGAGGGGCATAATGTATGGAATGATGCCATTGTATTCAAAGAACCATGTACCTCGATTTGCCCCATATACTTAGATGGATAAATTATTGCAATAATGTCCCTCCGTTGCTTACTCGATAGATACGGTAATAGCCAAACTTTAACGATGTTGTCTTATGCGGGCGCAACCCTAGGCTTGCACGGCATCACGTCCCGGTGGCAAACTTCTCTACACCCTGTGGTAGCGCTGAGGCACGGTGATTCACGCCCGGTGGGGGCGTTGGTCGGGAGACCTTCGGGATCAGGACGTGACATAATGGTATCAGAGCGACTCAATCCTTTGCCTATTACGTTGCTACAACTCTGAGATGTTCTCGATATTGTATTACAATAGAGCATTCCATACAATAAGTCCATAAATATTCTCAAAGATGCTCGCAAAAGTTTTTTCGATTTGATTGTTGCTTGAGATTTGTTCTTTCGTGTTTGTAAATTGCTTTTGTTTTGATTGAGGAAGGTGAGGGATGAGGACTATCGCTGCTCTAGATTTTTGTGAGTTTCTTCTTGAATTTCGAGAACAAAACTCTTTGTTGGTGGATAAGTATGTAGTGTCCCACTCCACGTAGGCACTATGTACAAGTGATATCACTTTGCTTGCTCGAGCAAAAGTCTTCTCGGAGAGTTCTCGACCGAACTACAAGACGATTGATCAATGTGAGTGGGCAGAACTCTATTCTCTGATTCTTGCATGTCTAAATAATGAATCTGAGTTTTTGAATTGCTTGTTTGCTTAATAAGATAAGTTGCATGAATGATAGAACGAGAACCTGCCTGCCTAAAAAGAGTTAGAGCCATTGTCATGCTAAGTATAAGAAATATTGTATGCTAGTTACACTGACATTGCTATCGAACGAACCTTACCATGCTAAGGAAAGAGTATAACTGCATGTTTAACTAGAAGAGATAAATAGACCCGTGCCATGGTAGCTTCAACTAAAAGATCGTTCATATGTTTGCTTGTCTTGAATGCTAAGGCTTAATGGAATGTATGCTTGTTTTGATATAAGAGTAAATGCTTGTCTTGTTTGTGCAGAGACTAATAGCCCGCCCTGATGTTTCGGTCCTACGGGATCCAGGGGGTACGACTATTAGATAAGAGATTAATGGATTAAAAGTTGTATTGTCACGTTGTGTTGCTATTGTGATATGTGATATGCCTGTTATAGTTGGAGCTTGTGGTGGATGTAGGCCAAATAAAATATGGGAGACTAATAACGTGCCCTGAGCTTGGGGGAAAATATTAGAATATAGGATGGAGATTAATGGGGTAAGACTAATAGTGCATCATGATGTTCCGGTCCTACGGGATCCAGGGGGACGTGGCTATTAGATGGGAGGCGATACTTCTGTTGAGAAGAGTTGAGTCTGTGTTAGAGAAGTTAGCTTGTTCGTAGAGATAGCTGCACTCAGGTAGTTAGGGAGCATGATAGGCTAGCCTTCTTGTATACCTAACCGTTTGATGCAGAGACGGACAAAAAACTAAAGAACCTTATACATATATGATTATGCAAATTATTGCTAACTTGTATGTCTGTTGCAGGGATAACCGATCAGCAAAGGGGTAAGAAACATATAAGAGTTTATTTATATATAGTCTGCTTGTCCATGAACATATGCATCGTATAGTTTATCTGATAGCATTTCATGCATTTGTATCGGTCGGACAATGGCTATTAGTGAAGAGCTAAACCATTAGTCACAACGGCTAATAGCATCAGATAAAGGAGTCATTGGTTAGCTGGATTACTGTTTGTGGTGGAAAATAAAAGAATAAAAATGTATTCAAGATGGGGTTTACACGAAACCCGCCTTCTTTGGTTTACAAACAAACTTGTACAATTTGATCCTATACGAGGATGTGGGAGTACAATTTATTTAATCTGGATAAATATTGCTATAGGTGTCTAATCTGCAGTCGATCACTTTAGCCCTTGGACCACACGATGATGAAGAAGCGCCGTAGAAGACAGGAAGCAGCTTCGAAGGTTGCAAAAGAGGGTGGATGTACGATGCCAAAGTCGTCGATCCCTGTTCTTTGCCTGAGCTCCGGATTCTCTCTCTCTCTCTCGACCTCTGGTTCGATCTTTCTTGGAAGTTTGACCTTGGGTCTGATATTGGTTTTTTTGACCAATTTTTGACCTCCCAATCTGTAGACCTTGGATCTGATATTGGTTTCTTGACCAATTTTCTGACCTTGTTCCTCATTGATAGAGGTCTCTATTTATAGAGTTTTAGTGACAGTGACCACTCCGTCGGTGTAGAAATCGAGGAGTAAAAAGTACAACACCCTTTTACACAACGATTAAAATAACCAATGCCTGCGTATAGATGATCCTTTGAATGAGCGTGTGACGCGGGTCCAACTAAGGGACAAAACACGTATAATCGCTACGAAGATCACGGCATAGAAGCCACGTAGGTAGGTATCCCTCATATAGAAGAGGTGGGCGTAGAAGCCAATGTCTGTCACCATGGCGTAGAAGCCAAGCAGGCATAGAAGCCGAAATAGGCATAGAAGCTGAGTGGTCATAAAGGCCGAAATAGGCGTAGAAGCCGAGTGGTCATAGAGGTCGAGTGGGCGTAGAAGCTTAGTGGTCATAGAGGCCGGGTGGACGTAGAAGCCGAGTGAGCACCAGAACTGAATGGGCGTAGAAGCCGTTACGTACCGTGCCAGAGTGCTGATGTGGACGTCTTAGCCGGAATTACAGCTTTTGAAGATATAATCAAATCTCTTGCATTAAATGCCGAGATTTGCCAACATCCTGTGCATTAAATGCGGAAGCGTATTTTGAAGGTCTGCAGCCCTTCTGCGCATCAGTCGCAGAGACGTGCCTTGAGAAACTGTCACCGCTCTGTGCATTGGTCGTAGAGACGTGCCTCGAGCAACTGTCATCGCTCTGTGCATTAGACGTAGAGACGTGTCTCGAGCCCCGTACGGAGTGTAGCTTTTGATGTGGCAGGCAGTTTGTCTACTGCAGAGCATAAACAGCTCATGTCTGCCTGTGTAAAACAAGGCCGTGTATCCCTTCGTGCAAGTAAAAGCAGTTTACGCAAAGGAGATGGCGGTAAATGATAGCCTGGGTCGCAGTGCCGTGCCATCATTATAGCCGTCGTCTGGGTAGTCGAGCAGTATCCCTGGGTAGTCGAGCAGTATCCCTTTTTCAGAAGTCCAGACGTCAGGTTTATTGCAGATCTGACAGGTTCACTTCGGAGAATACGAAACATCTCTCGTACACTTTAATGCTGCGTTGCAAGAGGATGGGTTTTACGCCCAGGAGTCGATGAAGCACCCTATTTACGCTAAAGCGGTTTGGACGTACTGTCTTACGTTGAGCTTATATTTCATGCTGTGTTTGGCGGAAAAAGCTCTGTTGCAGGCCTGATGGCTCTGAAGGCCTCTGTCTACGCTGCTCTGCATCAATACGCTGCGTATAGCCATCCGGCGTATTTTTTATGCTTCTACAAGACCCCCTTCAAAGCTTTCAAATTCCTCAAAATTTGGAACGCTTTGAATGAAGCATGAACCGCTCCTCGTAACTCAGAACGTTTCTGAATGGAGCATTGAAACGGTCGATGCTAACTTTATGGCGGACCGGCATGATCTCTTTCGCCTATAAAAGGCTGGGGGGTTTAACCCGTTCTCCCCACATTCTCATCACCACGCAGAGATGATCGCCGAAGTTCGTCGGGTCGATCTGAGGAAGAAGGAGATCATGTTCTTCCAGCGTGTAAGGAACCGAAAAAGACGGCATCTTCGAGCAAGTGTCCACTGCAACGATGGATCATGGAAGGATATCTTAGCCTCCCTTGCTCGGGATAATCAGCAACTTTGTATGGTGGTTCTTCGGGAGAGGGGAAGGGTCATATTTGACCACACAGCTTGCAAGCTGTATATTTTCCCCTGAGACCTCCGCGAACAAGAGCAGACAAACTGTAACTGCTGTCCTCGATCGAGTTGGGTCTTAAAGAAGCCTCAACTAGATCGGTCATGGCGTACGGAGCATGGGATCTGCATCATTTATGTAGGTCCAGTTCTGTATCCTCCCGCCATCGATCTTCTTGTTCATGACTGTGGTGGTCGATGAACTGCCATGGAAGAAGAGGAAGACCTGCACCGATGCGAGAACCCGGTAGAACAGATTCTGGGGCGGCCTTCCAATGAAGACGAGGAAATCCTTTGTAGACGGGATTTCCCTCATATGTAACCATGAAAAATAAAGAAAAACCTCTTGTAGACAGGATTTCCCTCATATGTAATCATGATTTTGATTTTAATAAAATCGTCTTTCTTTTCCGCATATGATCGTTTTGCCATACGTTGCTGTGAAGTCTGAATATGTGTAGCTTCAACACGTCTGATTCTTTATGCCGACTCTGTATAGAAAGAGTGCTAGGTCCAGTCTTTTGCACATAGCGAATAGTCTATAGAATGCTGTTGAGTATTTTAAACATTTAGAACTGTCCTGTTGCTAGGACTGAGGAACCGTGTAGAGCTCTGAACTGTTGTTTTCACTTCTGCGTAAACAAAATTCTTGTTTCAGACTTCATCTTCAAGAATGACTTCTCGAAAAATCCCTTGGAACAGGGTCGAGAAAACTGAGTTGCCATCTTGATAGATGAAATATTCGGACTGGAGTCTGGATGAACCTCCAATTGACCCGAGAAGAGTAATTTCTCAATATTTGAACTCTGTATGTTTCGGGTACTTGGGATATCTTGAGGTCAAGAAGGAGTATCTTCTGTGTGAACTCCTGTAATCGACCGCCTCGAGAACTGTTCGGATATGCGGAAAGTCAGAGATCCGTAGTGTAGATGAGCTGAAAATCCTGAGTTCGTAGCCTATTGAGCGTAGAAAGCCACCGGGCGTGAGATCATCGATTTGGTATCTGCTGAGCGTAAAGTCGTAGGTTTGTAGCCTCTCGAGCATAAAAGCTACTGAGCATAAAGGCATCCAGGTATAAAACCATAGACTTGTAGCTTGCGAGTGTAAAACTGTAGATCTATTGCTGTCGAGCGTAGAAAGTTCCTTTGCGTAGAACTGTAGATTTGTAGCCTGTGAATAAAAGAAATCTTCCGGGCGTAAGGTTGTGGATCCGTTGCCTCCGAGCATAAAAATGCCACCGAGCGTGAGATCATCGATTTGGTATCTGCTGAGCGTAAAGTCGTAGGTTTGTAGCCTCTCGAGCATAAAAGCTACCGAGCACAAAGGCATCCGGGCATAAAACCATAGACTTGTAGCTTGCGAGCGTAAAACCGTAGATCTGTTGCTGTCGAGCATAGAAAGCTCCTTAGCGTAGGAACCGTTGACCTATTTTTGCACGAAAAACTCTTCGAATTTGCTGACTGTTCGCCTTTCGAGAGTAGTGGGCTGATGTAGTACCCAATCATAACCAAATATTAATTATGAGATTTTGGTTGGGGTTTCGAGGAGCCCGTCTGAGGATTCGAGGAGTCGACCCGAACTCTATATATATCCCAAGCTTTTGAGAAAAAACTTTTCATCCGTCTTCTGCGAAAGAGAGCTTTCGACTGTTTTGAGTTTTTTCCCTCGTTCTTCTTCCGAGCACTCCGAGTTTTCAGAAATAGCGCCGAAGCAAATCCCCTCCACTAAGGGAAAGAATATAGGTTCTTCTTCTAGTTCTTCTGCCCCAGCGAGAGAGTCTTCGGCCGGGCAAGGTGAACTCTCTTCTGAGCGAAGTATCCCGCCGACGAGTAGCGCACCCGGCCTTAGAGGTAGAGCCTTTGGGATGACAAAGAACGACGAAAAATCCTTCGCACACGTTGAACGTGACTGCACTAGGTCATCTTCTGTGCTGATAGCCTCTTTGAGGAAGATGACGCACGGAGACGTTTTCATCTTTTACGCCCACATTTCTAATGTGCCAGTGTAAAACTCCATGTTTTTGCAGTTTTGAGCGTAAAAGCTCTGACTGCCGAAAATTTGGTGTATACTATAAAATTTTAGTTTTACGCTTGTGGATGGGACCTCCAGCGTAATAACTAGATTTTTGGCAGTTTGGCATAAAGCACGGACTGTATACCGCCAATTACGCTTCTGCATGTGATTTTTGGCGTAAAATAACCAAATTTTGTACAGTCTTGGCATAAAGCACAGACGGTCGTTTCTTGGTCTTTATGTTGCAAGATTTATAATGACATATTTTTCTTGCACTTTTGTAGTTGACTTGCATGAGTCTCCACTGGCCGAGGTGATGGGTTCCGCTGCCGGGATGCTGCACTCAAACTATCTGGAGGATCTGTCCCACGTGACATTTCCTATCTCCGGACCCCAGTATCCTGAAGGAAGGAAGATATTGATATCGGCTCAGGGCGAGCGGACGTTGCTGAACATGATTAACGGAGAGCCCCTGACGTACATAGACGGGGACCAGTACATCAAGTCGGCTTTTCTTTTTGGGGACATAATTGACAAACAGTCCCAGACGAAGCCCAAGAGAGAATCCTGGGTTTTCCCCGCCGAGAGTGTGGTCTTGTATCTGCCAACGATGCCGATAGATTATCCCATCTCGGCTTTCTCCCATGCAACCCATTCCAGGAGGATGTCGTGGACGCTGACCCATTCCAGGAGGATGTCGTGGACGCTGACTCCATATATTTTATCATGGGTTGCACGGGAGCAATCTTTATCGTGCCGGTCGTCACACTCTCCACAGAGCTGCGCATCCTCCATTCGTATGCCCAGTTCTATGTGGCGATCAACACCTTCCATCGCGATTTTGACATGCGTGGAAGCTTTAGGGTACCTTCTCCCAAGTCTGGGGGAAGAGTCAAAGTCCCCTCGGTTTCGTCCGACGAGGGTGAGGGGTCCGTCACTCCAGATGAGCCTCTGGTATCGGTGCCGAGGTGTGAAGTGCCTCCGTCTGCGGGGGCTTTGGCAGCCTCTGGGAAGCGAAGGGCTCCTGCTTCGAAGTAGACTTCCCCTCGCAAGAGGAAGAAGAAGACGGTTGCTCGTTCTCTCCGAATTCCTGGTATCGAGGCTCCTAGAGAGGAACCTGCTGTCTTTCCTGTTGGGGATCTTTCTTTGATTGGAGGTTCCTCGCCTTTCGGAGAGGGACCCTCAGTTTCGGCTGGCGGTGCCGAAGAACCCCTGATTGAGTCTGACGTTGCTGTCACCGCCTCCGGTAGTGGAACGAAATCGCCTGTGTGGCCGAGGCAAATGAGAGAATCTTTTCCTTGACCAGCAACGGATGAAACTCCTGCTGTGTCCGCGAGCATGCCTAACAAGATTCTGGCTGACGAGCCTCGACTGCGTCTTGGTGAAGGCTCGGTAGAGCACTTGGTGGTGTCGGTGGGCCCACCCCCTTCTCCAGGTATGACAGTTCGTATTGCGTCATTAAGGCGTGGTTTAGCTACGTGGGCTGCAGATGCGACATATATACCATTGGCTACGGGTAAATATCATCTTTATGTCTCCTCTTAGAAAGATTACCATCATATTGATATCAACTTTCTTGTCCTCTTCTCAGGGGACGGCGTCCACGGGGAGTATAGCGTTGAAGCGCCTTCTGGCTCTGCTCGGGCTCCTGGCGATGATACGGAGGCGCCCGACTTCGAGAAGGAAATATCTTCGGGGGCCAGCTCGCCCGGAGTGGTTTCGTCACCTCAAGAGGAGGACGAACCCGTTGTCGTGACCTCGCCTCTCGTGAGTATGCTGATGACTTCGACTGTCGTTGTCGCACCTCCTTCGATTGCACCACCCGTCGAGGCAGCGGCTGTGGCTATCTCGTCTACAATTATTCCTGGAGGGGGACTCGCTAATATTGCGGCCACTCCTGGCGTCCGATTGGATCTAGTCGCACTGATCGAGCAATACACCAGCCTCTTTTATACCAGTTTGAAAATGCTGATATCAATGGTGTTGGCAAAGAATCTAGACTTCGAGCGTCTGAAGAAGGCTTCTCAGTTTTCGATCGGGGCGGTCAGGGAGTTAGGCAATTCTGGGGTAGCTGACACCCTGGAGGCGATGGTTAATGGTTTGGAGCAACCTATTAACGAATACTTGCAGCTGGCCCGGGGCAGCCTTGAAGCTGAGGTCCAGGTCAGATATAACCTCATGACTGCGCGACTTACTAAACAGCTGAAAAGCCTAGATGACTCCATCAAAGCGCATAAGCTGGAGATGGATGAAAGAAAAGCTGTCGTGGAGGAGGCTCTTGCTCTTCAGACGAAGTGCCAATCCGAGCATGAAGGGAACGTAGCGAGGGCCCACAAGTTGAAGAAAAAACTCGCTCTGGCAGAGTAGTGGGCTTCTCAGTAGTTGGCGGGTCTAGATGTAGCGACTGGTCGACTGAGCACAGCACGACAGGATCTGGAAATCGTAGAAGCTGCCAGTGTTGGCTCTCTTCGGGCTAGGGCCGAACTGTCCTTTACGAACAATCCCGAGGCACGGCTGGAATGGGCCCGCGCTGATGCCTTGGTTTCCAGGGATGAGATGATAGCTGCACTGGTACAGCTGATTCGCGATCTGACCGCTCCCCGCAATGATGTACCCTTTTTTCTTTTCGCTTCCCAAATATAAGTCTGCTCTTTTTGGGAATAAATAAAAGAGACTCTTTTCTGACTTTATGGACCCATCATTTCGGAATGTAAATAACAGGTTTGGGCGAGAGTGATATCAGAGGTAGTATAAACATGATAGACTCTTGATAACTTAGCAGGACATATCTATTCGGAGGTCATACGGACATGATAGAATATGACCCAACTAGTTTCGTTTTGGAAGTAGTTTTGTCAGAATTGAGTTTCTTGCTATATTCCACTTGAGCAGGGGAGTTTAAGCATAGTACCTTTTCAGGAATTTACCGTTGATAGGAGCCATTAACAGGTCGCCATTAGGCTGGGCTAACCGGTAAGTGCCATTTGAGAACGTTGTCTCGATCACATAAGGGCCTTCCCACTTGGGCTGGAATTTGTCTTTACTTCTGTGAGTAAGGATCATCGACCTTCTTACGGCTAAAACTAGCTTACCGACTTTGAACACTCTTTCCTTTACTTTATGATTGAAAGCTTTGGAAATGCGTGCTTGGTAGAGCGCGATGCGCTGTTGAGCTTGGAGGCGTTTCTCGTCTAATCCTTCTAGCTCTTGAAGCCTTAACAGGTCATTCTTTTCTTGAGTCAGCTCATTAGTCACGGCTATCCTGAGTGACGGTATATGGATTTCAATGGAGAGAACTGCTTCGCTCCTGTAGACCAGTGAAAATGGGGTACAACCTGTCGGTGTTTATACCGTTGTGCGGTATGCCCAGAGGCATTCGCCCAGCTTCTCATTCCAATCTCTTTTGTTTGAAGAGACGAACTTCTTCAAGAGTTTGATAATGGTTTTGTTAAAAGCTTCTGCCAAACCATTAGCAGCTGGATAATATGCCGTAGAGGCAATATTATATATCCAATTTTTATCGCAAAATAGATGAAACGCTTGGCTGATGAACTGAGGCCCATTGTCATGGATTATCCTTCGGCGAATCCCAAAGCGATAAATAACGTGATGCTTGATGAAGCTGATTACATTAGATGCCTTTACCTCAGCAAGAGGGATCACTCAGTTGGAGAAGTAATCCGTGATGGCCAGTATGAACCGATGACCTCTGGAAGAAGATGGGTGAATAGGACCAATGATATCCATACCCCATGCTTCGAAAGGCCAGGATGCAACCGTAGGATGTAGATATTTAGACGGCTGATGTATGAAGTCTACATGAACCTGACAAGCTCTGCATTATCTTGCATAGTTGATCGCATCTGCGATCATAGTGGGCCAGTAATAGCCCATTCTCCTGATACGATCCTGTAGCTTAGGACCGGGCTGATGTGCTCCGCATACGCCGTCGTGAGCTTCCCGGATAATCTGCTGTGCTTCGTCGTTAGAGAGACATCCCAATAGCAGTCCGTCGTAGGTCCGGCGATATTGGCATTGTGAAGATGCATCGAAGTAGAAGCGTAATGATCGTCTTTTGACGGATACTGCTTCTTTGGGGTCCTCCGGCAAGATTTCGTATGCGACAAAATCTATGAAGGAACTTCTTCAGTCTCTTCTAGGGGGATCTGTGTTCACAGCGTAGCTGCATTCTATGTGAAAGTTGTTCTTCATACAGAATAAATCTCTGCTAAGAAGGATTACCGAATCCTGTCTTCTTATAGGAGTGGCTAAATTCGCAGCTAGACTGGCTAGGGCATCAGCTTCCAGATTCTGAGATTGAGGTACATGCTCTAGGAAGAACCCTTTGAATGTCATGGCTATCTCGACTGTTGCTTGGTGATAGGGGATGAGGTATGGATTCCAGACTTCATATATTCCCCTGACTTGATTGACGATAAGTAGAGAATCACCGAAAGCTTCCAGGGACCCGACCCCCAGCCCTTTGGCGACTTGGAGCCCAATTAGCAGAGCATTGTACTCTGCCACATTGTTGGAGCATGGCTCGCTAAGAGAATATGCTTGGTAGATGACGAGTTTTTCAGGAGTGACCAGGACGATTCCTACCCCTGAAACCACGTTTCCCTTGGGACCAGTCCTGGAGGCGCCGTCGAAGAACAGTTGCCATGCGTCACTTTTCATTGTGGAATTACATTCTGCAACTTCGTCAGGGATGTCCTCGTATAATTTGGAGGCCTCCGGGATCGGATGAGCAGCTAGGAATTCGGCCAGCGCTTGGCCTTTGATAGACTTCTGCGGGACGTATACCATGTCATATGGTGTTAACAGCATCGCCCAAGTCACGAGTCAGGAATTAAGAGTACTTGGCTTGCTCATCAGTACTCGAAGAGGGTTGATCCTGGAGATGATATGAATAGTCTGGCCGGTGACATAGTGCCGCATCTTCTGGATAGCGAACATCAGAGCCAAGCATTCTTTCTTCACTGGGTTGTACCGGTGTTTGGCTCTGACCATCATCCTGCTGAGGTAGTAGATAGCCTGTTCATGACCCATATCGTTCTTCTGTGCGAGAAGAGCTCCTAGCGAATGATCTATCGCTCGGACATACAGCAAGAATGGTCTTCCCATGACGGGAGGCACCAGAACTGGCGGACTGGTGAGGTAGCATTTGATGTCTCCGAACGCTTATTGACAGGTTTTGTCCCATATGAAGGATACACCTTTCTTCATGAGATGCAAAAAGGGCTGACATCTTCCCGAGAGGTTGGATATGAATCTCCGGATATAAGCCAAACGGCCTTGAAATCCTCGGAGTTCCCTCAGATTGTGGGGCGGTCGCATTTCTACGATGGACTGGACTTTGTCAGGGTCCACTTGGATGCCTTTGGTGGTAATGACAAATTCTAGGAATTTGCCACTAGATACACCCAGAAAGGACTTCGTAGGGTTCATCTTGAGTTGATGTTGGCGCATTAACTCGAATACCGTCCTCAAGTCTTGAATGTGATCATCTTTGAGGCGGCTCTTGACGGCTATGTCGTCCACGTAACATTCTACTATTTTGCGTAAATGCTCATGGAATATGTTACTCATAGCCCGTTGGTATGTAGCCCCGGCGTTCTTCAATCCGAAGGGCATGACCGTATAGTAATATACCCCCAACGGGATCCGGAAGGCAGTGTGCTTTTCGTCTTCGGGATGCATCTTGATCTGATTGTATCCTGAGAATCCGTCCATGAAAGACATGCGTTCAAAACCGCAGGTGTTGTCGATCATGATGTCCGTGATGGAAAAAGGGAACTCATCCTTGGGGCAGGCCACATTCAGATCTCGGTAATCGATGCAGATACGTATTTTCCCATTTTTCTTCATGACTGGGACAACGTTGGCGACCTAGTCGGGATGTTGTTCTTCCCGGATAAAATTGCAGGCTATCAACTTCTTGACTTCAGCTTCGATGGCGTCCATCATATCCGGGCGGAACCGGCGTTGGTGCTACTTCACAGGCTTTGAATCGGTCAATATGTTGAGTTTGTGAGTAGCCACCTTTGGGTCAAGGCCTGGCATGTCCTCATAATCCCATGCAAAGATGTCGATATACTCTTTTATCACCTGGATAACTTTTTCCCTTTCAGCTGGGGAAAGATTGTTACTGATAAATATCGACTTTGGCAAAAGTTCACCCCCAATATCAACCTGGATAACTTCATCTTTGCTGGGAGGTTCCCTTTGCTCGAAGCAGAATTCCCACTGCGTATCCATTTGTTGGGCCCAAGAGTCATTCTCAAATGGCTCAGGATCCTGTTCATCTGCTTCAAAGGGATCTGCCACTACCATATTCACTGATAGTGTTTGTTCGAGAGCATCAGGTGAGTCGGAGGGCGACGAGCCATTCTGAGAAGAGGAAAAGATGTCCTCATCTGACTTAAAAGTCGTATGGGAGGTGGCATACCCTAACTCGAAATGAGTTTGCTGATAGCGGGGGTCGCCGCGCAGCGACGTTCGTCTGCCTCTTCTGTAGTTAAGGCCTGGCTTCCGCTCTAAGTCCTAGCCCATGTTTTGCATGATCCTCAATGCTTGCGGGCTGTATCGGTAAACTTGCATTTTTCCAGTATCGTCATTGAAAGGATCTTCCTGGATAGTCGGTTGATTGCACACGCTGTCGAAGACTATTGATCGCTGGCTGCTGCAGGTAGGCGGGACAATGAAGATAGAATCCTCATGTGGTCCATACATCGTGACGACGTTGGATGATGACGCTACTTCCCAGACATACGGACGGTAGGAGTTCATAACTTCCAAGAATTTTTGTGCTATGGGTTCTACCTCGTCACGGGAAGTGGATTCCTGATTTGGATTTTGAGCGCCAATATACTGGAAAAGAGGATGTTTATTATCATCTGGAACTCCGTTCCTGGTTGCATTTACATCGGTCGGCTGCCTGTCGCACCGAAGGTTGATGACCAGGGGTGGAGGCTTCTGGTTCAAAGTGATCACTAGAGGATCACTCCCTTTTCCTGACCTAGTCTTATTCAGGTGAATAGTCATAGGCTCCATGGCTTTCGGACGAGTGGTTCATCCTTTTACCTTGATTGACAGCGGTAGTGCGGCAGAGGGTTCTTCTGGCTCCCGGTGGGATTCCTTATCTGCCTCGCCTGACCCTTCTTCCGTGTGGTCTTGAGAGTACAACACGGCATCGGAATAGTAGGATTCTACTCCTTTAAATTGGTTTAGGTCAGCAACCTCCGTCTGTACTGTTCTTGGGGGTCTACATATTTAAGACATTGAAGTAGAGTTGAAGGAACGATGTTGTGGTCGTGGATCCACGGTCTTCCCAGCAAAATATTGTAGGATACCTCTGAATCGATCACGTAACATGTGGCCACCGATCTGAGGTTGCCAATCTGGATCCTTAGGTGAATTTTTCCCAACGACTTACTTTTTTCGGCGTTGAAACCCACGATTGTAGTGGAGGTGTAAGCCAATTCGCTGGTAGGAATCCTCAGCGGCCTGAGCAGACTGTGAGGGATGATGCTGATCGACGATCCCGGATCTATGTGAATCCGATCGACCTCCATGGAACCGACGTATCCGGTGTAATAGAGGGGCCTGTCATGCCTGTTATGTTTTAACAGCATGTCGTCTTGAGTGAAAGTGATATTTGGATCCACTTCCATTACACTGTGGCATTGAGGACATGCCACTGGTTCTTCGTCGGGGGACTTGAGCTGGGTCAAGCATGTCTCCACCTGCATCAGTGCTTCACTCAGGGCTAGACGAGTGTCTTGGGAGAGCCTGAGTAGCTCGAAGATGGACAGCCTGGCTAGTGTATTAGCCAGTTGGGCCAGTATGTCGAAGTTGTATGGCTTCTCTAAACCTTTGTTTGGAATATTTTTCACAGGTTTATCAAAGCGCACTTCTCTTTGCTTCCCCTTGTCCGCCGGAGTTGGTTTTGAAGGACCGGCATCTGGTACGATGGGGTCTGGTCCTGAAGGTTTGGCAGTTGAAGCATCCGCCGGTGCATCTTCCTGACTTGCTCCGTAGTCGTTGAGGTAGGCTTTCCCTGAACGGGTTGCAGCAAATACCTCATCTTCGTCTGATGGCGAAGAAGTTGCAACCATATGGCATAGTTTGCATTTGGAGCTCTTTCTAGACGTAGCCTTAGTAGCTTTAGTCTCCTCCTCGAGCTCTGACACCAAATCCGGATGAACCCACATAATCTCGTCCTGCCGGGTGGTTAGGGGTACCAGGTCATGATTTTGACCCCTAGCCGAAGGGAGATTGACGATGTTCATCGTGGTCTGAGAAATGGGTGTGACACCGTTCGAGACTTCTTGGGAAGGCAGATTGCCAAACCGCAGAGAGATCATGTTGGCCGTGACCGTCTTCTCGGTGTTGTACAGAGTGATGGCTTTAGCATCGATTAACCCTTGGATCTTTCTTTTCAGTATGTAACACGCCTTTGTCGGGTGGTGCACATATCTATAGAATATGCAGTATTTGGGGTCGTTAGTACTGCCGACTTCTTGGGGTCGTCTTAGCTCCGGAAGGGTGATCTTGCCACTTTTGATGAGACACTCGAATATACTTGGGATATCGTCGTCGTCGAAAGAGTAGACTTCGACGGGCCTGGAGGTCCCGGGTCTCGCTTGTGCGGTTGCCACAGTCTTTTGTCTGGCCGTATTGATCGCCAGAGCTTCTTTTCCCTTGGAGCTGCGAGGATGGTCGCTGCTGGGAGATGACCTTTTGCCTCTGTCAGAGGCGAAGATCATGATGCCATTGTCGCGCGCCTTGCGACTGTTGTCTTTGGCGGCTACTGCCAAGATGATGAACGAGGGCCAATCATGGAACTGATATGGTCCTGTAAACACCGAGACTACGGGAAGGAGGTTTTTCCCACAAATGTCTACTAACGCAGAGTCTGGAACTCCTGGGGGCATCTGTGAGGTAGCCTGACGAAAATGTTCGACGAAGGTGCGAACGTCCTCCTTTTCCCTCTGCTTGACTTCGATGAGAGAGGACATAGACATGTCCATTCCTCCCTCATAGAATCGCGTGAAGAATAAAGCTTTGAAGTCCTCGAAGGAAGTAATGCAGTTGTCCGCCAAGCTACGGTACCACTGATAGGCTACTCCTGAGAGGCAGCCTTTGAACACCCGAGTGAGGAGGGCGTCGTTCTCTTGTAACAACACCGTCATCATACTGAAATAGTTCATGTACTGACTTGGTGATGTTTTTTCCTTGAACAGAGCCATAGTCTGAGGTTTGTACCTCGGAGGGAAAGGGACCTCTTCCCAGATCGCTGGGTAAGGCTGGTTGATTCCCAGTTTCTTGAGCTGATCTTTGTGCTTCAAGGCATCAAACTGGGCTTTCAACTCCCTTACTGCCTGTATCGGATTTTCAGTCAGAAGCGGGACTACGGTGTAGTGCGGAGTTGGTTGTATCATAACTCCAACGGGAGGTAATGCATTCTCTGAGTGAGGAAGCGGAGGAACTGCTGACTCTTGATCTAGAGCAGGCACTTGGCTCAGGTTGGATGGTGGTAAGTCCATCCCCACATGTATCTGAGTTGGCGGGACCGATGCTTGAGCCATGGCAGTTGCGTGCTGACTTAGCATCATCTGGTGCATATTCTCCATTATGGATTGCATTTGTTTCAGAGATGTCTCCAGTATAGTGATGTGTTGTTCCGCGTTTCCTGACGGTGAAGCTTCCTCGCGTTCATCTTCAACGGCATAAACTCCCATTTCCCTAGGCATCATCGAAGGATGCGTATAGGTTGTTGCAGAAGTCGACTCTATACTCTCAGTATTTGATTCGGGAGAATGGCGACCCCCAGCGTCGAAATCAGAGGAGTACGAAGTCAGTTGTTGTGACCTTGAACGAGTGTTCTGGAATACCCCATCTTCAGTGTCTCTGAGGAGCATGTTGGATCTCCTTCGGCTCGGAATTCTAGAGGACGGACGTCTTGAGCCTTAGCTTCCTCCAGGTATATGCGAAGCCATGTTCACGGATGCATGCGCGGGCTCTTCTTTCTGGAAAGACAGAGAGTAGCTCAACCGGTCGAAAACCGACCGTTTTGCTTTAGAACAGCAGTAGTCAATCACAATTTTATGACTATTACAACGTTGCTCGCCAGGGGGCGTAATAGACATGTTGGAAGGTCCCCTTTCCTTACGCTTCTGGATTTGATATTTGCGCAAGTCAGGAGGAGTAGAAGAAGAAGACGACGGCTTGTTCCTTTTGTTCCCACCAGTGGGCATGCGGAGACTGGGTACCGTAGTTTTCCCTGTGCCACCTGTGTACAACAGGTTGGCCATCTGGGTGGCGGATAATCCCCGGGGAGGGTGTCTTTCCATAATCTGAGCATGCTTTACGCCGTGGGACTTCGCCTGGCATAATTTGGAGATCTGCTCAGACTGGCATAAAGCTGAAGAGGTCCTCAATCGGCCATCGACTTCCCGTGTAATCCGGAGAGTAGGTAGATTGCTCCCTCCCTGGCGTAAAGGCCGAGAAGTTGAGTACTCTACCGCTTGCTTTCCATCGCAAAAATCACAGCGCTCATCTGGTTTCTCGTAGAGGTCAGATGTTGTCTTGCGCATGGAGCGTGATTTATACTTCCAATTTGGCGCTGAGGCATCATCAGAAGTTTTGTCTGTACCGCGCGTAGCGGAAGACTGGTTTCTATACGTAGAGTGCAGTAGATACTTCTGGGTTAGCGCTGAGGCTTTGTTCGAAGTTTTGTCTGTACCGCGCGTAGCGGGAGACTGGTTTCTACGCGTAGAGCGCAGTGGATACTTCTGGGTTTTGCTGAGGCTTTGCCCGAAGTTTCGTCTGTACCGCGCGTAGCGGGAGACTGAATTTTACGTGCAGGGCACGGAGGGAGCAATGCTACAACCTCATTGGTCGAAGAGATCGGAGAGTCCACAGGAATGGTAGAGAAGGTCTTGGGCATCCAGACCTTGCGCAGCTTCCTGTTGTCTTGGACGGAGAGAGGGTGAGAGCTACCCCCGGTTCAAAGCATGTCTTCGTAGGCAGACTGGTCAAATTGGACGACCAGTGTCTTCTTCACGGTTCCTACAGATACCACATCGTGTTGAGCAATTACTTCTTCATCAGAAGAGAAAGATGTCCCCAGCAGAGTCGCCATCTTGTTTGTGGTAGAAAACGAAAGAATGAAAATATATTCAAGATGGGGTTTATACGAAATCTGCCTTTTTTGATTTACAAACAAACTTGTACAATTTGATCCTATGCGAGGATGTGGGAGTACAATTTATTTAATCTGGGTAAATATTACTATAGGTATCTGATCTGCAGTCGATCACTTTAGCCCTTGGACCACACGATGATGAAGAAGCGCCGTAGAAGACAGGAAGCAGCTTCGAAGGTTGCAAAAGAGGGTGGATGTACGATGCCAAAGTCGTCGATCCCTGCTCTTTGCCTGAGCTCCGGATTCTCTCTCTCTCTCTCTCTCTCTTGACCTCTGGTTCGATCTTTCTTGGAAGTTCAACCTTGGGTCTGATATTGGTTTTCTTGACCAATTTCCGACCTCCCAATCTGTAGACCTTGGATCTGATATTGGTTTCTTGACCAATTTTTTGACCTTGTTCCTTATTGATAGAGGTCTCTATTTATAGAGTTTTAGTGACAGTGACCACTCCGTCGGTATAGAAACCGAGGAGTAGAAAGTACAGCACCCTTTTACACAACGGTTAAAATAACCAATGTCTGCGTATAGATAATCCTTTGAATGAGCGTGTGACGCAGGTCCAACTAAGGGACAAAATGCGTATAATCGCTACGAAGATCATGGCATAAAAGCCACGTAGGTAGGTATCCCTCGTGTAGAAGAGGTGGGCGTAGAAGCCAATGTCTGTCACCATGGCGTAGAAGCCAAGCAGGCATAGAAGCCGAAATAGGCGTAGAAGCCGAGTGGTCATAGAGGCCGAAATAGGCGTAGAAGCCGAGTGGTCATAGAGGCCGAGTGGGCGTAGAAGCCGAGTGGTCATAGAGGCCGGGTGGGCGTAGAAGCCGAGTGAACACCGGAACTGAATGGGCATAGAAGCCGCTGCGTACCGTGCCAGAGTGCTGATGTGGACGTCTTAGCCATAATTACGGCTTTTGAAGATATAATCAAATCTCTTGTATTAAATGCCGAGATTTGCCAACATCCTGTGCATTAAATGCGGAAGCATATTTTGAAGGTCTGCAGCCCTTTTGTGCATCAGTCGTAGAGATGTGCCTTGAGAAACTGTCACCGCTCTGTGCATTGGTCGTAGAGACGTGCCTCGAGCAACTGTCATCGCTCTGTGCATTAGACGTAGAGACGTGCCTCGAGCCCCGTACGGAGTGCAGCTTTTAATGTGGCAGGCGGTTTGTCTACTGCGGAGCGTAAACAGCTCATGTCTGCCTGTGTAAAACAAGGTCGCGTATCCCTTCGTGCACGTAAAAGCAGTTTACATAAAGGAGATGGCGGTAAATGACAGCCTGGGTCGCAGTGCCGTGCCATCATTATAGTCGTCGTCTGGGTAGTCGAGTAGTATCCCTGGGTAGTCGAGCAGTATCCCTTTGTCAGAAGTCCAGACGTCAGGTTCATTGCAGGATCTGACAGGTTCACTTCGGAGAATACGAAGCGTCTCTCGTACACTTCAATGCTGCATTGCAAGAGGATGGGTTTTACGCCCAGGAGTCGATGAAGCACCCTATTTATGCTGAAGTGGTTTGGACGTACTGCCTTACGTTGAGCTTATATTTCATGCTGTGTTTGGCAGAGAAAGCTCTGTTGCACGCCTGATGGCTCTGAAGGCCTCTGTCTACGCTGCTCTGCATCAATACGCTACGTATAGCCATCCGGCGTATTTTTTATGCTTCTACAATTATTGCTACCGATCCTAAGTTTCTCGAGTACCGACCTTGATTGATAGTTCAACTTGTGTGCTTGATTGAATGATAGTTCCTATATGCTGCAAGTCCCTAGAGTCTTTGTGTATAGTTTATGAGACACGCTGCGCACACCCAGATTAGTACATCATGCTTGAACTATTGCCTTGATTGTTTGGTTGTATTGAATTCTATTTTCAAAGATGTTTCCAAAATAAAAGATAGTAATATGACTCTGTCCTTCCTGCATATAATAAACCTAGGTAAAACTAGCAAGAACACTAGTAATGTAATATTCTGCCACATGCTTACTTAGTGTGGGTTTCAGGGGGTATAACTTCTGTTCGGTTATTTATACTCAACAGTACTTATAAAAGTACTGACCCACCAACAATTTACTTGTTTGCAGGTGCTGGATCGTCCCAGGAAGCGATAGGCGTGCCTCATCCCCAAGACCCAAAAATCTGGTTTCAATTACCTTGAGCTACTTTCGTATAGAGGGGCATAATGTATGGAACGATGCCATTGTATTCAGAGAACCCTGTACCTCGATTTGCCCCATATACTCAGATGGATAAATGCTTGCAACAATGTCCCTTCGCTGCTTACTCGATAGATGCGATGATAGTCAAACTTTAACAATTTTTCCTTGTGCGGGTGCAACCCCAGGCTCGCACGACATCACATCCCAGTGGCAAACGACTCTACGTCCCGCGGGAGCGCCGAGGCACAGTGATTCACGCCCGGCGGGGGCGTTGGTCGGGAGACCTTCAGGATCGGGGCGTGACATAATAATATCAGAGCGACACGATCCTTTGCCTATTCTATTTCTACGACTCTGAGATGTGCTCGATATTGTATTGCAATCGAGTGTTCCATACAATAAGTCCATAAATATTCTCAAAGATGCGTGCAAAAGTTTTCTGGATTTGCTTTGTTGCTTGAGATTTGTGCTTTCTTAAGGATGCGAGCATCGATTGGACAATGGCTATTAGTGCAGAGCTAAATCTTGGTCCCGGCTGCTATTATGTTAGTGAATAGAAACCATGAGTCACATCTGCTAATAGCATCAGATAAAAGAGTCATTAGTTAGCTAGATTATCGCTACTGATTATGAGTTTCTCGGGGACCAAAATTATATAGATATTCCATCTTGTTTACTTGAGAGAATAATAGTCCACTTGATGCACTTGTCTTGATTTAAGATGAACAGTCTACTAGAGATAACTTTTGTTCCTAAGAGATCGAATATGGTACATGATACATGTTGTGCACTGCACGATAGAACACTGTCCTGATTGAATGCTTATTGTTTAAATATGCAAACTATTTCCAAAGCTATGTTTTCGAAAGAAGTAAACTGACTCTAATCCTGTGTTGCATGAAATAAACTTAGGTAAAAGTAGCAAGATCACTATTAATGTAATATTTTGCCAGATGCTTACTTAGTGTTGGTTTCAGAAAATGTTACTTCTGTTCGTTGATTTATACTTACCAGTGCTTTCTCCAAAGTGCTGACCCACCAACAGTTTGCTTGTTCGCAGGTGCTAGATCGTTCGTGGAAGCGATAGCCGTGCCTCATCCCCAGGACCCAAAAAACTGGAGTCGATGTCTTGAGCCGTATCGAGTTGTGCTTTGAGCTACGTTTGTATAAAAGGAATGTAATATATGGAGCGATATTATTATATTCGAGAGTGCTTGAGAGACTTGTAACCCCGGCCAAGCGCCGCTTGTAACACTTTTGAATATCAATAAAGAGATTATTTTCTTATGCCATTTTGTTCTTTACTTTTCTGTAATATGTGCCACTGCTTCTGTTTGAAATAGATTACTTGTCCTTGTTCAAGCTTTAGCTTTGTGCAAGCGCAACTTAAGCTTGCACGGTATCGCGCCAAAGCAAGGATGATCGGTTCCGTAGGGACCAAGCGAGAATGATCGGTCCTTACGGGGCCGGGGCATGATATGTACTTCTTGTCACTGTTCTTCTTCTCCAACCGACCCACCATTGATGTACTCAGAGCTCAAGCTTGAGACTATGATAGTGCTCTATTCTCTCAAGCAAGAAGAACCAGAAATCAAGGTAAAATCCAAGCTCAAAATCATGAAACAATATCTTTTAAAAATATCACTTTTGGGGGCATCATTCCCTAGAAAAATATACTCATGAAAACACTCATAACAAAATTAAAGATAAAATCATTAACCACCTCAAATCTGAAAACTTTAATAACTAACTATAATTAGAACACTACTAGAAACTAATTACAATAACAAATACTAAGAATAAAACTATAGCCTATCATGTTTCTTCATATTTGTAAGATGTACTTGCCTATGAGAAAAATTGGGAGCAAAATAAGAAAAATGAACAAGTAAGGAGAGAGAATGAGAACAAAGATATATATAGGCAAGGGGTTGATGGTGAACCGTCAGATCTCTCCAATAAATTCAAGCCACATACCCTACCTACCACCACCACACAATCAATATTAGCTAATATGAGCCAAGCTCCATTCAACCGTGTGCTTGAAGTATACTCAAAGTGCGCCAAATTGAAAACACAAGCAAAAGTGTGCCAACTTGAGTATATTTCGAGTATACGGGATATGGGAGTGACAAGTAGGGATAATTTAAATATGTGAAGACAGTAATATCAGGAGGTATGAATGTAACCAACAATTATAGAGTGAAATAAAAGAAAACTACATATCTAAGTATTTTGAAATACCAAGTTGACATGTGAACGACTAGGAGGTAAAATTTGGCAAACCATACATGTCGTGTATGGTTGTTATCATTCCAGTAAGACCATGTGATAGAACGGGTATGTTCACACGTCTCTTAGGTATTTTCTCGCTCGACTAGTACTCATGGATCCAGGTCCCGATACGAATAATCTCAATAGTCCAGAATAGATCATTAGGCCAGAAAATATATTAGTCCAGTAGATACATTAGTCCAGAAAAGTCAATAGGCATGAAACTACGTATCTCATGATGATGTATTCATTTAATACCAATCTGTGTATCCAGCTTGTCAGGAATCAAGTAAAATAGTACTAAGAGCATGTATCATAGTAAATATCAAGTAAATAAACCTATCAGAGAATGTACTCGCCTGTGATCCTGAGCAATAAATATTAAACATTGCCTGAACTGGAGTCTAAGTGACCTAAACATGAGTTATCAATATCAAATAGTGTTTTGGAGCCATAAACATGCTTAACAAATATTATTTTAGGTTTCTAGGTCAAATGGTGTCAGGTCCCAGTCCCAAAATGCAAAGGGACCAGCCATGTGGCAATAGCTAGCAGGACAACTCTAATGGGCAAAACCAATTTAATGGACCCGTTAAAGTGCACTTAAGCTGTAATATAAATAATAAAGGAGACTCATGAAGCTTTGAGCGAAGCTATGATACATGCAAACTCATGCTTAGCTTAACTCAAGACTCCTGATTAAGAGCCATTAGTGTGTCCTCAATGCCATAGCGTGATCGAGAATTTTTTTAACATTACCTTCACGCAAGATGACATGCTACTCATAGATAATCAGCCTGACAGGCCTCTGTATTATACCGGTTACATCAAATCTATTAAGGTGATCCGGATTCACATCGACCTTGGTTCTTCACTCAGTATTATTCCTAAGAGTTTACTGAGAGGATTGAAGATAATGATGCACAACCTGTCTTCTACCAGTACTACCATTCTAGTCTTCAATGCTGGAAGAAGTAAACCACTAGAAAAGATACGTCTAAAAATTCAGATAGGCGATCTACGTACTGAAGTCACATGCTATGTGATTGACTCTGATGTATCCTACAATATTTTGCTAGGACGACCATAGATACACGAGCATAAAATTGTACCTTCTACCCTACATCAATGCTTCAAGTATGTTAATAGTAGATGAGAGGTCAAAACAGAGGTAGCAGACCTCTACCCTTTCAAAGGTGTCGAAGCCTATTTTGTTGACTCTGTACTCTATACATAGGAGTATATGAAAGAGGAAGCTAATTAAGCTAGTTTTAGAGGCTCTTCACCTCTACGAACATCTATCTATATCCGTGGTATCTCTATTCTAATATGGTTCATCATATGAACCATATGAGGAGACATACTTCATAGTCCCAGTGAGACAGGACAAGCAACGTCATATAATTTTTGATAAATCTAAAAACAAAAGAGTCATGCAGACTAATATTTCTAACGAAGATATATGGAAGATACAACCGTATCGTTACAGCCAACCAGCCAAGAACATCATACAAATGACGAGCTACAACTTAAAATATATCTTGGGAGTAAATTATGGAAAAGGCTAACGGACTCCTATACGTCACCTCTCTCATAAAGGCAAGTCAAAAATATACTACCAATGGAATGGTCGTGGTTTGGGATATGTTACACAACCAACCAGTCCTGAAAGTTCAGAATCAGAAGAAGAGACGCATTCTCATTCTTTTGACTCATCATTGTGGGATTCTGACAAAAGCATGAGTGACATATTCAAACATGATTTCTCTGTAAATATGGTGTCAATTACCCCAAATAAGGAAGACGTTGAACTATTGGAACCATTGAAAAAAGATCTATGGGCACAACAAATAGATACTCAATGGGATCTTTGGTTTGAGCAACGTGAACCACCTACAGAGGATAAAATAGTCCAAATTGATGGAGAAGAAGAATCTTCCCTAAGAATAATCTTCATTAGCAAGAGTCTTCCTAAAGAAGATCAATACGATTTACTCCAGCTAATAAAGGAGTATCTCGATATCTTCGCCTGGAGTTATGAGGATATACATGGCCTAGATCCTCAAATAGCCACACATAGGCCCAATATTCTTCCGAATGCTAAATCGATAAAACAACAATAACGACAATTTCGTCCGGATATGATGGATGCAATTGAAGCAGAAGTCAAGAAACTCATAACATGTGGCTTAGTTTGAGAAGAGCAATATCCAGTCTGGGTAGCCAATGTCGTTCCAGTCATGAAAAAAATAAAAAAGTTTGGGTCTGCGTAGATTATCGAGATCTGAACTCGGCCTATCCAAAATATAAATTTTCTCTTTCCATCACAGATGTCATGATCGATAATACATGTGGCTTTGAACGTATATCCTTTATGGAAGGAATTTTAGGACATAATCAGATGAAGATGTCACCTGATGGCAAAAAATATACCTCTTCCATACAATATTGGGAGTTTACTGTTATACAGTCACGCCCTTCGGCTTAAAAAATGCAGGTGAAACATATCAACGAGCCACGAGTACCATTTTCCAGAAGTATTTACAAAAAATAGTAGAATGCTATGTTGATGACATTACTGTCAAGAGCCGCTATAAAGATGATTACCTTCAAGATTTGAAGGCTGTGTTCGAATTGATGTGCCACCACCAGTTAAAGATGAACCCAACTAAATCATTTCTGGTAGTCTACAGTGGCAAGTTTCTTCGATTTTTTATAACTTCTAAAGGTATTCATATTGACCCCGATAAAATCAAAGCTATCCTCAAAATACAGCCTTCGTGTAATCTCAAAGAACTCCGTGGTCTGCAAGGCCGTCTGGCATACATTAGAAGGTTCATCTCCAATCTCTCGGGACGGTGTCAACCCTTCACTCAGTTAATGAAGAAAGGCGTATCCTTTGTCTGGAATAAAGTATGTCAACAAGCATTCAACGGCATCAAACGATATTTAACAAATCAGCCAGTTATAGTGTCTCCAATCATAGAAAAACCTATTTTGCTATATGTTCGAGCAATAAACCACTCTTTAGGAGCTCTTCTTGCATAGAAGAGTGACAAAGGCCATGAACATGTGATCTATTATCTTAGTCTCATGATGGTCGGTGCTGAACATCGATACAATCCAGTGGAAAAAGAAGGCCATGAATAATTTTGATGTTTGTTATTTAGAAGACACAATATTATGTGTCAGGTCAAACCATTCATGTCATATCCAGGGTAAATCTCCTCTGGGTATTGATGACCAAGCCGAGCGCACTCAATTCTTGGTTGGCTACATGGGCAATGATGCTATCACCTTATGACATGGTATATGTCCCGTAAAAAACAGTGAAGGGTCAAGTGCTAGCTGATTTCCTGAAAGCTCATCATGTACCAAAAACTTTCAAACTATACGATGACATCCCATATAAAGTTTTAGATCTAATATGGCAATGGAAGATGATACCTGACAACTATGTAGTGACCCGCTCCGCGTAGGCGCTATATACAAGAGATATCGCTTTGCTGGCTAGAGCGAAAGCCTTCTTGGAGAGTTCTCGATCGAAACACAAGACAATTGATCTGGGTGAGTGGGAAAAAATTTCATTCTCTGATTCTTGCACACCTTAATAATGAATATGAGTTTTTGAATGCTTGTTCTAAGAAGATAGTTTTATAAGAAGAATGATAAAACCTGCCTCTGCATGCTTAATAAGAGAACTCGTATAGCTTGTCATTGAAACGAACCTGCTTGCCTAACTAGAGAACTTTAATGCTTGTCTAAAAAGAGATAGAGATAGAACCATTGTCATGCTAAGAAAAGGTAGAAATGTTGCATGCTTAGTTACACGGATACCGCTATCGAACGGACCGCTTCCATGCTAATAAACAAGAGTAAAAGAAGTTCATATGTTTCTATCGTATATGCTAAAGAAAGAGTATAACTGCATGCTTAGTTAAAGAGATAGAGAACTATTCCATGCTTGCTTGCTTAAATATAGATTATTATATGTTTCCATAGAAGTTATCGAAATGCTTGAACGGTATCAGAGAAATGGCAGCTAGTCTGCATAAGAGATAGAAATGGCGGCATATCCGCACAGAGATAAGAGACAAAAAAAGAGATTTAATATATGCTTGTTATTGAACTGCTGCATCCGTATAGAGTTTATCTGATAGAGTTGCATTCATGCATTGGTCTTAGACAACTTGTGTACAAGGATCATCCCAAGAATAATTTTCTGGGGCACCGGGGACCGTTCGCCCTGTGGGGGGGGATCAGAGGAATACCTGAGGCAAAGAAGTCCTCGTGATCAGGGGGTATTCATGTTTATTAGATAGCTGGTTCACGTGTTAAAGCAGCTATGTATATGAGCGAGTATATATTAGTGCAGTGCTGGGCCGTGATAACACCGCTTTTAATCTTGAGCAAGAAGACTCATGGACCATCATATAGTTAGGTCGCATACTAGGATTCAGCCTACTTGCATACGTAACTGTTTGATGCAGAGATGAACAGGGAAAAAGAACCATATTTTTATATATGGAAATGTTTCTAACTCGTATGTTTGTTGCAGGGATAACCGCTCGGCGAAAGGGTAAGAATCACTGAATAAGTGATATGCATGCTATCGAATATGCTCTCTTATATTGAATGCTTTAATAGAGAAGTCTTATTTTTGTATATGCTTCTATCTTATTCACACGATAAGATATTGCTAATAAGAGAAAGAGAGAGATGCTAAGAAGATAATCCACTAGATGCTTGCTAAAGTCTTTAGAGAAATGCTTATGATTCACGAGACACGCTGCACACCAAAGATAGTAAATGAATCTTGCATATCGTATATGAACTGCTTGTCTTGCCTTCTTACTTGTATATCGAACATGAACTCTGATTTCAAAGATATTTTTAAAAGAAGTAATATGACTCCGGTCCTGTGCTGCATGAAATGAACATAGGTAAAAGTAACAAGATCACTAGTAATGTAATATTTTGATACATGCTTACTTAGTGTGGGTTTCAGGGGGTGGTGCTTCTGTTCATTAATTTTAGACTCATCAGTACTTTCTCCAAAGTGTTGACCCACCAACAGTTTGTTTGTTCTCAGATGTTGGATCGTCCGACGAAGCGATAGCCGTGCCTTATCCCCAGGACCCAAAAATCTAGAGTCGATGCCTTGAGCCGTATCGAGATTGCTTTGAGCTACTTTTTTATAGAGGAATATAATATATGGAACGATATTATTGTAATCGAGAGAAAGAGAGAGCTTGAGCAAATTGTAATCTCGGCCAAGCGCCGCTTGTAACACATCTTAATTACCAATAAAGAGCTTATTTTTATATACCATTATGTTCTTTACTTTTCTGCAATATAGTACCGCTGCTCCCATCTTAAACAGCTTACTTGTCCTTGTTCAAAGCTTTGGCCTGGTGTAAGCGCAGCTTAGGCTTGTACGGCATCACGCCCAGGCGAGGATGATTGGTCCCGCTAGGACCCAAGCGAGGACCAATGGCTCCCCTGCAAGACCAGGGCATGACATAATGGTATCAGAGCTACTCGATTCTTTGCCTATTCTATTGCCTCCGACTCAGAGATGTCACAGATATTGTGTTGCAATGAACGTTCCATACAATAAGTCCATAGATATTCTCAAAGATGCTAGCAAATTTTTTTTGGATTTGATTTATCGCTTGAGAGTTTTGGCTTCTGATTTCTGTCTGCCTGAGTAATCATTTTTTATTGCTAGATTTTTCGATTGAGGATGGCGAGGGATGAGGACTATCGCTGCTCTGGATATCGAAAGTTTCTCCTTGAAGTTTCGAGGATGAAACTTTTTGTTGGTGGATAAGTATGTAGTGCCCTGCTCCGCGTAGGTACTATGTACAAGAGATATCGCTTTGCTGGCTCGAGCGAAAGCCTTCTAAGAGAGTTCCTGATCGAAACACAAGACGATTGATCTGGGTTAGTGGGCAAAAACTTTATTCTCTGATTCTTGTACGCCTTAATAATGTATCTGAGTTTTTGAATGCTTGTTCCAAGAAGATTGTTTTATTAGAAGAATGATAGAACCCGCCTCTGCATGCTTTATAAGAGAACTCGTTTAGCTTATCATTGAAATAAACCTACTTGCCTAACTAGAGAACTTTAATGCTTGTCTAAAAGGAGATAGAGATAGAACCATTGCCATGTTAAAAAAAGATAAAAATATTGCATGCTTAGTTATACGGACATCGCTATTGAACGAACTGCTGCCATGCTAATAAACAAGAGTAAAATAAGTTCATATGTTTTCATCGTATATGCTAAAGAAAGAGTAGAACTGCATGCTTAGTTAAACAGATAGAGAGCTGTTCCATGCTTGCTTGCTTAAATAGAGATTGTTATATGTTTCCATAGAAGTTATCAAAATGCTTGAACGCTATCAGAGAAATGACAGACAGTCTGCATAAAAGATAGAAATGGTGGCCTGTCCACACAGAGACAAGAGACAGATAAAAAAGAGATTGATATATGCTTATTATTGAACTGATGCATCCATATAGAGTTTATTTGATAGAGTTGTATTTATGCATTGGTCTTAGACAACTTGTGCACAAGGATCATACCACGAATGATTTTTTGGGGTACCACGGACCGTTCGCCCTGGGGGGGATCAGAGGAATACTTGAGGCAAAGAAGTCCTCGCGATCAGGGGGTATTCATGTCTATTAGATAGCTGGTTCACGTGTCAAAGCAGCTATGTATATGAGCGAGTATACATTAGTGCAGTGTTGGGCCGTGATAACATTGCTTCTAATCTTGAGGAAGGAGACTCATGGACCATCATATAGTTAGGTCGTATGCTAGGATTCAGCCTTCTTGCATACCTAATTATTTGATGCAGAGATGGACAGGGAAAGAGAACCATATTTTTATATATGCAAATATTTCTATCTCGTATGTCTGCTGTAGAGATAATCGCTCGGCAAAAGGGTAAGAATAACTGAATAAGTGATATGCATGCTATCAAACATGCTCGCTTATATTGAATGCTTTCATAAAGAAGTCTTATTTTTGTATATGCTTCTATCTCGTTCACACGATAAAATGTTGCTAATAAGAGAAATAGAGAGATGCTAAGAAGATAGTCCACTAGATGCTTGCTAAAGTCTTTAGAGAAATTCTTATGATTCACGAGACACACTGCGCACCAAAGATAGTAAATGAATCTTGCATATCGTATATGAACTGCTTGTCTTGCCTGCTTGCTTGTATATCAAACATGAACTCTGATTTCAAAGATGTTTTTAAAAGAAGTAATATGACTCCATTCCTGTGCTGCATGAAATGAACATAGGTAAAAGTAACAAGATCACTAGTAATATAATATGACTCTGCTTGCTTGTATATCATTAACCAGGATAATGCCTCCCCCGGTCATGATCTTGCAAGTCCTAAGCAAAGACTCAGCTACCAAACCATGCTTCAGAGCAAAAGAAATAGATAAAAAACTATGGAAAGCACCATTATCAAATAAAGCTAAAGCTGGAATGGAATCAAGAAGAATAGAACCTGCGATGACATCTCTGGTGGGCTCATCCTCCTCGACGGTCATAGCAAACGCTCGTCCCTGACATGCACCTTCCTACTACTGATGCTGGACATAATGCTGCTGCTGGGTCGGAAGTGGTCCCCTCGGCTGTACTGCAGGTGGTCACGTCTGTGTCCTCGGAGCTGAAGCTGCTCCCTGAACTGCATGACGAGGATACTCTCTCATCTGATGCCTTTCAGTACCATAATAGAAATAAACTCCCAACCTCTTCCAGCAAACTTTTCAGATGTGGCCGGGATTCTTGCAGAAGTGGCAGAAAGATTGCTGTAACTGTCTCTGCTATTGTGGTGCCTGGTAAAACGGTACCCTAGCTGGAGTCTGGTGCTGCTGAGGCTGCTGAAAAGGCCTGGACTGGAAATGAGAATGCTTGGCATATACCGTACTGTTGTTGGCCTCCAGAAAAGAATCATGGTCTCTCTTGGGCTTCAAACCCAACTCCCGTTCAACCTTGTGTGCTTTCGCAAGTACCTCCGAGTATGTCTCATAAAAAGACGGAATGAAGATCTTTACTTCCCAGTTTAGACCCTCACAGAAATGAATATCCCAAACCTCCAGCTATCTCAACAAATACTGTACAAATTAGCTCAACCTGCCGAACTCAGTAGCGTACTCCTCCACAGACATACTCTCCTAAATGAGGCTCTCAAACTGCCTCCCCAAGTCTAGCCTGTCTGTCCGAGCGAAGAACTTCTTCTTGAAGAGGTCCTTGAATACCTCCTAAGACTGTCCTGCGTCAACAAGAATTGGCTCATTCCTGAACCAAGTGTGGGCGATGTCGAACAGTTGAAGTCCTACCGCCTCAACCTTCAGATCCTCGAAAAAACGAGATACCCGCATAAGACGCTTAATATCCTCGATCCAATCATTAGCATAGATGATGCCCTCCGTCCCCTTGAAGACCCTAGGCTCCAGCTTCTTGAAGTCCTGAATGTTGTCTGGCCGAAGCTGAGCAACCTGAGGAGCAACCTGTTGCTGGACCAGAACTCCTCTCTCTACTATGGCATAAGCAATCTAATGAGCACTCTCGATGCCCTGCCATAAAATGTCGGTCTGCCTCTGATGTGCCTCAGACTGAGCCCTCTGTGCCTCGAGCATCTCATAAAATAATATAAATATCTGTGTCGCATCTGCTGACACGGATGGTGGGGGTGGAAGTCCCTCAAATACAGCTGGCACAATCCTCTGAGTAGGTGATGGACCTCCGAAAGCAGCTGACACTCCAATCACCGGAGAAGTGACTGGTGCAGGCCCTCGGGACATCGCAGACCTCTCAGAAGCTGCTCTTCCCTGCTGGAATCTAGTCTTAGGCAGCATCCTGAGAAAAAGCGAAAGAAAGAATCAATAAGGCACATGATGTAAGACACTCAAGGAAAGGACAATTTAAAGATCAAGTATCAATATCAAAGGAGAATAGTTGAATGAATGAAAAGGATTTTTCCTAGTTGTGATTGAGTATCCTCAGCCTATAGCCAATATAGTATATCCTGAAATAGGCTCGTAATAGCACTTAAATAAGAGCACTATTATAAATCACATTAATTGCGACCTCGAAGACCTGCATGGGCCACCACTAAAAACGTGTCATGATCCGCACCCAATGTAGGAATACAAGTCGGGAACAACGTCCAGCCTACGCTGCAGAATCGGTGGTAGAACGTTGTTTGGGTAATCTATCTAGCAATATAATAAACCACCAACAATATCAATATACTCAATCACAGATCTAAGATAGAAACGAGCACTGTAAACCTCCCGAATTTTCAAAAAATATTAAAATTGGATTTTTCGCAATTTTCTAGAATTTTTTAGAAATTTTTCTGTAATTAAACTCAGGGTTTTGAATTATTACATGATTTTGTATTGATAATAAATAATATTAAAATATTATGGAAATAATATTTTTGGATGTAAAATGGAAAAACTGGACTTAGGATAATTTTTCTGGAATTTATTGGGCCCCGGACCTAATTTAAAACACCTAAAAAACTATTTAATTAATTATTTATTTAATTAACTGATTTATTAATAATAATAATAATAATATTATTATTATAATTATTATTATAATATTTTTAGCCCAGCCCAACCACCGAGCCCGGCCCATTAGCCGCGGCCAAACCCGGCCCAGCCGACTTACCGGGTCGGGTCGGGTCAGACCCGACCCGCGAGCCGCCCGCCGCCCGCAGACCCGTCTCCCCATTCCTGTCACGACCTGCACCCGGTTTAGGGCACGAGTGCGTGGGTACGTCCAGCCTACGCCGCAGCATCGGTGGTAGAACGCTGTCTAGGTCGAGTACTATCTAACAATCTCGCGCTAGTATCCAACTCCATAAGGAGACTCGGATAAAACTATAAAATGAACAACATACTCAATCACAACTACAGCACGATAAGAATTTGAAGAAACAAAAGAATACAACACAAGCCTACTGACAAAATAATCATACCTGAAATCCAGTAACAACCAATCCCCAAGTGTCAGAAACAAGTCCACTAAGGTCACAGTCTGGAAAAATATTTTCCAGTCAGGAAGGAGCAAAGTACATCTCTAAATAGCAGTTCTATATAAATGACATAAACTATGTAGCAGTTCTAGATGGAAACATATCAGATGCATGTATAGGTACGAGAAATGTACAATGAGAGAAATACTGGAAATGCTGTAAGTAAATGCAGAAAAAGAACAATATGTCAATGAGCAAGAACCCTATGGCTAAGTGTGTGAGTACTAGCTTTAATATGTGATCGGCTTGGAAACTTGATCAGGCTGGTTACATGTGATTAGCTATGATTCACGAAGGTCGGGCTAACCGTTGGTTAGCTATGATGCATGTAGAGGTCAGGCTAATCACACGTAACAGCTATGAGGCACTGAGATGGTCAGGCCGCACCCGACGTGAGATGTGGGGTGAGCTATGATGCATGGAAAGTTGGGTATGATCACATATCTACACTAAAGTACTCCCCAAACCCCCGACTGGTATAGTAGATCCAATCATGGTACGCTATGGCACGGAATTCCCTAGGAAGGTAGCAAATCTCCCAGGGAATCAGTGTCTGTACATGCACAAGATATCAAGGAAACAAGTCTTGTACAAGCTACACCATGAATAAGGAATAACATCTCATGACGAGATCCGTGTATACCACTCAGTGTAACCAATGTGTCAAGAACATGAATATTTACACTAGATACAGTGAACATAGGAGATATCATAAATTAGAAACTAATCAGAGAATGTACTCGCCTTGGGTCCTTAGTTGGTAATTATTGATGTCCTGTTCCAGAGTATCCCCTGGGTAAACCAACAGTCCTATAAACATAACACAAGCAAAACCACATTTGCATCAGATGCTACACTAACACAGTCAAAAGTACTGGTCTCAGGGCCATGTCAGGCAGGGCACTAGTCAACTAGGGTCATCTAGCAGATAGGCCAACTATATATATATTAATATCCCTTAATTATAATAATAGATATAAGTATAAATATATACACTTTAAATAAAACTAATACTTGTATGTACATACAAACATATCTCAAATTAAATACATATACAAAATATACACGTATACATATATATGTACTAGTGAAATATACATTTGTTTACATATACCAAATATGTTTTACAAGTACGTATGTATATATATCAATACAGTTTTATACTGTATAAATTTTCATACCAAAAATATGTTTATACCCGTATATATATATATATATATATACGTACACATATTTATACCAAAAAGTATTAATTTAATATATACTTTTCCAAAATACATACATTTATATGTTTGTACATATACCAAAATAGTACGTATATTATATGCAATTAGAGAAATTATACTATATTTTTATAGATATATATATAAACATAATAAATAATACTTTGTATGTATACCTATATAAACATAGTTCATGGAAAGGAATACAATACATATTTATATTCGTATACACGCTAAAGAATTTAACATAATACATATATATCTAAAATATATATACCAAATATACGTTTTTATACCAAGTACGTTTATACATATATATATAATCAACATTATCATTTAATATACTAATACTAATACACCAAAATAAATTTATACTAGCATATACTTTTATTAAATAAAAGTCATAAAATAAACCTATGTATATATACATATATATATACAAATTTATATACATTCATACATAATATACTAATTAGATATACACTAAACATATTTGCGTATTAGCATAAATTAAATAGATAATATACATTCACATTATTAAATTATACATTACCATACTAATACATTAATTATATTAACATACTAATATATTATGTGTTTAATTATTAATTACGTAAATGCTATACATATTCATGTATTTAAAGCATTAATTAAATACATACTTAGTTATACAATTTAATAAAAATAAATAATATACCTATTCATATGCATACTTATACTTACATACAATTAATTTTAATTTTTTTTTTAATAAAATAAATACTATACATTTACATAAATTTAAATACCTACAAATACATATACATATCATATATATATACTCAAGTATATACATATGTATATATACACATATATATATATATATATATAGAGAGAGAGAGAGAGAAGGAAGAGGGAGAAGAAGAAGGGGACTTACTGGGCTGATGTCGCCGGAGCACAGGGGGAGCCGCCGGACTGGCTGTCGGGGAAGGGACAGCAGCGGGGAGTGGAAGGAGATGGGAGGAGGAGTGTGAAGCGTCGGCGCCGGAGGAAGTTGTGGGGAGCAGCCGGACCTGATGGGGGCCGACGGACGCACGGCCGGAGGAAGCTGTCTCCGGAAACGTCGAGGAAACGCCGGCCAGGGTGAACGAGAGCAGAGGGAGAGCAGTCGGGGACCGCCGGACTGGGCAGGGGCCGCCGGGCTGGTCGGAGCAGCGGGGAACGGCAGCGAGTCACCGGAGGAAGGAGTCAGCAGCGGCCGCGGGCCGCCGGAGCAGATCAGCTCGGTCGGGCTGAATGGGGGGTGAACAGTACACACAGTTTCCCCCCCCCCCCTTTTCCTTTATTTGAATTTGAATTCAATAAAATAAAGAAGAAGGAGAAGGAAGAAGGAGAAGGAAGAGAAAAAGAAAAGAAGAGAAGAAGAAAGGAAGGGGAGTTTCTTCCTACGTTGGAGGCTTGTGAGGAGGTGGGGGCTTGCTTAGGGATTAGGGTTTTCTAGGGAAATGTGTTGATGTGACAATATATAGGGAGAGAGGTTGGATGAAGGGTGAGGATTTGACCCCTAGAATGAGTGGCTCAGATTTGACATGGAGAGAAAAATAATTCATGTGGGAAATGAGGGTGAGAGTTTAATTAAAAATATTAGGTTCCCTCATTGTTTAATCAAAGGGTGTTGACACCAAAAATGCATATTTGCAAATTAACCCCCTTAAATTTGGGTATTTGTACAGACGCATGAAATGACAAAATTTTGGCGGGCGATTCGGGGTCCGGTGTTTTGTAGGGTCAGGGGGCGCTGTAAGATTTGGTGTGGGCTAAAATAGCAGGGCACTGGAATTAAATTGGAATTTCAGAATCAGATAAAATAGTATCCTCAATTTAAATAGAAATAAATGCAAGTTGTGTTCAACAATTAATTAGGAGTACATGGGGCCAAAATCAGGTCAGGTCATCAATACCAATAATGAAGAAGACTCAGAACAGGATATTACCCTAATTTGGGCCGTACGAAAAATAGGTCAAGATTGCCTCCAATTTTTGATTGGAACGCACAACGATAAAAATAGGAATTTATTAAATAACGTCCGCGATGATTTTTTTTGTGCGGCTAGAATTATTGCACAGAGAGCATAATTATGAGTTGCGAAAATAGCATAATGGAAGGCGGGCATGTCTAGGATAAGATTGTAAAATTTGCTGGAAGACAAAAGTCAGGATAGTGCTCCAAATATCGAAGCAAGGGCAATGCGCAAAATATTAAATAAAATACGGTAATTAATTACAAACTCCAAGAATTAAATTCTAACTAAATAATTAAATACAAAAATCCCATAATTCGGACAGGTGTTCATCTACTGGGCTTCTAGGTCAAGTCTACTAGCAAAAAAATAAATGAGCACTGCATCTAATACTATATTTAATTACTCATCACACATAATTATTCAAAACAAACAATTATCACGTAATTACTTAATTATAACTACCATAATATTAAATATTGTAAAAAGTCGAAATTACCCCTGTTTTCAGAATGTGGTAGTGACAAGTCTACCCACCTTAAAAGAATTTCGTCCTCAAAATTTAAAATACTCGTAGTAGCATTTAATCATACACATTATTATTTCCCTCAAAATTTAAATTTATCATCCACGAAATCAGGTAATAATCCACGATGTCTTTTCACAATTTTCAAAAATTCTGTATTATTTGTATTCCTGAAAAATCCTCGAAATAGAATCAAATTCCATTTTTATCAAAAATTTCCTAAAAGTTTTTACTTAATAATTCAATACTCGAAATTTAATACTCACTCCTCTAACTTGATTTTAATCAATGCAAAAATGTAATCTCGTTCAAAAAAGTTTGAATTTAACATTAGTCCACCAAAATTTTTATTTCTCGATTTTCTCTTCCCTCAAATACCTTACAATGCGATACTTAAGGATTCTCCAAATCAAAGTATAACATTTGAAAGTTCATAACTTGCAATCAAATAAGTATGTTGATAATCTCCCAAAATTTCCCAAATTTAATAACCAATTTAAGCGTGTCATAATCTTCCTGGAATTTATACATCATAATTCCTGCTATGTTAAATTCTTATCCCTCTATTTAAATTGGTGTTTCCTCGAATTTTAATCATCTTGTCTCTCTTGTCAAGTCATAACTCCTTCGTAGATCTTCGTCAAGGTCAACCCTAATAATCATGGTTCAAGAAAAATCTTCCCTACAATCATACAACATGCAACCTAAGGGGAATATGATGTCTTTTGTCATGGTGTACTACCAACTACACTCTAACAAGAAATCACGAATACAACCACGGTACTAGGGAATCAACCAATCAGGAGACAAAACAACATGAGAAAGAACCTGCTAACATATTTCTTGCGGTATCTCCTATCTCTAACAAACACTTAACTCTAGCACATTCACTAACTAATTCTTATTCCTGTACACTGGTACCCATATCAACTAATCATAAATCCACAAGATCCATGCATACATCCATATCGCATACACCTGTCTATTAATACCAAAATCTGATACCAAGAACCTCTAACACGATTATAGGTCAAATGATGCATGGAAAGTTTGATATCTCTATCTCTTTAGGTACCACACTCTACTACAAGCATACTCACTGCTAGCTTCCTTACCTACTGCAATAGTTGATACTAGTCATTCTTATCACTCAAGTGCATATCAATTGCAACACACTATACTAAGTACTACTCTCTCTAATACAACCCTAGATTGACACCCAAGTCAGTTGGCAGTGAGATCTCAATCATACCCAAGTCATCAGATCCTTACACATGTATATCATCTACTCATATATTAATATTCATCTCTTATCTACCATAAAGTTAATCCTCAAAATAATCGTCAAGGTTTAACTTCTCGAACAACTTTAAAGTAAAATGTATATACTTCCTCAAAATCAGATACTCCACATCGAAATAAAATTTCATTACTTCCAAAAATCTGTGTAGCCTTAACCATGTTTATTGAATTCGTATTTGAAATCCTCAAAATTTAATGACATAATCTCAACTCCTCTTATTATTTTAAAAATTAAAATCTTATTTCCACCTTTGAATTTATAACTCCACAATGTATATATCAGTGCTCACGGTCTCTGATACTCAAGGTGTACTCAATGCATCTAGTGTCTATAATTGTGTACTAAAATTGTACTGCCTGAATCACTTGTACTATTACCTCCAATGATCAAAGTTATCATCAACTGTGTTTTCTTTCATGATTTTAATTTATGTCAATTGGTATATCATCTAATTATCAACACACAGAGTGCTTACTGTTATTAACGTCATCCTTGACTAATCCTCGATATAGAATCATTAGCACTCTTGGTATTACATCACTAGCTGCATTAATGGATTATCTCATCAAGCTCATTAGACTCATGATCACCTGTATCCTCTATAACACTCATGTTTCTTTACTCTCATGGGTATGTGTATGGTTCCTCATCTCGATGGTTGTATATGTATTTCCTTTAATCCTTTAAAGCCTATTAACTAATCCGTGATACGCTTCACAACTTCCATTACTAATCCTGATATTTCTCTACTTATGACATCTCATTAAACCCTTTATACATATATATTTCTTTACCTTTAACATTTCCGATATCAATCATCAAATTGAACATCATGCTCCATAAGTCCTTAACACAATTCTTGGATACTTAATTGTTCACGTAGATCATCCAATTGCATAATCATGATTATCCAGGACGGGTATGTTGGCTCTGATACTAACCCTTGAACTATCACTGATACTCTATACTCTCCTTCTACTCACAGTCTCTAATGACCTTATCCTAGAACCATTGTTACAAGGTACTATGCTATAGGTTAATTCTAGATCAAGGCCTACTGATCACATGTCCAACTAGGAAATACTTACAAACTCGTAAGCAACACTCAGTCAATACTAATACTCAAGACACAGACATAATTACAAGTCACTAATTATCATACTTAACAAGAAATCCTCAAGGGATAGGAGCTCAAAGACTGAATTGAGGACAGAAGGTATCTTTACTGCTAGTAAAGAAAAGAAGCGATGGAACAAAGTCCTGGAATAACAGAAATAGATAAGTCTTGAGATGATATTTTAAGAACCAATTTAAGATACAACCTGATAATCATACACGTCTGTCAGAAATCATGACACTCAGAATCCTCGCCACGCCAGTAAGCATAGATGCGATAAACGACAGGTTCCATAACTAAGGTATGCAACTCTATAATCATGTCATCTAGAATCTTCGCCACGCCAACCGGTATGGCTGCGAGAGACTCTAAGTTTCATAACTATAGTATGTACATCCAAGTCAGGTTCCTACGTTCTCGTCACCACAGCTAATATGGCTGCGATAAACTCCAGGGTCCATAACCAAAGTAGACGTTTTACCTTTCTCACTGTCCTCATCAAAATATGTCATCAGATGATACCGTAAATTTAGCCCGTAAAATTCATCTCGATATGAAATCAACTCAACAACGATACCAAGAATTAAATTTAACAACTGGTCAACAAGAATCAACTCAACAATGATACCAAGATTTTAATTTAATAACTGCTCAACAAGAATCAAGTTCAGTGACAACAAGCGAGAGCGGACGAAATCAAGGAAAAAGATTTAAATTGGAATAAGATTCTCAAGGGGTCGTCCCAGGAATCTCTCAAGAATTTGTGATTGAGTATCCTCTCTCATCCTAGTATCCTATGTCCTATATTCTATAGCAGGTACGCAGTAGTACAACTATGACGTCGCACTACTACGACATCGCACAACTAGCGAAGTCTGACCTGCATGGGCCACCACTAAAAATGTGTCACGACCCGCACCCGGTTTAGGGCACGAGTGCGTGGGTACGTCCAGCCTACGCCGCAGCATCGACGGTAGAACGCTGTCTAGGTCGAGTACTATCTAACAATCTCGCGCTAGTATCCAACTCCATAAGGAGACTCGGATAAAACTATAAAATGAACAACATACTCAATCACAACTACAGCACGATAAGAATTTGAAGAAACAAAAGAATACAACACAAGCCTACTGACAAAATAATCATACCTGAAATCCAGTAACAACCAATCCCCAAGTGTCAGAAACAAGTCCACTAAGGTCACAGTCTGGAAAAATATTTTCCAGTCAGAAAGGAGCAAAGTACATCTCTAAATAGTAGTTCTATATAAATGACATAAACTATGTAGCAGTTCTAGATGGAAACATATCAGATGCATGTATAGGTACGAGAAATGTACAATGAGAGAAATACTGGAAATGCTGTAAGTAAATGCAGAAAAAGAACAATATGTCAATGAGCAAGAACCCTATGGCTAAGTGTGTGAGTACTAGCATTAATATGTGATCGGCTTGGGAACTTGATCAGGCTAGTTACATGTGATTAGCTATGATTCACGAAGGTCAGGCTAACCGTTGGTTAGCTATGATGCATGTAGAGGTCAGGCTAATCACACGTAACAGCTATGAGGCACTGAGATGGTCAGGCCGCACCCGACGTGAGATGTGGGGTGAGCTATGATGCATAGAAAGTTGGGTATGATCACATATCTACACTAAAGTACTCCCCAAACCCCCGACTGGTATAGTAGATCCAATCATGGTACGCTATGGCACGGAATTCCCTAGGAAGGTAGCAAATCTCCCCGGGAATCAGTGTCTGTACATGCACAAGATATCAAGGAAACAAGTCTTGTACAAGCTACACCATGAATAAGGAATAACATCTCATGACGAGATCCGTGTATACCACTCAGTGTAACCAATGTGTCAAGAACATGAATATTTACACTAGATACAGTGAACATAGGAGATATCATAAATTAGAAACTAATCAGAGAATGTACTCGCCTTGGGTCCTTAGCTGGTAATTATTGATGTCCTGTTCCAGAGTATCCCCTGGGTAAACCAACAGTCCTATAAACATAACACAAGCAAAACCACATTTGCATCAGATGCTACACTAACACAGTCAAAAGTACTGGTCTCAGGGCCATGTCAGGCAGGGCACTAGTCAACTAGGGTCATCTAGTAGATAGGCCAACTATATATATATTAATATCCCTTAATTATAATAATAGATATAAGTATAAATATATACACTTTAAATAAAACTAATACCTGTATGTACATACAAACATATCTCAATTTAAATACATATACAAAATATACACGTATACATATATATGTACTAGTGAAATATACATTTGTTTACATATACCAAATATATTTTACAAGTACGTATGTATATATATCAATACAGTTTTATACTGTATAAATTTTTATACCAAAAATATGTTTATACCCGTATATATATATATATATATATATATATATACGTACACATATTTATACCAAAAAGTATTAATTTAATATATACTTTTCCAAAATACATACATTTATATGTTTGTACATATACCAAAATAGTACGTATATTATATGCAATTAGAGAAATTATACTATATTTTTATAGATATATATATAAACATAATAAATAATACTTTGTATGTATACCTATATAAACATAGTTCATGGAAAGGAATACAATACATATTTATATTCGTATACACGCTAAAGAATTTAACATAATACATATATATCTAAAATATATATACCAAATATACGTTTTTATACCAAGTACGTTTATACATATATATATAATCAACATTATCATTTAATATACTAATACTAATACACCAAAATAAATTTATACTAGCATATACTTTTATTAAATAAAAGTCATAAAATAAACCTATGTATATATACATATATATATACAAATTTATATACATTCATACATAATATACTAATTAGATATACACTAAACATATTTGCGTATTAGCATAAATTAAATAGATAATATACATTCACATTATTAAATTATACATTACCATACTAATACATTAATTATATTAACATACTAATATATTATGTGTTTAATTATTAATTACGTAAATGCTATACATATTCATGTATTTAAAGCATTAATTAAATACATACTTAGTTATAAAATTTAATAAAAATAAATAATATACCTATTCATATGCATACTTATACTTACATACAATTAATTTAAAATTTTTTCTTTTAATAAAATAAATACTATACATTTACATAAATTTAAATACCTACAAATACATATACATATCATATATATATACTCAAGTATATACATATGTATATATACACATATATATATATATATATATATAGAGAGAGAGAGAGAGAGAGAGAGAAGGAAGAGGGAGAAGAAGAAGGGGACTTACTGGGCTGATGTCGCCGGAGCACAGGGGGAGCCGCCGGACTGGCTGTCGGGGAAGGGACAGCAGCGGGGAGTGGAAGGAGATGGGAGGAGGAGTGTGAAGCGTCGGCGCCGGAGGAAGTTGTGGGGAGCAGCCGGACCTGATGGGGGCCGACGGACGCACGGCCGGAGGAAGCTGTCGCCGGAAACGTCGAGGAAACGCCGGCCAGGGTGAACGAGAGCAGAGGGAGAGCAGTCGGGGACCGCCGGACTGGGCAGGGGCCGCCGGGCTGGTCGGAGCAGCGGGGAACGGCAGCGAGCCGCCGGAGGAAGGAGTCAGCAGCGGCCGCGGGCCGCCGGAGCAGATCAGCTCGGTCGGGCTGAATGGGGGGTGAACAGTACACACAGTTTCCCCCCCCCCCTTTTCCTTTATTTGAATTTGAATTCAATAAAATAAAGAAGAAGGAGAAGGAAGAAGGAGAAGGAAGAGAAAAAGAAAAGAAGAGAAGAAGAAAGGAAGGGGAGTTTCTTCCTACGTTGGAGGCTTGTGAGGAGGTGGGGGCTTGCTTAGGGATTAGGGTTTTCTAGGGAAATGTGTTGATGTGACAATATAAAGGGAGAGAGGTTGGATGAAGGGTGAGGATTTGACCCCTAGAATGAGTGGCTCAGATTTGACATGGAGAGAAAAATAATTCATGTGGGAAATGAGGGTGAGAGTTTAATTAAAAATATTAGGTTCCCTCATTGTTTAATCAAAGGGTGTTGACACCAAAAATGCATATTTGCAAATTAACCCCCTTAAATTTGGGTATTTGTACAGACGCATGAAATGACAAAATTTTGGCGGGCGATTCGGGGTCCGGTGTTTTGTAGGGTCAGGAGGCGCTGTAAGATTTGGTGTAGGCTAAAATAGCAGGGCACTGGAATTAAATTGGAATTTCAGAATCAGATAAAATAGTATCATCAATTTAAATAGAAATAAATGCAAGTTGTGTTCAACAATTAATTAGGAGTACATGGGGCCAAAATCAGGTCAGGTCATCAATACCAATAATGAAGAAGACTCAGAACAGGATATTATCCTAATTTGGGCCGCACGAAAAATAGGTCAAGATTGCCTCCAATTTTTGATTGGAACGCACAACGATAAAAATAGGAATTTATTAAATAACGTCCGCGATAATTTTTTTTGTGCGGCTAGAATTAATGCACAGAGAGCATAATTATGAGTTGCAAAAATAGCATAATGGAAGGCGGGCATGTCTAGGATAAGATTGTAAAATTTGCTGGAAGACAAAAGTCAGGATAGTGCTCCAAATATCGAAGCAAGGCCAATGCGCAAAATATTAAATAAAATACGGTAATTAATTACAAACTCCAAGAATTAAATTCTAACTAAATAATTAAATACAAAAATCCCATAATTCGGACAGGTGTTCATCTACTGGGCTTCTAGGTCAAGTCTACTAGCAAAAAAATAAATGAGCACTGCATCTAATACTATATTTAATTACTCATCACACATAATTATTCAAAACAAACAATTATCACATAATTACTTAATTATAACTACCATAATATTAAATATTGTAAAAAGTCGAAATTACCCCTATTTTCAGAATGTGGTAGTGACAATTCCCCAGCTCCCGAGTCTCCCGCCGCGTCCGGCGCCGCGACCTTCCCTCGTCAGCCACCTCCTCCGCCATTTCTGGTAACCTCCCTCTCCTTCCTCCCCTATAAAACCACTACTAGCCATCTCCACCGCCCTCACTTCTCCTAGCCTAGCCCCGCCGGAACCCTAGCAGCCGGATCCCCCTCGCCGGCCAGCACCACTAGCCCCGCCGCCCGGAACCAGCAGTCCACCGCCTCTCCAGAACCCTCCAGCCTCCTCCTCCTTCCTCTCCTTCCTCCGTCCCTTTTTCCGTCGGCTCCGGCGCACTGCAGCAGTAGCAGCAGCGGGCAGCGCCGCCTCCGCCTCGCCCCGTCGTGCAGCGACGCAGCCCCGACCGGCCTCTCCCCGCCGCGAGCCGCCCTCGCCAGCCTGAGCTCCGGCCGTGTCCAGAAAACCCTAAACCCTAATTCCAATTCTTCGTGTCGGCATGTCGGACACGACACGGACACGAGATTTCGTAAAAGTCGATTCGGGTGTGCTTGCACACCGGGATCAACGCGTATCCGCGGACACCGTCCCGTATCCGCCTTTTCTGATTCACGTCCCAACTTTGCGTACACACGTCGGATCGAGACAAAACTTGCGCCATCGGACTCGTAGCGATACGCTGGTCTTGTGGGTCAAGTTTGGTTCCATTCTGAGAACGTTGACGTAATCGCGTGTCGTGGGCCCCATAGGCCCTTTTCGACGGGCGATTTCGTGATCGGCTCATCGGAATTCAATTCTGGAAGTTCCGTTGGGTTCATATCATCGTTCCTGACCTGTTGACACTAAGTTTGGTGAATTTGGAGACCTTTGACCCTGACACATTTTTTGGTGCAAAGCGGGCCCACATGCGGACCCCGTTTTGACCCGAAATTACCGTTTTTGCCCTTGTCTCCAAATTGGACTCAAGGACAAGCGTTTCTAGCTATTTGATATCTTATGAGCATGATGGTAATGTTTATTTCAGCATCTGGACACATTTATGGAATATTTCCCCGAGATACAAACTATAATTGGATCCAAACATCAGGCAAGTACCTGCACTTCAAAGTTTAACCTTTATATTATGATAATTAATTCCCTGCTTTACTAGTACCATTGATGATTACACGTAGTGTTAGAATACTGGATTTCATGTCTTGAATACTGGAGTTCATGTCTTGCTTTTCGTGTCGGGTGGGAGAATACTAGGAGGCATGTAGTTTACCCTTCCCCCTGTCGTGACTGCTAGCTGTTGGTACGCGACTGTACCATCAGCCTGATACTCGATTATTCATGTCTGATAGTCGTCTATGATGGCCTGATTAGCCTTATAAGCCCCTACATGCCAACTATGTATTCTAAATACACAAGTTCACGCACATAGTTCTTGTCGTGTTGCAGTTCTTGTTGTCTTGTTACAGTTACATTTCCTGTCACATTTTATTCCTGTTTTACTCATATTCCTGGTTTATAGCAATTAATCATGTTTTACTTATATTCCTGATTTATAGCATTATTTCTCAGTTAATTTTACTATTTATTTATTATGCATATTCTCAACCTGATGCTTACTCAGTTCTTTTCTACCTGTCACAAATATTTATTTTAAATCTTGTTGTGCATTGTGTACTTTGCTCCTTTCTTGACTGGATCCATTGTTTTAGGCGATGATGAGAACCTTGCCCCCACCTATTATGGCCCCTATGAGATAGCAGGTGATGCAGTTGAGAAGCCGGTTCCTACTCAGGAGACTACCTCTGAGATGTAGTTAGTAGTTAGTTATTCATTGTCTTTCAGCACAGCAATCGGGTTTGTCCTCGATTTATCTTCTGGATTCTGTATTAAACCATGGATTTGTATATCACAATTTGTCTTATGAAAACTTAACATTTTTATTCCCTGTTATTTTCCTTGTCTATTTATTTACTGTGGATGAGATAGATTTTAATTACCTGTGAACATGACCTAGACAGCGTACTACCGCCGACACTGCGGCGTAGGCTGGACGTACCCACGTACTCGTGCCCGAATATCCGGGTGTGGGTCGTGACAAGCACGAATATGATAAAGAATAAAATAGTCACATACAACTCATGAGTCTAAAATAATAACATCAATGAGTTTGTAGAAACTAAACAAATAAGCTGGAGACAAATCCAGTACAAAGAATACTAAGAAGCTACAAGTCCCGGGTCATCTGTCTCAGTTGGGATAAGTCCCTCCTGAGCCAGGGTCTCTGACTCTAAGCCCACAACATCCTGAGGTCCGTAATGTGTAAGGTACCACTCCTCAGTATCATCTGAGAAAAATATACCCAGTCAGGAAAGGAGCAGAGTACATCTCTAACAGTAGTTCTAATAAATGATAAAAACTATATAACAGTAAATAGATATGAATATATAAAATGCACAATAGATACAAGAGATATACGATAAGGAAATACTAGAATAAAAACAATAATGAATAATATGACAATGAACAAGAATACTAATGACTAAGTGTGTGAGTAGTAGCTTTAACATGTGATCGGCTTGGAAACTTGCACAAGAAAAATTGCACAGGAAAATAATGGCCTGGTTAGTCATACGTATGGCGTATGACCAACACTCACAGGAAAATAAGACTTGCATTAGAAGGGTATGATCATATATCTACACTAAAATACTTTCTACCCCCGACTGGTATAGTGAATCCAACTATGGTATGCTATGGCACGGGATTCTCTAGGAAGGTAGCAAGTCTCCCCGAGAATCAGTGTCTGTACATGTATAAGATAATCAATGAAACAAGGCTTGCACAAGATACACCATATATCAAGGAATAACATCTCATGATGAGATCCGGATATACCAATCCGTGTAACCATCGTTTTAAGAAAATATAGATATCTATACTAGATATAATAAACATAGAGGATATCATAAATGAGAAACTTCAGAGAATATACTCGCCTGAAATCTGGTGAATAGTCTCACAGATGTCTGATACGGTGCCTCGAAGACCTAGATATGGAATATAACATCAATACAAGATTTCATAAAGAAAATAAGTTAAACTAGTCAACTTCTAGGTCAATAAGCCATTTCTAAGTCAAAAAGTCAAACTAGGTCAAGTCTAAGTCAAACTTGGTCAAACTACCTATTTTTAGGTTGCATGAGTCTATCTCAATGATGTTGGGTTCATACACTAAGAATCTAGGTCATACTAGATAATCTAAGATACCAAGATACCGTATCTCAGGATACGCAACAAAAGATAAATATCACATATGTACATTCAAGCAATATTAAATATATAAATCCTAATTATAAATATTAAATGGACACCTTGGTTTTGAACCAACTCGGTATCGCACTACTAAACCCCTATCTTGATACCCAAACCCAATACCTTGGGTATCCCCAAATACCTTGATATCTCAAGGTAATTGCCAAAACTTCATATATATACTAACTACCCATTAATAACTATATGCTAACAACTAACTACTATAAATATAGTATACTAAAGCATAATTATCAATTAGAAATATATATATATATATATATATATATATATATATATATATATATATATATATATACACCAATACCATATATATATCTATTAGCTATAAATTATACATAGATATCTCTATATAGGCAAATTGTCGCTGAAAAGCTGTTGTTGTCCGTCGCTAAAGCCGCTGCTGCTGTTGCAATTACTGCTGCTGCTGTTGCGGTAACTGTTGCTGCTGTCGCTGAAGACGTTGCTATTGCTGTATACTACTGCTGTTGCTATTGCTGCTGTTGTCGCTAATGCTGCTGCTGCTGCTGCTGTCGTTGAAGCCATTGCTGCTGTTGCTATATGCTGCTGCTTTTGCTAATGCGGCTGCTGCTGCTGTCATTATAAGCTGCTGAGCCCTCTTCTCTCTCTTACTAATGCATAAATATTATATATACTAATATATATTCTAACTACAACTATATATATATATATATATATATATATATATATATATATATATATATATATATATATATATGTATATACATCTCCACAATAATACATATAGTATAACATACACATATTATAGTAATATATATATATATATATATATATATATATATATATATATATATATATATATATATATATATATATATATATATATATATATATATAACATATACATATACATATACATATATACACTACTATATTTAATAGCTATTACATATGTAGAAGTATAGTTACATATATACATAACACATAAGTACATAGATATATGATACACTAACACACACACACACACACATATATATATATATATATATATATATATATATATATATATATGCATATAATTACATATTATAATGACTAAGAATAATGGAAATAGATCTAGAAATAAAATGCACAACACATGGAGTATATCGCACCCGTATCCCATTAGATCTAGGATACGCTTGCGACACAAGTTTACCTCACATCTAAATGTACCCCGAAGGACACGAGCAATCCTAATATATTATTTATGAACAATACGAAGAGTCAAACACAAATCTACGTGTCCGTGTCAAAATATGACATGCACAAAGTCCCGTGGCGGAGAAAAGAATCCCTAAATCAACTTATCACCAAATTGTTGGGATACAACCTTCACTTACCCAATTGTGGATACGACACTAGCCCCAAACATACAAGCATATGCCAAATTGATCTATAGGACCAATTAACACACACAACAAGTGTCAATCTCGAAATTTTCCCAAAATTGACATAAAAAGTACCATAACTTTCTCAATAGGCCTCTTATGAACACAAAACCAAATCCTATGGGTAGCCTATGCATATGGGTTGATTTTTCATGGTTAACTCTCAGATTTAGGACCTAAATTATGAAGAAAAATTAAATTGTACCTATTGGGAGATGGATTCCCAATACAACCTCCAAATATGATAAAATTGGCCTCCAACTTGTTGATCCTTGCTCCTCTTTGTAGATCCTTACTTTCTCCTTCTAGATCATTGCTCCACTAGTCTCCAATGGTGATTTAGGAAGGAATTAGGATGAAATTTGGAAGAAAAATGATGTAGGAATGAAGAAATTTGGTTGAGAAAAATTCTAGATCTAGTTTTCAAATAAAAAGAGGAGAGAGAAACTTTTTCCCCTTCTCATATAGGCCGGCCTCCCTTACCCCTTCCTCAAGTCACTATGTAATGTCTATTATATCCCTCGGGGCCTCTCATGAAGAAATAATTAAGGAGAGAAGATTCTAGTCAAATAGTTTAAGTAAATTAATCATTATCATAATGAATGGGCTTCTAAATGGGCTCAATTCTAACAATTAATACATGTTGGTCCATGAGTCTAAACTAAACTAGTTAAGTCCACTAACACAAGTCCAAAATAAATAACTAATATCTAACAATAATTAAATAATATAACAAATAATTATTTAATATGCATAATATTTAATTAATTATGAAATGACTAAAATACCCTTTCCTAGAAAATATGGTAGTGACAAGAATGCCCTCCTTAAAATAATTTTGTCCTCGAAATTCAAAGACAAAAACTACCCCCAAAAAATAACAGAACATAACAATGAACAGAACATAATTATGAAAGAACATACCTTAAGGCACAAACAAATATGGATGATGCTCTCGCATTTTATCCTCTCTCTCCCAAGTAGATTCCACTGGAGAGTGATGCCTCCATGTGACGCATACCAAAGGAATAGTCTGGTTCCTTAGCACCTTCTCTCTCTGATCCAGAATCTCAACTGGCTGCTCTCGATAGCTAAGAGTAGGGCCCACCTCTATCTTCGAGTGATCCAATATATGACTAGGATCTGCCACGTACCGTCTCAACCGTGACACATAAAACACGTTATGTACTCCCTCCAATGCAGGAGGCAAGTCTAGTCTATACGCAACTGCACCGACCCTCTCTAGAATAGTAAAAGGTCCGATGAATCGCGGACTAAGCTTTCCACCTCCACCGAAGCTAATCATGCCTCGTGTTGGAGAAATCCTCAGAAACACCAAACCACCCACCTAGAACAAAACACAACCTTAAGAACTTAACTATAACAAACAACCAATAACAAGCACAAAACAAAAATCTAAACTATACCTCGAACTCCAAAGGTCTCCGGTGGCTATCGGCCCAATGCCACTGTCTGTCATGCGCAACTCGAAGTCTGTCTCTGATTAACTGAACCTTCTCTGCTGCATCCACAACCATCTCTGGCCCAAGCAAAACTCTTTCTCCAACATCGTCCCATGACAAGGGAGTACGACATCTCCGACCTTACAGAGCTTTAAAAGGTGACATCTCTATACTAGCCTGGTAGCTGTTGTTGTAAGCAAACTATACCAAATGGAGATGGTCCTCCCAAGAACCCCCAAAATCTAGTACACACGTACGCAACATATTCTCAAAAGTCTGAATAGTCCTCTCTGACTGCCCATCTGTCTGGGGATGATATGCAGCTCTGAACTTGAGCTGAGTGCCCAAACTCATCTGCAAACTCCTCAAAAAATGAGAAGTAAAATGACTATCCCGATCCGAGACTATATTGACGGAAACCCCATGTATCTTGACGATCTGCCTCACATACATCTCCTGCCAGCTTCTTCGTAGACAAACCCACCTTGAAAAGCAAAAGAGTGGGCCGACTTGGTCAACCTATCAACGATGATCCAAATCGCGTCTTTTCCTCCTGGAGATCGTAAAAGTCCGGACACAAAATCCATAGTAATGTGATCCCACTTCCACTCTGGAATGGATAATGGCTAAAGTAAACCTTCTGGCCTCTGCTTCTCGACTTTTACCTGCTGGCACACTAAGCATCTGGATACAAACTGTGCCACTTTCTTCTTTATGCCATACCACCACACACTCTCTCGTATATCCTGATACATCTTATTGGCACCTGGATGTATGGAATACTGAGTGCGATGCACTTCCTGTAATACCTCTTCATGCAGCTCTCCACTATGCACACACAATCTAACTCCATGCCGCAAAGAACCATCCTCAGCAATGGTGAAATCATCCTCCAATCCTGCTCTCACCTGAGCTCTGATGCTCCTCAGAGATACATCCTCATACTATTCTGCCTTGATCCTGTCCATCAACTCTGAGTATATCTATAATCCCCACATCTGTATAGCCAAACCAATAAGTACCACCTTAATGCTCAAGCTCTCCAAGTCCTCCAAAAAATATCGATCCTGCATCAAGAATATAGCTACTGGATACCTGCTCAAGGCATCGTCAACTACATTAGCTTTTCCAGAATGATACTGTAAGGATATATCAAAATCCTTTATCAGTTCCAACCATCGACGCTGCCTCATGTTCAACTCCTTCTGTATGGAAACGTACTTCAAGCTCTGGTTGTCTGTGAAGATCTCCACACGCTCTTCGTATAAATAGTATTTCCATAACTTCAGGGCGAAGATGACTACTGCCAACTCTAAATCATGGGTAGGATAGTTTTTCTCATGAGGACGCAATTATCTAGTTGCATAGGCAATCACTTTCCCATTCTGCTGAAGAACATAACCCAAACCTTTCTTCGATGCATCACTATAAATAGTGAAACCTCCAGACCTTGATGGCAACATCAAAATAGGAGCAGACGTCAACCTCTTCTTCAATTCCTTAAAAGTAACCTGGCAATCCTCCGTCCAAACAAACTCTACATCCTTCTTGGTGAGTCTGGTCATCGGCTCGGCAATCCTCGAAAAATCCTGTACAAACTTTCTGTAGTAGCCTGCCAATCCCAAGAAACTCCTGATCTCTGCTACTGAACTCGGGATCTTCCAAGACTCTACTGCTGCAATCTTCTTCAGATCCACTAAAATACCATCACCAGTCACAACATGCTCCAAGAACTCTACCTTGTCCAGGAAGAACTCACACTTGGACAACATCCCATATAGCTTTTCATTCCTCAGCACTTCCAACACAATCCATAAATGCTCCTTGTGCTCCTCCAGTGTCTTCGAGTATATGAGTATGTCGTCGATGAACACCACCACGAACTTGTCAAGGTACTGATGGAACACCTTGTTCATCAAGTTCATAAATACCACCGATGTATTAGTCAACCCAAACGGCATCACCATAAACTCGTACTGACCATACCGAGTTCTAAAGGCAGTCTTCGGTATGTCCTCCGGCTTCACTTTCACCTGGTGGTAGCCTGATCTCAAATCTATCTTAGAAATACCTTGGCACCACTCAACTGATTGAACAAATCATCAATCTATGGCAAAAGGTACTTATTCTTGATAATAAGATTATCCAATGCCCTGTAATTAATGCACATATGCACCGATCCATCCTTCTTTGGTACAAATAATATCGGGACTCCCCACGGTAAAAAACTCGATCTGATAAACCTCTTATCCTGTAATTCGTCCACCTGCTTCTTCAGTTTGACCAGCTCGCTATTGTTTACTCTATAGACATGTTGCAAAATTGGTTCTGCACCTGGCACCAAGTCTATAGGGAATTTAACATCTCTATCTGGCGGAAATCCTAGCAATTCCTCAAGAAATACATCCAAGAACTCTGTTATCAATGGATGCAGCAACTCCTTGTCTTCTACCATAGCTCCATAAATAATGCCTTCTCCCTACTCTACAGCTCCTCTAGCAAACTCGAACTCTGGCTCTCCCAGCGGACCAAACAAAAATCTACCTCCTCTACAATCTATACTAGTACGGTGCCTACTCAACTAATCCATCCTGAGTATAATGTCATAACTCATAAGTGGCATTACAAGTAGACACGCACTCAACTCCTGGCCTCCCAGAGTAACTCTCCGATCCTTGTAAATATCATTAACCAGGATAATGCCTCCCTCGGTCATGATCTTGCAAGTACTAAGCAAAGACTCAGCTACCAAACCATGCTTCAGAGCAAAAGAAACAGATACAAAACTATGGAAAGCACCACTATCAAACAAAGCTAAAGATGGAATAGTATCAAGAAGAATAGAACTTGCGATGACATATCCGGTGGGCTCATCCTCCTTGACGGTCATAGAAAACGCTCGTCCCTGACGTGCACCTCCCTGCTGCTAATGTTGGACATAACACTACTGTTGGGTCGAAAGCGGTCCCCTCGGTTGTACTGCAGGTGGTCTCGTTTGTGTCCAAAGAGCTAAAGCTGTTCCCTAAACTGCACGACAATGACACTCTCTCATCTGATGCCCTTCAGTACCACAATACAAACAAACTCTCAACCTCTTCTTGTAAACTTCCCAGATATGGCCGGACTTCTTGCGGAAGTGGCAGAAAGATTACTGTAACTGTCTCTACTACTGTGGTGCTTGGTGAAATGGTGCCCTAGCTGGAGTCTGGTGCTGTTAAGGTTGATAAAAATGCCCGGACTGGAAATGAGGACGCTTGGCAGATATTGTACTGCTGTTGGCGCCCAGAAAAGAATTACGGTCTCTCTTGGGCTTCAAACCCAACTCCCGCTCAACCTTGCGTGCCTCCGCAAGTACCTCCGAGTATGTCTCATAAAAAGACAGAATGAGGATCTTTGTTTCCCAGTTTAGACCCTCACAAAAATGAATAGCCCAAACCTCTGGCTATCTTACCAAATACTCTACAAATTAGCTCAACCTGCCAAACTCTGCAGCGTACTCCTCCACAGACATGTTCCCCTGAATGAGGCTCTCAAACTGCCTCCCCAAGTCTAGCCTATCTGCCCGAGCGAATAACTTTTTCTTGAAGAGGCCCTTGAATACCTCACAAGACAATCATGCGTCAATAAGAATCGGCTCATTCCTGAACCAAGTGCGGGCGACGTCGAACAGTTGCAGTCCTACCGCCTCAACCTTTAGATCCTCGAAAAGATGGGACACCCTCATAAGATGCTCAATGTCCTTGAGCCAATCATTAGCATAGACGATGCCCTCCATCCCCTTGAAGACCCTAGGCTCCAGCTTCTTGAAGTCCTAAATGTTGCCTGGCCGAAGCTAAGCAACCTGAGGAGCAACCTGCTGTTGGACCAGAACTCCTCTCTCTACTACGGCATGAGCAAGCTGATGAGAACTCTCGATGCCTTGGCATAAAACATTGGTCTGCCTCTAATGTGCCTCAGACTGAGCCCTCTGTGCCTCGAGCATCTCACGAAATAGTGTAAACATCTGCGTCGCATCTGTTGGCACGGAATGTGGAGGTGGAAGTCCCTCAGATACAGCTGGCACAGTCCTTTGAGTAGGTGGTGGACCTCCGAAAGCAGCTGACACTCCAATCATCGGAGAAGTGACTGGTGCAGGCCCTCGGGACATCGCAGACCTCTCAGAAGCTGTTCTCCCCTGCTACGATCTAGTCTTAGGCGACATTCTGAGACAAAGCGAAAGAAAGAATTAATATAGCACATGATGTAAGACACTCAAGAAAATGACAGTTTAAAGATCAAGTATCAATATCAAAGAAGAATAGTTGAATGAATAAAAATATTTTTCCTAGATGTGATTGAGTATTCTCAGCCTATAGCCTATATCCTGAAATAGGCTCGTTATAGCACTCAAATAAGAGCATCACTACGAATCGCACTAATTGCGACCTCGAAGACCTACATGGGCCACAACTAAAAATGTGTCATGACCCGCACCTGATGTAGGGATGCAAGTCAGGAACAACGCCCAGCCTACGCCGCAGAATCGACGGTAGAATACTGTTTGGATAATCTATCTAGCAATATAATGAACCACCAACAATATTAATATGCTCAATCACAGATCTAAGATAGAAACGAGCACGAATATGATAAAGAATATAATAGTCACATCCAACTCATGAGTCTAAAATAATAACATCAATGAGTCTGTAGAAACTAAACAAATAAGATGGAGACAAATCCAGTACAAAGAATACTAAAAACCTACAAGTCCCGGGTCATCTGTTTCAGTTGGGATAAGTCCCTCCTGAGCCAGGGTCTCTGACTCTAAGCCCACAATATCATGAGGTTCGTAATATATATGGTACCACTCCTCAGTATCATCTGGGAAAAATATATCCAGTCAGGAAAGGAGCAGAGTACATCTCTAACAACAGTTCTAATCAATAATAAAAACTATATAACAGTAAATAGACATGAATATACAAGATGCACAATAGATACAAGAGATATATGATAAGGAAATACTATAATAAAAACAATAATGAATAATATGGCAATGAACAAGAATGCTAATGACTAAATGTGTGAGTACTAGCTTTAACATGTGATCGGCTTGGGAACTTGCACAGAAAAATAATGGCCTAGTTAGTCATATGTGCCGTGTATGACCAACACTCACAGGAAAACAAGACTTGCACAAGAAGGGCATGATCACTTATCTACACTAAAATACTCTCCATTCTCGACTGGTATAGTGGATCCGACCATGGTATGCTATGGCACGAGATTATCTAGGAAGGTAGCAAGTCTCCCCGAGAATCAGTGTCTGTACATGTACACGATAATCAATGAAACAAGGCTTGCACAAGATACACCATATATCAAGGAATAATATCTCATGACGAGATCCGGATATACCAATCCGTGTAACCATTGTGTCAAAAAAATATGGATATCTACACTAGATAAAATAAATATAGAGGATATCATAATTAAGAAACTTCAGAGAATGTACTCATCTGAAGTTCGGTGAATAGTCTCACAGATGTCTGATACGGTGCCTCAAAGACCTAGATATGGAATATAACATCAATACAAGGTTTCGAAAAGAAAATAAGTCAAACTAGTCAACTTCTAGATCAACAAGCCATTTCTAAGTAAAAAAGTCAAACTAGGTCAACTCTAAGTCAAATTGGTCAAACTTGGTCAAACTACCTATTTCTAGGTTGCATGAGTCTATCTCAATGATGTTGGATTCATACACTAAGAATCTAGGTCATACTAGATATCAGGATACACAACAAAAGATAAATATCACATATGTACATTCAAGCAATATTAAATATATAAACCCTAATTATAAATATTAAATGGATACCTTGGTTTTGAACCAACTCAGTATCGTACTACTAAACTCCTATCTTGATACCCAAATCCAATATCTTGGGTATCCCCAAATACCTTAATACTTACCTTGGTATCTCATGGTAATTGCCAAAACTTCATATATATATTAACTATCCATTAATAACTATATGCTAACAACTAACTACTACAAATATAGTATACTAAAGCATAATTACCAATTAGGAATATATATATACACCAATACCATATATATATATATCTATTAACTATAAACTATACATAGATATCTCTATATAGGAAAACTGTCGCTGAAAAGCTGCTGCTGCCCGTCGCTATAGCCGCTGTTGCTGTTGCAATTACTGCTGCTGTTGCGGTAACTGTTGCTGCTGTGGCTGAAGCTGCTATCGCTGAAGTCGTTGATGTTGCTGTGTACTGCTGCTGTTGCTATAGTTGCTGTCGCTGATGCTGCTACTGTTGTCGCTAATCATGCAAATTATGCAAGTATATATATATATATATATATATATATATATATATATATATATATATATATATATATATATATATATATCATAACATCACATATACGTATACGTATATATATATATATATATATATATATATATATATATATATATATATATATATACACACACACACACATAACATATACATATATACACTACTATATTTAATAGCTATTTCATATGTAGAAGTATAGTTACATATATACATAACACATAAGTACATAGATATATTATACACTAACACACATATATATATATATATATATATATATATATATATATATATATATATATATATATATATAATTACATATTATAATGACTAAGAACAATGGAAATAGATCTAGAAATAAAATGCATAACACATGGAGTGTATCGCACCCGTATCCCACTAGATCTAGGATACGCTTGCGACACGAGTCTACCACACATCCAAACGTATCCCCAAGAACACGAGCAAGTCTAATATATTATTTATGAACAATATAAAGAGTCAAAAACAAATCTACGTGTCCGCGTCAAAACATGACATGCACAAAGTCCTGTGTCGGAGGAAAAGCTCCCAAATTAACATGTATCACCAAATTATTGGAATACGACCTACACGTACCCAATTATGGACATGACACTAGCCCCGAATACACAAGCACGTGCCAAATTGATCTATAGGACCAATTGACACACACAATAAGTGTCAATATCGGAATTTCCCCAAAATTGACACAAAACTACCATAACTTTCTCAATAGGCCTCCTATGAACACAAAACCAAATCATATGGGTAGCCTATGCATATGGGTTAATTTCTTATGGTTAAATTTCATATTTAGAACTTAAATTAAGGAAAAAAATTGAATTGTACCTATTAGGAGATGAATTCCCAATACAACCTCCAAATGTGATGAAATTGGCCTCCAACTTGTAGATCCTTGCTCCTCTTTGTAGATCCTTGCTTCCTCCATCTAGATCCTTTCTCCAGTAGTCTCCAATGATGATTTGGTAAGGAATTAGGATAAAATTTGGCAGAAAAATGATGTAGGAAAGAAGGAATTTGGTTAAGGAAAATTCTAGATCTAGTTTTCAAATAAAAAGAGGATAGAGAAACTTTCCCCCTTCTCATATAGGCCGGCCCCCCTTACCTGTCACAACCCGCACCCAGAAAATCGGGCATGAGTCATGGGTACGTCCAGCCTACGCCGCAGCATCGACGGTAGAACGCTGTCTAGGTCAACTATCTAGATAATAATCTCACACAAAAACCGGGCATGACCTCTCCAAAAAGGAGGGCAACCACACAATCAAAATATAAACCTGTCAAGATCTCAACTCCAAACGGAGGAGCAAATATCATAATGATAATCACAATATACTCAATCACGAATCTAAGCACGATAAGATAACACAGAGATCTAACAACTAAAAAGTCTAACCACCTCCAACTACTACAACAACCACAACATCCATAATAATACAACAATATCCAAAATAATATACAAACAAGGTCTCAATCTAAAACCGGAGACAAATCCGGTGCTAAAAGCTAATAAAAACAACAAAGTCTCAGTGATCCCGGCTACCAACCCGGAAATCACCCCTAAGCTAGAGGGTCCCTGTCTGCACCATCGACAGGCTCAGGTCCATAAAACGTCGGACACCACTCCTCCGGATACTCTGAAAAATATGTCCAGTCAGGACTGGAGCAAGTACATCTCTAACAGCAGTTCTATTTAAATGATAAAAACTATAAAACAGTTATAGCAAGTAGCAAGAAGAGTGAAGCAAGTATGAAAATAGAAATATATAAGTCACTGGTGCATAAAGGTAAAGATGCATGGATATCAGAGCAAGATAGTAATAACTGCAAGATACAAGAAATCTACACTAAGAGTAAGTTTGTGCACATGAACGTGTAGTGAGTCTAGCATGAAAAACATGTAGTGAGTCAAGTCCAGAAATATGTAAGTGAGACAAGTCAAGAAATGCATGAGAGTCCAGACTATAAAGAATGAACTCGGTGTCTTTGAAATACTTGTTTCGACATGTAAACGGCTAGGGGTAAGTATGGCTTACCGCGCACTGGGTGCACGGCTGCTATCATTCCAGATTAGACCAGAGGGAGTGATGCCTGATGATTCCAGATGGAAATGTTTACATGTCTACTCGAGTATTTCCCCGCTCCGACTAATACAAGTGGATCCAAGACCCGACACGCAATCAAGATGAGTCCAGCCTGAACATGAGTGATGCCTGTAGGTGATGCCTGTAGGTGATGCCAGTAGTGATTCCAGAATAGAGGCCAGAAACATGAAATGTACGTGTCGCAAGTAAATGAATCCAGAAATATCAGTCAGTGTCCCGTGTTGTGCTAGAATAATCAGATGATACTATACTAGAAGCTGAATCATAATAATCATCAAATAATGAAAACTATTAGAGAATGTACTCGCCTGACGTCCTGAGCAACTGGCGATCCGAACTGGTGTCGCAAGGACCTAATGCGAAAAGCAAGGTTAAACAGGGTTCTAATGAGTTAAACAGATATAAAATAACTAAAAATAGGCTTCTAGGGTCGTTCTAGGTCAAACGGGTCAAACCGGTGAAATCTGGGTCAAAAAGTCAACTCTGGGTCCAAAAAGTCAACTCTGGGTCAAAACTAGGTCAAAAGATGACTTTGGCAGTCAACCGAGTCAACTACGGTCAAGTCTGGGTCAAACTAGGGTGCTCCTGAAATTCTAGGTCAAACCGAGCTCATTAAGCTAGAAAACTCACAAACTCGCCTCCTTGAGATACCGGGATACCCTCCGTATCCGATACCTCAACCTAGGCTACGCACCCCGCCTAAACCCGCTAAAACCTATGCTAGCACGCATAAATATATACACATAAGCATATAAAAAGTACTCCAATACTATTCCTAGGCTATTGCTCAAAAACCCCGCTCGAAATCCAATACCTTGGTTATCTTAAGATATTGAGGTTTCGCTCTGAAACCCCTCTAACTAGCTATCTAGCTACTAATTATGCACCTAGTTATTAGTCTAGGCTAGGTAGTAGAGATATCTACCATATTTATATATGTCTAAGTAGGTATCTACCTATATATATATATATCCACACATATATACATTTACCCATTTACCTTATCTATACACACACATATATATATATATATTACCTTACCTTACCCAACTCATAAATATCTATGTATAACTATCTAGATATCTATAGATATGTATATAACTATATGTATATACATCTATATCCTAGATAGATATAACTATCTATCTACCTATCTATTATCAACCTATCTAGTTATCTATCTATCTATCTAACTAGATATCTAATATCTAGTATTTACCTACCTAACTATCTATCAAATTATCTATCTATTTACCTATCTATATATTTAATTATCTATCTATCAAACTACCTACTTACCTATCAATCTATCTATTAATCTAGCTATCTATATCTATCAATCTATCCATTTACTAACTATCAATCCATCTATCTAGCTATCTATTTATCTAGATCTAGATACTAATATCTATCTAGTTACCTATCTATTAACCTATCTATCTAACATATTCAATACCTATCTATCTATCAATATTACTAACTAATAGCTAACTATAATCTATCTATCTATCTTATCTATTCTAATCTAGCTAGCTATCTATCACTAGAGCCACGCGACGCGAACCGAAGCTGCTAGCTGCTGCTGCTACCTGTTGTGCCTTTGCTGCTGCTGCTGCTGCATAATGTTGCTGCTAATGCTGCTGGTTTGCTGCTGCTGCAGCTGGTCCAACAGCTTGCTGCTGCTGGAGCAGCTGCTCCCTGCTGCCAGTGGCTGGCCCCCCCTTCCTCTCACATACACACACACACACACACTCCCATATACGCATATATATATCACCCCCTATATATATATACATACACATATATAACTATATATATATATATAACTAGATACATATATATACACACCTATATATCTATATACTAACACACACACCTACGCTCTCACAAACACACTAATACACACACTCACATACTAATACACACACACATAAATATATATATACATAGCTACATATATATATACACTTAATATATATATATCTACACACACTCTCAACTATATATATATACATACACCTATATATATATATACACATACACACACACAAGCACACTTACACATATACATATATATATATATACACATAGACATATAAACATATACAAGTACATAAATATAAATACACACATATATATATAAATATATATACATAAACACACATACATATATATAAATATATATATATATATAGACACATATCAATACAAACACAACCACGCACACAACACTCAAACCACACGCCCTACTCACGCCCAACGACCCCGACACTCACCAATACCCTAAAATATATAAAATATAGCCCAAAAACTCTAGCACACACTCCCCGATACTAACCAACGCGCGCACAAAGCCGAAACGAGGAAACCAAGTCGAAATGGCCATTCGGTCATTTCGACGAACACGTGGTGCGCGGCTCGGAAAACCTCCCGAAACGCACACCAAACGAACTCAAAATCGGCCCAAAATTTACCCACGTGCTCTACACGATATCTAGATCCTAGAAAATGCGCTCCCGTGTCGATTCTAGGCCCGTGGCGAAAACGCACACGCACTTAGAATCGGCGACGACGAAAAGCCCCAATTTCGCCCGAAACGCCCGTTTCTCCGCGACGCGGCTTCCCGTGTCCGAACGGAGACACGCTCTCACCCTCAAGACACCCGACAACGTCTACCTAGGTCCATCTAACCTAGGACATCACCCAAAATTGGGCCAAATTCGGATTCCACCCGAAATTGACACAAAACCTAGTGTTAAAGTCTCTAAACACTACCCAACTAGTTTCAACTTCCTCCCACGGGTAGCCTAAGGGTCTAGGAAGGTTCTAAAATATTAATTATACTATAAAAGAGTAATTACAAGGGGAAATTTAGGGTTTATCTCTTGGGAGTTGGAATCCCAAGCCAAAATCTCCAAATCTCTCCAAATTCACCTCCTACAAGCTCCAAGCCTCAAATCCAAGCTCCAACACCAAATCTAGGCTCTACCCACCTAGGTTAGGGAAGAATGTAGGGTTAGGGTTACTTAAAGAAGAAGGAATGGAAGAAAGAAGGAAGAAAAAAGAAAGAAAAGCTTACTTTGGAGGAAGAAGGAGAAGAAAGAAGAAGTGGAGAAGAAGAAAAAGTGAAGGAGAAGAAAATATGAAGGAGTGGCTGCTGGAATTCGGGAATGGGCTGCTGTGTGGTCGGGTGTGGTAAGTAGGGGCCGGCCATGGGTAATAAAGGGGTTCTCCAAAGTTGGCAAATGTCCAAAATGCCCTCCCGAAACTCGGTTTTGTGTTTCGGGTCCCAAAAGCACTCAAATTAACTCCAAATCTCTCCAACTAACCTCCTAAAAATAAAATAAATATTCTAAGCCCTAAAATAATTCTCACAAGGGTGTGGGCTGGGTCGGACATGGGTCCACTAGGGTCTGACATGGGTCCAGGCTAGCCAAAGTCCTAAAACAATCAATAAAAATATAATACAATCACTAATTAAATATAAATATAATTAAATATAAATAATACACAATTAACTAAATTAAAAATAAAAAAAATACCCGGATCTGAAAATGGGGTGGTGACAAGCCTATCCTCCTTAGAAAATTTTGTCCTCGAAATTTAAAGTCAATCACACTCCTCTAGGTCAAACCCCCAACAATCACAATCAAGAAATTCTACCTAAACAACACACAAGATCAGGGTCCTACTGGTCGTGTTATCACAGTCTCAATCAGGGTTACTACACTATCTACCACAGCACAAGAAAATCTAACAGGTACTAATGAAGCACACAAGGAATGGAAAAGGACAGGAAGAAGAAACAAGAGACAGACCTGCTAACCCGATATCCGTAGCATCGGCCTCCTCGACCGTCAACGCATAAGCCCTGCCCTGCTGGGGTGTATCCCTCTGCTGGTGCGAGGCATGATGCTGTGCCACAGATGGCCTAGCTCTAACTCTCTGATCCTGTGCTCCACCCAATGGAGGTGCAGTGGAGCAATCTCGCATCTGGTGAGCAGCGGATCCACAGAACAAACACACCTTCAGCCTCCTCCTACAAACATCCCAAGTGTGTCCTGCCTTCCTGCAGTAGGCACAAGTGGGCACCCTCTGATCCTGACCCTGTTGTGCTGCCTTCTGCACATAGGGATGCTTAGCTGGTCCCGCACTACCACTGGCACTGCCTGAATCATCCCTGCCTCTCTTAGACTTGAGTTCCAAGTCACCCTCTGCTCTCTGAGCATCTCCTACTATCTGCTTAAAAGTTGCCTCGCGGTCGCTCCTGGTCAAAGACTTGACCGCCATAACCAAGCCCTTGCGAAACTTCCTCGCCTTGGCTGCCTCACTCAAGCCATCCACGAATCTGCCCAGACGGCAGAACTCCGCTGCGTACTCGTCCACTGTCATGCTCCCTTGGACGAGTGCCTCGAACTGGCTCTCCAAAGCACTGAGCGCCACATCTGGAAAAAACTTCTCCTTAAAAAGCCTCTTGAAAGCCTCCCAAGTAAGCCCTGGCGCCGCAATCCTCGTATCTGTGCGATACCATGTCAAGGCGAGGTCGAACATCTGACTGCCCGCTGCCTCTATCTGCATGCTGTCTGGAATCTGTGCCAGCCTGAAGATGCCCTCAATCTGCTCTATCCAGTCATCCGCGTACAGGATACCTTCTGTACCACGGAACTCCTTGGGCCGCATCCTCTGAAAGTCGATAATACTGCCCGGCCTCGGATGCTGAATCTGATCTGCCTGTGGCTGAACCTGTGCCACCCTATCCACTGCCGTCATGGCCACCTGGTGGGCGTTCTCAATGCCCAGCCTCATCACATCCACCTGACGGTGATGCGCGTCCATCATCTCCCTGAAGAACGCAAACAACTGCGCGGCATCTACTGGAGCAGGAAGTGGTGGAGGAACCACCGGAACGACTGGGGTAGTCCTCGGATCGACAGGTGAAGGAGGATCCCCGAAAGAAGCAGATGCTCCCTCAACTGCAGGAGTGGTGAGTGGAGCGGTAGCAGCTGCCTGAATATGAGCTGGACGAGAGGTAGCAGACCTCTCAGTAGCAACTGCTGGAACGGTATGACGAGATCGTGTCTTCGGAGGCATCCTGAACACAGATTAAAAGAAGTCAATACGGCGCAAGATACGATATTATCAAAGAAGGACAGTAATATTTCAAAAGAAGCAATTTCAGAATAATTAGATTGGAATTGTTCCTAGTCGTGATTGAGTACACTCTCATCCTAGATCCTATATCCTAGAGCAGGCTCGTAGCAGTATAACTAAGTTGTTGTACCACCACGATATCGCACTAATTGCGAATCGAGACCTGCATGGGGCCGCCACCAAAAACGTATCACGACCCGCACCCGGAAAATCGGGTATGAGTCGTGGGTACGTCCAGCCTACGCCGCAGCATCGGCGGTAGAACGCTGTCTAGGTCAACTATCTAGATAATAATCTCACACAAAAATCGGGCATGACCTCTCCAAAAAGGAGGGCAACCACACAATCAAAATATAAACCTGTCAAGATCTCAACTCCAAACGGAGGAGCAAATATCATAATGATAATCACAATATACTCAATCACGAATCTAAGCATGATAAGATAACACAGAGATCTAACAACTAAAAAGTCTAACCACCTCCAACTACTACAACAACCACAACATCCATAATAATACAACAATATCCAAAATAATATACAAATAAGGTCTCAATCCAAAACCGGAGACAAATCCGGTGCTAAAAGCTAATAAAAACAACAAAGTCTCAGTGATCCCGGCTACCAACCCAGAAATCACCCCTAAGCTAGAGGGTCCCTGTCTGCACCATCGACAGGCTCAGGTCCATAAAACGTCGGACACCACTCCTCCGGATACTCTGAAAAATATGTCCAGTCAGGACTGGAGCAAGTACATCTCTAACAGCAGTTCCATTTAAATGATAAAAACTATAAAACAGTTATAGCAAGTAGCAAGAAGAGTGAAGCAAGTATGAAAATAGAAATATATAAGTCATTGGTGCATAAAGGTAAAGATGCATGGATATCAGAGCAAGATAGTAATAACTGCAAGATATAAGAAATCTACACTAAGAGTAAGTCTGTGCACATGAACGTGTAGTGAGTCTAGCATGAAAAACATGTAGTGAGTCAAGTCCAGAAACATGTAAGTGAGACAAGTCAAGAAATGCATGAGAGTCCAGACTATAAAGAATGAACTCGGTGTCTTTGAAATACTTGTTTCGACATGTAAACGGCTAGGGGTAAGTACGGCTCACCGCGCACTGGGTGCACGGCTGCTATCATTCCAGATTAGACCAGAGGGAGTGATGCCTGATGATTCCAGATGGGAATGTTTACATGTCAACTCGAGTATTTCCCCGCCCCGACTAATACAAGTGGATCCAAGACCCGACACGCAATCAAGATGAGTCCAGCCTGAACATGAGTGATGCCTGTAGGTGATGCCTATAGGTGATGCCAGTAGTGATTTCAGAATAGAGGCCAGAAACATGAAATGTATGTGTCACAAGTAAATGAATCCAGAAATATCAGTCAGTGTCCCGTGTTGTGCCAGAATAATCAGATGATACTATACTAGAAGCTGAATCATAATAATCATCAAATAATGAAAACTATCAGAGAATGTACTCGCCTGACGTCCTGAGCAACTGGCGATCCTAACCGGTGTCGCAAGGACCTAATGCGAAAAGCAAGGTTAAACAGGGTTCTAATGAGTTAAACAGATATAAAATAACTAAAAATAGGCTTCTAGGGTCGTTCTAGGTCAAACGGGTCAAACCGGTGAAATCTGGAGCAAAAAGTCAACTCTGGGTCCAAAAAATCAACTCTGGGTCAAAACTAGGTCAAAAGTTGACTTTGGCGGTCAACCGAGTCAACTACGGTCAAGTCTGGGTCAAACTAGGGTGCTCCTGAAATTCTAGGTCAAACCGAGCTCATTAAGCTAGAAAACTCACAAACTCGCCTCCTTGAGATACCGGGATACCCTCCGTATCCGATACCTCAACCTAGGCTACGCACCCCGCCTAAACCCGCTAAAACCTATGCTAGCACGCATAAATATATACACATAAGCATATAAAAAGCACTCCAATACTATTCCTAGGCTATTGCTCAAAAACCCCGCTCGAAATCCAATACCTTGGTTATCTTAAGATATTGAGGTTTCGCTCTGAAACCCCTCTAACTAGCTATCTAGCTACTAATTATGCACCTAGTTATTAGTCTAGGCTAGGTAGTAGAGATATCTACCATATTTATATATGTCTAAGTAGGTATCTACCTATATATATATATATCCACACATATATACATTTACCCATTTACCTTATCTATACACACATATATATATATATATATATTACCTTACCTTACCCAACTCATAAATATCTATGTATAACTATCTAGATATCTATAGATATGTATATAACTATATGTATATACATCTATATCCTAGATAGATATAACTATCTATCTACCTATCTATTATCAACCTATCTAGTTATCTATCTATCTATCTAACTAGATATCTAATATCTAGTATTTACCTACCTAACTATCTATCAAATTATCTATCTATTTACCTATCTATATATTTAATTATCTATCTATCAAACTACCTACTTACCTATCAATCTATCTATTAATCTAGCTATCTATATCTATCAATCTATCCATTTACTAACTATCAATCCATCTATCTAGCTATCTATTTATCTAGATCTAGATACTAATATCTATCTAGTTACCTATCTATTAACCTATCTATCTAACATATTCAATACCTATCTATCTATCAATATTACTAACTAATAGCTAACTATAATCTATCTATCTATCTTATCTATTCTAATCTAGCTAGCTATCTATCACTAGAGCCACGCGACGCGAACCGAAGCTGCTAGCTGCTGCTGCTACCTGCTGTGCCTTTGCTGCTGCTGCTGCTGCATAATGTTGCTGCTAATGCTGCTGGTTTGCTGCTGCTGCAGCTGGTGCAGCAGCTTGCTGCTGCTGGAGCAGCTGCTCCCTGCTGCCAGTGGCTGGCCCCCCCTTCCTCTCACATACACACACACACACACACTCCCATATACACATATATATATCACCCCCTATATATATATATATATATATACATACACATATATAACTATATATATATATAACTAGATACATATATATACACACCTATATATCTATATACTAACACACACCCCTACGCTCTCACAAACACACTAATACACACACTCACACACTAATACACACACACACATAAATATATATATACATAGCTACATATATATATACACTTAATATATATATCTACACACACTCTCAACTATATATATATACATACACCTATATATATATATACACATACACACACACAAGCACACTTACACATATACATATATATATACACATAGACATATAAACATATACAAGTACATAAATATAAATACACACATATATATATAAATATATATACATAAACACACATACATATATATAAATATATATATATATATAGACACATATCAATACAAACACAACCACGCACACAACACTCAAACCACACGTCCTACTCACGCCCAACGACCCCGACACTCACCAATACCCTAAAATATATAAAATATAGCCCGAAAACTCTAGCACACACTCCCCGATACTAATCCAACGCACGCACAAAGCCGAAACGCACACCAAACGAACTCAGAATCGGCCCAAAATTTACCCACGTGCTCTACACGATGTCTAGATCCTAGAAAATGTGCTCCCGTGTCGATTCTAGGCCCGTGGCGGAAACGCACACGCACTTAGAATCGGCGACGACGAAAAGCCCCAATTTCGCCCGAAACGCCCGTTTCTCCGCGACGCGGCTTCCCGTGTCCAAACGGAGACACGCTCTCACCCTCAAGACACCCGACAACGTCTATCTAGGTCCATCTAACCTAGGGCATCATCCAAAATTGGGCCAAATTCGGATTCCACCCGAAATTGACACAAAATCTAGTGTTAAAGTCTCTAAACACTACCCAACTAGTTCCAACTTCCTCCCACGGGTAGCCTAAGGGTCTAGGAAGGTTCTAAAATATTAATTACACTATAAAAGAGTAATTACAAGGGGAAATTTAGGGTTTACCTCTTGGGAGTTGGAATCCCAAGCCAAAATCTCCAAATCTCTCCAAATTCACCTCCTACAAGCTCCAAGCCTCAAATCCAAGCTCCAACACCAAATCTAGGCTCTATCCACCTAGGTTAAGGAAGAATATAGGGTTAGGATTACTTAAAGAAGAAGGAATGGAAGAAATAAGGAAGAAAAAAGGAAGAAAAGCTTACTTTGGAGGAAGAAGGAGAAGAAAGAAGAAGTGGAGAAGAAGAAGAAGTGAAGGAGAAGAAAATATGAAGGAGTGGCTGCTGGAATTCGGGAATGGGCTGCTGTGTGGTCGGGTGTGGTAGGTAGGGGCCGGCCATGGGTAATAAAGGGGTTCTCCAAAGTTGGCAAATGTCCAAAATGCCCTCCCGAAACTCGGTTTTGGGTTTCGGGTCCCAAAAGCACTCAAATTAACTCCAAATCTCTCCAACTAACCTCCTAAAAATAAAATAAATATTCTAAGCCCCAAAATAATTCTCACAAGGGTGTGGGCTGGGTCAGACATGGGTCCACTAGGGTCTGACATGGGTCCAGGCTAGCCAAAGTCCTAAAACAATCAATAAAAATATAATACAATCACTAATTAAATATAAATATAATTAAATATAAATAATACATAATTAACTAAATTAAAAAAAAAATACCCGGATCTGAAAATGGGGTGGTGACATTACCCCTTCCTCAAGTCACTATACAATATCCATTATAAACCTTGGGGCCTTTCATGAAGAAATAATTAAAGAGGAAAGGTTCTAGTCTAATAGTTTAATTAAATTAATCATCCTCTTAATGAATGAGCTTCTAAATGGGCTCAATTCTAACAATTAATACATGTTGGTCCATGAGTCTAAACTAAACTAGTTAGGTCCACTAACACAAGTCCAAAATAAATAACTAACATCTAACAATAATTAAATAATATAACAAATAATTATTTAACATGCACAATATTTAATTAATTATGAAATGAATAAAATATCTTTTTCCTAGAAAATGTGGTAGTAACAATTTTAGACTCACCAGTACTTTCTCTAAAGTGCTGACCTACTAACAGTTTGCTTGTTCTCAGGTGCTGTATCGTCCGAGGAAGCGATAGCCGTGCCTCATCCCCTGAACCCAGAAATTTAGAGTCGATGTCTTGAGCCGTATCGAGATTGCTTTGAGCTACTTTTGTATAGAGGAACATAATGTATGGAGCAGTGTCATTGTAATCGAGAGAGAGAGAGAGAGAGAGAGAGAGAGAGAGAGAGCTTGAGCGAACTATAATCTTGGTCAAGCGCCGCTTGTAACACATCTTGATTATCAATAAAGAGCTTATTTGCATATACCATTGTGTTCTTTACTTTTCTGCAATATAGTGTCGTTGCTTCCGTCTTGAATAACTTATTTGCCCTTGTTCAAAGCTTTGGCATGGTGCAAGCACAGCTTAGGCTTGCACGACATCACGTCCAGGTGAGGACGATCGATCCCACAAGCACCCAAGCGAGGACGAATAGCCCCCCTGCAGGACCGGGGCGTGACATATTCTTTGATGGTGCAACAAAAATAGGATCCAAAGGAAACATAGTAGCTAGAGTTGGCATAGTCTTAGTATCTTCTGAAAAACTACTCATTCATCGAGCATATTCTCTCAGTGAACCATGTTCCAATAACGTGTCAGAGTACAATGCTCTACTCATTAGTCTCCAATTAGCCAAAGAATTGGACATAGAATATCTTGAAGCCTATGGGGATTCTAAACTGATAGTCAATTAGATAAGGGGAGAGTATGAGGTTCGACATGAAGATCTCATCCCTTATCATCAAACGGCGATTGAACTAGCTTTTACTTTCAAAGGATTTTTTATCGAGCATGTGCCTCATTTATAGAATATGGAAGCAGACGCTTTGGCCGGCCTAGCATCATCATTGGCTGTTCCCCTAAAGAGACGATACTCAATTATGATAACAGGACGAGAGTGTTCTATATAAAAAATAACTTACACGTTGAACGGAGTTACGTCATAACTTTAACTTCCATAGATAAAGATTGGAGAAACCCTTTTATAGACTACGCTGCTTATAGAATTCTTCCAGAAGATCTGAAAGAAGCCACTTCCATCAAAAGACGCTCACTCTGATTCTACTATGACGCCTCATCTAAGACATTATATTGTCGTTCTTATGATGGATTGCTGCTACGTTGTCTTTCCAACCCTGAAGTGAGGCAATTACTCCATGAGGCTCATGATAGCATCTGTGGAACACATCAGCCGGATCCTAAATTACAAGATTGCCTCAGGAGAATGGGTTATTATTGGCCCACCATGGTGGCAGATGTCGTAGACTATGCCCAAAAATACAAATTATGTCAAATTTATGCTGATTTTATCCACCAACCAGCAGAGTTCTTACACCCTACAGCTTCCTCTTGGCCTTTTGAAGCTTGGGGAATAAATATTATTGGTCCAATCAGCCCTTCTTCTTCTAGAGGACATCGGTTTATACTTGCAATAACCGATTACTTCTCCAAATAGGCAAAAGCAGTCCCGCTTATCGAAGTTAAAATGTCCAACGTAATTAACTTCATCAAACACCATGTTATATATTGTTTCGGTATTCCCCGGAGGATAATACATGACAACGGTCCATAATTTGCCAGTCAAGCATTCTATCAGCTCTGTGACAAGAATCAAATCCATAATGTAGCATCTTCGGCCTATAATCCTGCAACCAACGGCTTAGCAGAAACCTTCAATAAGACCATAATCAAACTCCTTAAAACGATTGTCTCATCCAACAAACACGATTGGAATGAGAAACTTGGAGACTGTTTATGGGCTTATCGTACGACAGTTCGAACTCCAACTGGTTGTACACCATTCTCTCTGGTATATGGATATGAAGCGGTCCTTCTACTCAAAATCCAGATACCTTCTCACATAATAGCTATTGCTAATGAGCTAACAATAGAGAATAATGATCGATTATGCATGCAAGAATTAGAAGCATTGGATGAAAAGTGCATGCATATTCAACAGCGTATTGAACTATACCAAGCATGCATTTCAAGAGCTTTTAATCGAAAGGTCAAAGAAAGAATATTCTAGGTCAATGAATTGGTCCTTTCAGTGAGAAGACCTATGATCACAACCCATAAGAGCAAAGGCAAATTCCAGGCTAAATAGGAAGGTTCTTATGTGGTGCAGACAATATTCTCCAACGGAGCCTATAGGCTTGCTAAGCCTAATGGAGATTTGATAATGATGCCTATCAATGACAAATTTGTCAAGAATTACTATGTCTAATCATGACATACTCTTCTCCATCTCTAGCAGATTAAAGAAAGATACATTTTGTTTAATCCCCAACAACTCATAGCCTACACGGCCTCTCGAACTATTACCTATATTCATTTTTGAATAAGACATGGGTAATCTGTCCTCAAAGTTCTTCAGCGGGACAATACTCAAATCCAACTGAACACTCTCGTTGAGATCACCTAAACAATTCTCCCAACCAAAATATTTTATTCTTAAAGTCCAGTTATTTTACGGATATCCTATTCCTGATTCCTAGTTGGGTTGGGAATAATCTCACATGTTTACTCACCAGTCAATAAGTATAATGTGATTAACGTCCATATTACCTCTAAATCATATTTTATTTATTATTCCCCTAAAGAGAAGATAACTAGTTCGCCTTTGAACTACTCTTTCTTTTCTTCTCCGGTGGAGTAAACTAGTGAACTATCACGTCCATATCACCTCTGATAGTATGGTATCCTATAAAAAATTATCATTTGTATTCAGCACGAGTATGCCTTGAGTGATAAATCTACCAAATTCTTCTATAGAATTATTCTGCCATGTCTATAATACATTTGAGCAGATATATTCAATGGGTCTCGATTTGAAAGTATTACTAAGGTAAAACAAAAATTCTTTATAAAAAAGGACAATGTTGGTCCATAGATTCCTATGTGCGCACATTTGTCTGATTGACAGAAAATATTACATAGTGCGCATGACCAGACAAGTTGCAAAAATGTGCGCTACAAACCACACAGTGCATTTATGCACGTATCAGCAGGATGGCAAGGGAAAGTCAACATATTCAGTCTTTTCTGGCATATTTTGACCAAAGCCTTCAGTCAGTAATACGCATACAGCACAATAAAGTCAAAAACTAAAATTTTGTTGTTGCTTAATTATGATTACATATGATGGAGATCTATCACATCTAGATTTTTATTCTAAAAACACCATGATTATACATATGGAAATCTATTGCATCTAGATTTTTATATAATGGGGATCTATCACAGAGCTATCCCTATCTTTGCGTGTCGTTTGCTCTCGATGCAGATGAACTGAGACATAGAAGAAATAGGCTCCTCAGTGCAAACCATGGTACATGAAAAAGAAATCCATGCTGTGGGCGAGGATGCTATACATGACTGGGCCTGTTTAAATTAGCATGTCCCTATTTTCATCAGACTCGATGGAGGACATGGCGAGTCAAACGAAAGATGTTCCGCTATTGCCATCTTGTGCCACCGCTAGAAGCCCCGATTGGGATTCTAATTCCAATCCTGTAATTAGCACATGGGCCATATTAAGAGAGTGATTCCAGCGAGCTGGGTTTGAAGACAACGAACAGTCTTCTAGGTAATTTATTTGTTTAACACGAACGACAAAGCCTATGATATCCTTCAATGCTCTATCATATATAGAGTTCAGCGGCAACGATCTCCAAACGAGCCTCCCACCCATTATTAGGAAGCATCTTCTCTTGCTTCTTCTCGACGGAAAGCAAAGTCGATAGAGTCATACTACTACGGTCATCTTCATAGACTCGCACATAACAGTAGCCATGGTCAAGTCTCAAAGAGATAACTCTGGGAATGCTTGGTAAAGCTTTGCTCCTATTTGTAAGAGAAGATATGCCAAGTATGGCATAGCTCTCAAAAATTATTCCTAAAAAGCTGCCCACATCTCCGAAAAAGTCTTCTGCGTCTCCTCAAAGACCGCATAAAAACCAAAAAAGCAAGCCAAAGATACGTGCATGTCAGCCACGTTAGCAAATTCGTTAGGATTCTGTCCAGAGTGCGCGCACAAAACAAATTAATAACTTTTATGCTTCTAATTCAAAGTAATTTTAAATTCATCTGAACGAATACAAAAACTTTGAAGGGGGTCTTATAGAAGCATAAAAAATGTGCCTTAGATAGATGGCATAATTTTTTTACAAATAAACCTAATAGTAGAAGAATGACGCATATTCTACTTGTTCCAGAAGAAAGACGCACATTTTTTTACTTTGGTGCACCTTTCCATTAATTGCAGAGCATGGCACACTATTTAGAGAGAAAAAAATGGCATACTTTCTTAATGTTATGAAAGATGACGCACAAACGATCTTCTCACTCTCAACATTTAATATAGCAGACTGACAGCTGAGAAAGGCAAAAACCAAAGAGTCAGAGGTCATTATTACAACAGAGATACGACACGCAGATCCAGGTTATCATTTAGCGACCAAACTACAATGCCAACTCCTTCAAAAGTGCGTCGTAGTGCCATTTCCTTCAAAAGTGTGTCGTAGTGCCATTTCCCTCAAAAGTACGTCGCAGTGCCATTTCCTTCCAAAGTGCGCCGTAGTGCCATTTCTCTCAAAAGTGTGTCACAGTGCCATTTCCTTCAAAAGTGCGTCGCAGTGCCATATTCTCAAAAGTGCACCACAGTGTCAATCTTACTAAAAATGCGCCAATCTTCAGACGACTTCAAAAGTGCCCATACTATCCTAACCGACAGTGAGCAGTTACAAATGCACATCTTGCATGTCGTACCTCTTATGAAAGGTGTACAAATAACTGTCCCCACGACCTATGCTTTCTTCGTATAGGAAGCTACGTGTCAAGCAGGCAGCAAGTTGTGCACCCACTCATACAGAATTTGGGGTGTTAATCCACCAAAAGTACACACATAATGATAAAATAATATTGACTGTCCATAGTACGCGCACACTCTCGTAACCACTCATAAACCCTATAAATGCAGAGTGAGAGAAATATAAGCTTCTCATGTCATTGTGCCAGAGCTTTCTTATTGTACAACTCTCCAATTTGTTCGCAACAATCTTTAAGTCTTTGAAATTCAAGAGCAGAGCGAGAGAAATAGAAGCTTCGTGTGCCATTATGCCAGAGCTTTCTTATTGTTCAACTCTCTAAGTTATTCATAACATTCCCTACATTTCTCTGTCGTTGTGTGCATTTCTTCATCATCGAGTGGTCCAAGGAGTAAAGTTATTATTTGCGGATTAGATCTCTACAATTATACTTTCCAGAATCAATTATACTTAGATTCCTATTTAGGATCTTCTTTTATACTTTTTAATAGTTTGTAACACAAAGTTTCGTATAAAAACTTTTTCTCGCAAACATGCACCCAGCTCAAGTTTAGTACTGCATATCATCCCCCAACAGACAGGTAGTCGGAGAGGACTATTCAGACTCTCGAGGATATAATACTTGCATTTTGAATTTTAGAGGTTCTTGGGAGGATCATCTTCACATGGTAGAGTTTGCTTACAAAGACAGTTACCAAGCCAGTATTGAGATGTCACTATTTGAGGCTTTATATGGACGAAGATGTCGCACTCATTTATCTTGGAATGATGTTGGTAAGAGAGTCTTATTGGGGCATGAGATGGTTGTGGATACACCTGAGAAGGTGAAGCTCAATAGAGATAGACTTCGGGTGGCGCAGGACAGACAACGGCATTGGGCCGACAACCACTGGAGACCTTTGGAGTTTGAGGTATAGGTTTTGTTTTGTATTATTTATGATTGCTTTATTTTAGATTGAGTGTTAAGGCTGTATTTTGTTCTAGGTTGGCGATATGGTGTTCTTGCTAATTTCTTCGACAAGGGGCATAATTCGCTTTGGTGGAGGAGGGAAGCTTAGTCCATGGTATATCGAACCCTTCGGTGTTCTTGAGAGGGTCGGTGTAGTAGCCTATAAACTAGACTTGCCGCCACTAGTAGTGGGAGTGCACAACGTATTCTACGTGTCACAGCTAAGATGGTACGTGGTAGACCCTAGTCACGTATTGGATTACTCGGAGATCGAGGTAGGTCCGACTCAGTTTTCCAGAGTAGCCGATAAAGATTCTGGATCGCATGGAGAAGGTGCTGCAGATATAACACCACAGTCCTAAAATACGTAGGATTAGAAATACGTAACATGTCAGCTACGCATTCGACCAGACTCTCATCCGACTCGAATACGTATAAGCTGTATAGTAAGGATAACTATCTAAGAATACCGAAAATATCTATGTCTCAATTCACATAAAGAACAAAATGTCAAGAATGAACTACATGTGCTAAAGTTGGCCGCCCAGTAACACATAAGCTCGAATAGATTCGAGAAAAGAATATGAGTCTATAAAACTAGGCTACATCAGCAGATGAATAAACAATATGAATAATAACCATAACTTTGGAAGAAATAATATAAGTACCTGGTACCAATGCCTATAAGACAAAGCAACACACATCAGCAACTCCAGGCAGGCTCCACAACGGTCTATGCTGCAAAACTGACAAGGGACTAGGTCCTCAGATGACGTAACAAAGTACAAGAAACAACATGCCAAGGTAAAATAGTATAATATCACATACTCAAGGGTAAACTACTGTAACCATCTAAGTGATATGCACGTGAGGACATCACTCGTACTCAAGCTAAAACTACTACAGGCTCTGTGTCGGGGAGCCCATAGCAGCAAGTACTATCTCGAAGGGCCAGTAAATGTGCCAAAGATTCTGAGACAGAGTCTAAGGCACCTCCAGTAATGTAGTATATATATATATAATCATCCTGTAGTATGGTGTGTCTCTCCTCACCCAATGTAACCTCACATCTCATGTCCATAACACGCAAGATCATGACATCTAGCTAGTACAACGAGTCATAATAATTTCTTTATATATGCAAGTCTCATATCACGAATCCTGTAAGCCTATACAGAATCACCATGAATAACTCAAGAAAGATTATGTCACATAAATAGTGTCAAGTATCCTATGGTATGACGTACTTGGTAAAGCAAGCACGTAAACATAGGATCGTGGAATCAACTCTCTATTGAAGTTACACAACTCCGCGTACGGCGTCGACACCCGAATCATGTTCGGATGCTAAGCAACATCTCACGGTCCTAGGTTGAACAGGAACATCATAAGAATATATAAAAAGAAACACCAGTCGATAATATAACAAGTTTTACTGTAAGTTGGCAAGGTACACTTGCTTGGGCTCTGAACTCCGTCAACTGCTCCTATAAAAGTGGAATCTCTAAGTACGCATCCAGATGCTAAAACAAACATCACCATTATTCTCAGAATACTTGAAATAGCTAGGATTGACTACCCATAAGTCTAATTTCGGCACAGGGACAGAATTGACAGTTTTGGGTCAAAGCGAGATCCATATGTGGCCCACTTCGCACCAAAAAATATGCCAAAGATAAAGTTCTCCAAATTTATCAAAATTAGTGTCTACAAGTTCAGAATGATAACACGAACTCAATAGAATATTCAGAACTGGATTTCGATAAGCCGATCACGAAATCACCCGTCAAGTAGAACTATGGGCTCACGAAACGGTATTTCTTCAACGTTCTCAGAATCGAACCAAACTTGGGTCACAGGACCAGTATATCACTGTGAATCCGATGACGCAAGTTTTGTTACAAAATGACAAGCACACACGAAATTATGACGAGTGCCAGAACAGGCCGATACAATATTTTTTGATGGATACGTATTGATTTTGGTGTGCACGTACATCCAAATCAACTTCCACAAAATCTTATACGTCCGTGTTGACGATACGCACCTTTCGGTATAATTTGTACACGATGAAGTTGCCTCGTTTAGCGGAACATATCCCATATTGAGAAAATTTGGGTTTTGGAAATCAAATTTTTGACGAATTTTAACAGCAAATAAATCACAGCATACAACGAAGTAAAATAAACTAATTGAAGAGATTAAAACTCAGTTATGTTATCTTATTTACTGTTCAAGTAGAATTTTAGTATCCCATGCCATTATGATGATAATGGGACTCAAACACGCGCACCTGGGTCAGCTTCAGATTTAATAACTGGGTCATTTTTTCTATTTTGTGTCATAATTTACGATCGACACAGGACACGATAAACTAAACAATTTATACAGAATTCATGGGGGTCATATGGTCTTTACATAGGATTCGATGTGTCGCTGTTTGGATTACTGTGCAAGGAGATACAGGGGCGAGAAAAAGAGTACCTTTGTGTAGTCTCTATTGTTCGGAATTTTTGGCAGGCTATTCACGACGGCTTGCGACGGCTGTTGACGACGACGGTCGGTGGGGTGGTCATCATCTGAAGGTAGGGGAGAGGCTGGTGGTGGTGGTCTGCTCTAAGAGTGTTTATATAGAAGGAATGACGGTTCGGATAGGGAATGGAGGGGGTCGCGGCGGTTCTGAATAGGAACGGGGTTGGTTACTGAACTGAAGGGGTGCGGGTTTTGGGTAGGCGTATTTAGGGTTCGGGTCTGGGTTGGTAGGTTTAGGGTTTCAGGTTGGTTTGGGATCCGGTTTGGGCATGGGTTAATAATATTTATTAATCTCTCTTTATATATATATATATATATACATACATATGACCATTAAAAAAATAGTTTTGGACCTCAATAAAATCCAAAAATTTCTACAATACTCTAATATTAGTTGTACACCCAAAAATATATTTTCTGTATATTATTATTAATTAATTACACATAAATAATTATACATGAATATATATTTATTATAATTAACTAAAAATTACAGAAAATTCTTCCTTAATTACATAATACCAATATTAAATAAAATTTAAATTTTAAATCTAAAAATTAGGGGGTTTACAATCTATCCAACTTACAAAAATTTTGTCCTCGAAATTAAAAATTAAACATGGTAGAAAAAATTTTAATTAAGTAATGTCACACTTGTTTATCAAAAGATAGGGGACGCATTTACCAAATGGAGTCCTAGTTTGACGTCATATTCTAATAATAAGGGTATACTTAATCAAGGCTCTACCCAACGTATAAGAATGAAGTTGCCCGCAGAAACTATAGTCACGATCATATTTCTAAGGGTTTTTAGAAAGTCTAACTTCAAGGAGGGATACGAGATGCTGAAAATTTTGTGACCGTTGTCACAGCCTATCAAATGAAATCTAGGTACTACCATGGCGTTAATGAGTCAATAACTCTATAAAGAAAGGTTTTTCAGTTCTCCTTGCTTCTAATTAGGTCATGAGTTTATAAGACAATAGAAAATATCATAGCCAAATACAACTAGGGTGAAATAGTACCGAGGAATACTTTATCATAAATCTTGTCAAGGTGATTAACATGTGTAGACAGTTCAATGGCTTAACTTAATGCAACACCAATGTCATGGACGTTGTTGGGCTTGAGTGGGCTACGGGTATATCGGTGGTTAGGGTATTTGGGTTGTCGATGTACAATTTAATTTAATTACAACAAAATTAAATATTTAAGTATAGGATTTTCTACAAGGAGGTATGCCACGAATGTTGTGGGGTCTATATGGAGCATGGGAATGTATACTTGGGCGTAACAGTTGGGTCATGAATGAAGTTGGTCCAGTTAGTCTCATACCCTATTAGTCAAAATCTAAATTTCTGGCCTTAATCAGTTTATGTGTAAACCCACAATATTCAGCTATCATTTCTATAAGACTTCTATCTTCCATATATATTTTCCTACCATGTGTAAATCAATACTCTAAGGGTCTTGTGATAATTCTCTACAGAATAACCATCAAGTCAGTATGTAATTTTGAACCTGTGTTTAATTTATGGAAGTTTGTATCACTTCGAGACTGATCAATAATTTCTACTCGCACTAAATTCTCAAAATTCCAAAAGTATTACAATTCATAAATACTAGAATTATTATCCCTCAAGTCCATACTACAATCCCTTCTTCTTGGATTATGCGACCATAATATCTTTTCCTTATCATTTGTTTTCTATGCTTCTTCATATCCTTTTAATCTTGTTTTCAACTTTAAGCTTCGCCAATCATGACCCAGTACTTTTCGCTTCGTAGTATAGATCTTCTAGGCAACTGCTGAGTGATAAATCTTCAGTCCTTCCTAGATCCTTCTCTTAATTTAAAATGCTCAAGGTTTTGTACTCCTCATGAATCTTTTCTCGTTACCATTCTACCTTCTTCACCTTGAACCTGAGATTTATCCTTGTTTATTCCAAATATACCCTTCATCCAAATTACATGGTTACCATCTTGCTATATCTTATGATTTATAGGCAATTCACTATCTAACCCAAGACTATAATATCTATCAAAACCCTTATTCTTCAAACTATTTGCTCTATCATATATACTAGCTTATCTACCCAAGTAATCAAGGGTGGAACTTTACTTGTTCAATTAACACTAATACCCAATTAATCAAGTACATCTAGTTTGATTTTCGAAAGCTATACTTTTAGTACTCTAGTTATCTAATTACTCAAATATTTGGTCTAGCAATCTACCTATCTATTTAGTCCAGACCTATAGTCATCAATAATTTAAGGGGTCATAAGATCTAGTTTTGATACTAAAAGTCACAAGACAACTAGAGATTTAATCACTATGGCCTGCTACATAAGGTTCCAATTTATTAAGGTCATAATACAATTCCTTGTATCACCATCATGGACCACATCTAATCCCTAGCATCTAGCTATGTATTTCATAAAGCATCCTAGTGCATTAGAATCAAACCATCTTTTTAACTTCTAATACTTCCAAATTACTGCTACCTTAAGCAAGGGTAATATTTTATTAGTTCTAGGTCTTTAATACTATATTCAATTTTCATGCTAACAATCTACACTAGCTCTAACATATAAGAATAACCTATCTACCTACCCTACTAAGGGTAACCGTCTTGTAAAAAAAATTATATCCAGCATGTCTTCTTCCACCTTGACAAAGATCTGCTTCTGGAGGAAACACCACGTATGAACATCCATCTCTCTGAAATAGGAAGATATGATAAACAATAATAAAGATATCGAGGGGAATAAACGAGTACAATTATGAAGTCCAAGGACGATAATCAAATGTTAAGAAATTTTTAACTCAGTTATGGATTGAGATACTAATACTACTAATCCTGATTACAGGCTTGCTCGGTACCGAAGAGTAACCGAAACGATTTAATCAGGACCTGCATGGGCCACCAAAAAAATATGTAATATGTAAACACCAAGATTTTTAGAATTTAATTTTAGAATTTTAATTATGAATTTTTGAGTTTTTTAAGATTTTTCTGTAATTTTTAATTAATTATAATAAAAGTTTGTTCATGGAATTATATTTTTGTGTATTAAATTAATTATTAAAATATTGTAAAAATTATATTTTTTGGTGTATAATTAATCATAGGATATTATGTAATTTTTCTAGAATTTATTGGGCTCCAAAACTATTTTTAAATAGCTAATTTTATTATTTTTAATTAAACCAACTTAAACCAACCCAAACTGAACCAAACCGAACCATCCTAGACCAAACCAACCCTACTGGATCCAAACCCGACCCGTACTTGCACCCGTACCCGACCTGTTAACCCAAAATCCTTTGTCTACAGTAACCCCCCAAAATAAACCCCCGTAGCCCGATCCCCTTCCTCTTCCGAAATCGGCAGCCGACCTCCTTCCTTCCCCTCCTTGTAACAGCCACCCCGACCGCCTATAAAATCCATAGCCAAGCTGACCCTCACCACCAACCAACCTCTTCCATTTTCGATGAGCTACCATCGATGACGATGCCGGACCGCTGCGTACCACCGCCGCAAAGTAGCCGCCGCACAGCCGCCCAATTCTGATTAACAGTAGTAACGAGGTATGCTACTTCCCACCTTCGTATCTATCTAAATAGTAATCCAAATATCAATCTTTCAAATCCTATGCGAAGACCACATGACCCTATCGAATCCTATATTATTAGTTCGGGGTATCGTATCCTGTGTCGGTCATAAATCGTGACGCAAAACAGAAAATTTGACCCAATTTATAGTTCAAAAAATTCTCCCAAACACCCATGTTCATGGCTATTTTTTTCCAACCTAGTTAATATTTTTAAATTCTACTTGAACAGTAATTTAAATAACATAACCAAGATTTAATCTTTTTAATCAGTTTATTTTAATTTATTGTATGCTGTGATTTATTTGTGGTTGAAGTTGACCAAAAATTTAGTTTTATAATCCCAAATTTTTTTGAAATGGGATGCGTCCCACTAACGAGGTAACTTTATCATGTGTAAATTGTATCAAAAGGCGTGTATCGTCAACACAGACGTGTGAGATTTTATGGAAGTTGATTTGGATGTGCGTGCACACCAGAATCAACGCGTATCCGTCGAAAAGCCCCGTATCGGTCTGTTCTGACACTCGTCATAATTTCGTGTATGCTTGTTGTTTCACAATAAAACTTGCACCATCGGATTTATAGCATTACGCTGGTCCTGTGACCCAAGTTTGGGTTCGATTCAGAAAACGTTGACGAAACCCCGTTTCGTGGGCCCTACGGTTCCACTTGACGGGCAATTTCGTGACCGGCTCATCGGAATCCAGTTCAGAATGTTCTGTTGGGTTTGCATCATCGTTCTGGACTCGTAGACACTAAGTTTGATAAATTGGAGAACTTTGTCTCTGGCACATTTTTAGTGCGAAGTGGGCCACATGTGGACCCCTTTGACCAAAAATTATCAATTATGTCCCTGTGTTCAAATTGGACTTATGGATAGTTAATCCTAGCTATTTCATATATTCTGAGAGCGATGGTAATATTTGTTTCTGCATCCAGAGATGTACACGGAGATTTTACTGTTACAGGAGCAACTGAAGGAGTTCAGAACCCAAGCAAGTGTACCTTGCCAAACTTGCAGTAGTTTCTTTGATATTATTTGCTTGAGTTATATATATATATATATATATATATATATATATATATATATATATATATATATATATATATATATATATATATATACTTCTGTGATTTATCTGTTAAATATAGGACCGTGAGACGTTGCTTAACTTTCGAACAAGATTCGGGTGTCGACGTCGTATGCGGAGTCATGTAACATCACTTAGAGAGTTGATACCACGATCCTATATTTTTCGTGCTTGCTTTATCAAGTACGACATACCATAGGACACTTGACACTTGACACTATTCATGTGACAGAATCTTTCCTGAGTTATTCGTTGTGATTTTGTATAGGCTTACATGATTCTTGACGTAAGACTTGCATATACATAGATATCATTATGACTCATTGTACTAGCTAGAGGTCATGATCTTGTGTGTTATGGACATGAGACATCGTGGACATGAGACGTGTAATTATATTTGGTGGGGAGAGACACACATGCTACAGGCTGATTACATACATATATATTTATTATTGCGGTGCTTTAGTCTCTATTTCAGAGCTTGGCCTATTACGTGATATTACTGCTACCGGCTCCCCGACACAGAGCTTGTAGTGGTCTCATCCTGAGTACTAGTGATGCTCTCATTTGCATATCACATAGCTAGTTACATAGCTTGCCATGTGGATCTATTTTTATATACTATATTTCATTTGGCTTGAGTTATTCTTGTACCTTGCTATGTCCTCTGAGGACATGGATCCGGATTATGTCCCCAGGTACAACAGAGGAGGAATATCCCGAGATATACGGGACATGAGCTGACGCTGGAGCAGTATTGGCACTAGAGGATGAGGTTGTGCTAGAGAATTTCTCCTGAGTATTCTATTACATACTCATTTATTTATGCTTCCAATTATTTCATATCTTGACTCTTGGATTTATGTATTAACTTTTTATTGGTTTGTTCACCGAGACACTTTTTATTGGAATTTGTTGATAGACTATATTTCTTTATATTGATTAGTCTATCATATTGAATTGTGTTTACTTTCTGTATATGAGATTAGAATTATACTGTGATATGTATCTTAGACCATTGTATTTGTTTTACAGTTTAAGTACACTCTAACGGGTCCATTAAATTGGATTTGTCCATTAGAGTTGTGTTGCTGGCCATTGCCACGTGGCTAGTCCCTCGGTATTTTGGGACTGGGGTGTGACATAGTTTTTATGGTGGCCCATATAGGTCTACGACTATATTGCTTCAGTTTTAACTAAGAAACCGAGCAAGCCTGCAATTAGGATAGGATAAATTATAGGATCTCATCCACTTGTTGATCTATTCTTGACCTCTATATCGACTTCAAAATAATTTCTTGATTTGCATCCTGCCTTGATTCCTCTGTACGCCTCTCATAGTTTACTTTGGTTGCAGAGTAATGGATCCACTAGCTAGCGACGAGACTCCTACACCACAAGGTATTGTGGTCAACTACGATGATAAAGTGACATCATTAGGTGGAGATCCATACGCTTAACAAAGCAATCAAGCAGATCATCACGCCTCAAGGTTTCGGCGAGACGATATTCCACCGCCGTCGCAATTTACTCCACCAATGCCCATTTTTCTACCAGGATAGCCTATGGACGAACAACAGATATTCCAAATATTCTACGCAATGATGTAAGCACAACAACAAATTCATCAAGAGGCCCAGCAATGCTAGGCGGAGAAGTTCTTTGACGGACTTAGCTTTGAGCTACAGAGATTAATCAGCTTCGTTGCAACTACTTCTTACACGGACATCCTTGTTGTAGCCCGACCCATGGAGCGCGTCACTATAAAAGAGTCCAGCCAGAAGTGGCTGCATGCACTAGCACCAGATCGAGCACAGCAGGGGGGAGCTACAAAGCGACCACAGATGAATCTACCATAAAGAGCATTTACACCACTAGTACTAGTCCTTCCTACTTGTCACTACTGTGGCAAGGTAGGCCATATTGAGAGAGAGTGTAGGCTCAAATTAGGATTATGTTTAGCTTACGGATCCAGTCAGCATTCAGTAAGGGATTGCCCAGAGCGTCAAGAGAGAGCACTGATGATTCATCGACCATCCCTACCAACACCAACACCAGGACTCCCTGCTTGTCATTATTGTGGCAAGGTAGGCCATCTTGCCAAGGAATGCCGACGTAGATTGGGATTGTGCTTGGTTTGTATATCCAGCCAATATTCAGCCAGAAATTGCATGGAGCATTGAGGAAAAACACAGATGGTTCACCGACGAGCACCGATGGTTAACTGACAAGGTTTACCAGCACCGGAAGGATATCAGCTGAGGCCACCCTTGGTACCACAGGCAGTACTCTTCCAGCAAGCCCAACAACAACAGAGAACACCACCACAAGGACGTGGATATGCTTTTGCGATGACAGTGGTGGAGGCACAGACTCGAGGAGTAGTGAATATGAGTAAGATTTAGTTTTATCATAACTAGCTATAATAGCGAATAACCCTAGTAATACTTTAGCATGTGCCTGTTAGTTCCATTCCCTAGCCTAAACCTAGTATTATGTTAGCATGAACTTTTTAGTCTAGATTAGTAATATGTCACTGGTACCCAAGTTTTCATAAGTTGTAGTTGATCTTCGCGCTAACCAGGCTTCTTTACTCTTGAGTTACTTATCTCTCATTTCCTAGGAAATTTTTTCATTTCTTCCCAACTTGTTCTACTTGAACAAAACTCTCACACTTCCTCTCGATTTTTCCTTGTTCATGGTTCCTTATCCTTTGTGTCATGCTTCAACAAACACGTCTTGCAACCGTGTCATCTCTTCTGGAGCAAACCTTTTCTTGACCGGTTACGTTTTATTTTCTTAATTGCAATGATGCAATTCTTTTAAGGTGGGTAGATTATAAACATCCATATTTTTAGAATTTAATTTTAGAATTTTAATTATAAAATTTGAGTTTTTGTAGATTTTCCTATATTTTTTAATTAATTATAATAAATGTTCGTTCATGGAATTATATTTTTGTATTAAATTAATTATTAAAATATTACAAAAATTATATTTTTGGGTGTATAAAATTAATCATAGGATATTTTGTAATTTTTTTGGAATTTATTGGGCTCCAAAACTATTTTGAAATAGCTAATTTTATTGTTTTTAACCAACCCAAACCAAACCAAACTGAACAAAATCGGACCATCCTAGACCAAACCAACCCTAATGGATCCAAACCCGACCCGTACCTGCACCCGTACCTGACCCGCTAATACAAAACCCTTTGTTTACAGTAACCCCCCAAAACAAACCCCCGTAGCGCGATCCCCTTTCTCTTCCGAAACCGGCGGCCGACCTCCTCCTTTGCCCTCCTTGTAAAAGCTACCCCGACTGCCTATAAAACCCATAGCCAAGCCGACCCTCACCGCCAACCAACTCTCTTCCATTTTCGATGATCCACCGCCGACGACGACGTCGGAACGCCGCGCACCACCGCCGCAAAGTAGTTGCCGCATAGTCGCCCAATTCTGAGTTAACAGTAGTAACGAGGTATGCTACTTCCTACCCTCGTATATATCTGTACAGTAATCTAAATATCGATCTGTCGTATCCTATGCAAAGACCACATGACCCTATCAAATCCTGTATAATTAGTTTGGGGTATCGTGTCCTGTATCGGTCGTAAATCGTGACGCAAAACAGGAAAAATTGACCCAATTTATAGTTCAAAAACTGTCCCAAACACCCATATTCATGACTATTTTTCTGTTAACCTAGTTAATATTTTTAAATTCCACTTAAACAATAATTTAAATAATATAATCAAGATTTATTTCCTTTAATTAGTTTATTTTAATTTATTATATGCTGTGATTTATTAGTGGTTGAAGTTGACCAAAAACTTAATTTTTTAAACCAAAAATTCTTCGAAATAGGGTGCGTCCTACTAAATGATGTGCTTTATCGTGTGCAAATTATATCAAAAGGCGCGTATCGTCAACACAGACGTGTGAGATTTTACGAAAGTTAATTTGGATGGGCGTGCACACCGGAATCAACGCGTATCCGTCGAAAAGCCTCGTATCGACCTGTTCTGACACTCGTTATAATTTTGTGTGTGCTTGTCATTTCAAAAAAAAACTTACGCCATTGGATTTGTAGCGTTATGTTTTTCCTGTGACCTAAGTTTGGTTCGATTCTGAGAACGTTGACGAAATTTTGTTTCATGGGCCCTACAGTTCCACTTGATGGGCGATTTTGTGATCGGCTCATCGGAATCCAGTTCTGGATATTCCGTTGGATTTGTATCATTATTCTGGACTCGTAAACACTAAGTTTAAGGAATTTGGAGAACTTTATCTCTGACATATTTTTTGGTACGAAGTGGGCCCACATGTGGACCCCACTTTGACCAGAAACGGTCAATTTTGTCCATGTGTCCAAATTGGACTTATGGGTAGTCAATCCTACCTATTTTATATATTCTAAGAGCGATGGTAATGTTTGTCTCAGCATCCGGAGGCATACCTGGAGATTTTACTGTTACAGGAGCAACTGAAGGAGTTCAGAACCCAGGCAAGTGTACCTTGCCAAACTTGCAGTAGTTCCTTTGATAATATTTGCTTGAGTTATTTATATATATATACTTCTGTGATGTACCTGTTCAACATAGGACCGTGAGACATTGCTTAACGTTCGAACAAGATTCGGGTGTCGACACCGTACGCAGAGTCGTGTAACGTCACTTAGAGAGTTGATACCACGATCCTTTATTTTCGTACTTGCTTGATCATGTACGACATACCATATGACACTTGACACTATTCATATGACAAAATCTTTCCTGAGTTATTTGTGGTGATTCTGTATAGGCTTACAGGATTCGTGACATAAGACTTGCATATACATAGATATCATTATGACTCGCTGTACAAGCTAGAGGTCATGATCTTGCGTGTTATGGACATGAGAGGTCGTGGACATGAGACATGTAATTACATTGGGTGGGAAGAGACACACAGACTACAGGCTGATTATATATATATATATATATATATATATATATATATATATATATATATATATATATATATATATATATATATTATTGTGGTGCTTTAGTCTTTGTTCCGGAGCTTGGCCCATTACGTGATATTACTGCTACCGGCTCCCCGACACAGAGCTTGTAGTAGTCTCTGCCCGAGTACTAGTGATGCTCTCATTTGTATATTACATAGCTAGTTACATAGCTTGTCCTGTTGATCTATTTTTATATACTGCATTTCATTTGGCTTGAGTTATTCTTGTACCTTGCTATGTCCCCTGAGGACCTGGATCCGAATTATGTCCCCAGGTACAGCAGAGGAGGAATACCCCAAGATATACGGGACATGAGCTGATGCTGGAGCAGTACTGGCACCAGAGGACCAGGTTGTGCTAGAGAATTTCTTCTGAGTATTATGTTACATACTCATTTATTTATGCTTTCAGTTATTTCATATCTTGACTCTTGGATTTATGTATTAACTTATTATCGGGTTGTTCCCCAAGATACTTTTTATTGGGATTTGTTGATAGACTATATTTTTTTTATATTGATTAGTCAATCATATTGAATTGTGTTTACTTTCCGTGGATGAGATTAGAATTAGACTGCAACATGTATCTTAGACCATTGTATTTGTTTTACAGCTTAAGTACACTCTAACTGGTCCATTAAATTTGGTTTGCCCATTGGAGTTGTGCTGCTGGCCATTGCCACGTGGCTAGTCCCTCGGTATTTTGTGACTGGGGCATCGCCTCAGTCCCAAAATACGTAGGACTAGGAATACGTAACATGTCAGCTTAGCATTCGACCAGACTCTGATCCGACTCGAATACGTATAAGCTGTATAGTAAGGGTAACTATCTAAGAATACCAAAAATATCTATGTCTCAATCCACATAAAGAACAAAATATCAAGAATGAACAACATGTGCTAAAGTCGGCCGCCCAGTAATACATACGCTCGAATAGACTCGAGAAAGGAATATGAGTCTATAAAATTAGGCTACATCAGCAGATAAATAAACAATATGAATAATAACCATAACTCCAGAAGAAATAATATAAGTACTTGGCACCAATGCCTGCAAGACAAAGCAACACACATCAGCAACTCCAGGCAGGCTCCACAACGGCCTATGCTGTAAAACTGGCAAGGGACCAGGTCCTCAAAGGGACGTAACAAGGTACAAAAAATAACATGCAAAGATAAAATAGTATAATGCCACATACTCAAGGGTAAACTACTATAACCATCTAAGTGATATGCACGTGAGGACATCACTCGTACTCAGGCTAAAACTACTACATGCTCTGTGTTGGGGAGCCCATAGCAGCAAATAATATCTCGAAGGGCCAGTAAATATGCCAAATATTCTGAGACATAGTCTAAGGCACCTCCATATATATATATATATATATATATATATATATATATATATATATATATATATATATAATCATATAGTATGGTGTGTCTCTCCCCAACCAATGTAACCTTATATCTCATGTCCATAACACCAAGATCATGACCTCTAGCTAGTACAACGAGTCATAATAATTTTTTTATATATGCAAGTCCCATTTCATAAATCCTGTAAGCCTATACATAATCACCATGAATAACTCAAGAAAGATTCTGTCACATAAATAGTGTCAAGTGTTCTATGGTATGACATACTTGGTAAAGCAAGCACGTAAAAATAGGATCATGGAAACTCTCTAATGACGTTACACGACTCCGCGTACGGCGTCGACATCCGAATCATGTTCGGACGCTAAACAACGTCTAATGGTCCTAGGTTGAACAGTCACATCACAAGAATATATAAAAAGAAACACCTGTTAATAATATAACAAGTTTTACTGCAAGTTGGCAAGGTACACTTGCTTGGGCTCTGAACTCCGTCAACTACTCCTGTAAAAGTAGAATCTCTAAGTACACATCCGGATGCTGAAACAAATATCACCATTATTCTCAGAATACTTGAAATAGCTAGGATTGACTACCCATAAGTCCAATTTGGACTTCGGGTCAAAGAGGGATCCATATGTGGTCCACTTCGCACCGAAAAATGTGCCAGAAATAAAGTTTTCCAAATTTATTAAACATAGTGTCTACAAGTCTAGAACGATGACACGAACTCACTGGAACATCCAAAACTTGATTCTGATGAGCCGATCACAAAATCACCCGTCAAGTGGAACCATGGGCCCGCAAAACGGTGTTTCGTCAACGTTCTTAGAATCAAACCAAACTTGGGTTACAGGAGCAGCGTAATGCTAAGAATCTGATGGTGCAAGTTTCGTTGTGAAACGACAAGCACACACAAAATTATGACGAGTGTCAGAATAAGTCGATACTGTATTTTTCAACGGATATGAGTTGATTCAAGTGTGCACACACATCCAAATTAACTTTTGCAAAATTTTACATATCTGCATTGACGATACACGTCTTTCGGTACAATTCATACACGACGAAGTCGTCGCGTTTAGCGTGACACAACCCATATCGAGAAAATTTAGGTTTAGAAAATTAAGTTTTTGACGAATTTCAACAACAAATAAATCACAGCATACAACGAATTAAAATAAACTAATTGAAGAGATTAAAACTTGGTTATGTTGTTTAATTTACTATTCAAGTAAAATTTTAGTATCACGTGCCATTATGAAGATAACGGGACTCAAATACGCGCACCTGTGTCAGTTTCTGATATAATAATTGGGTCATTTTTTCTATTTTTTATCGTAATTTGCGATCGACACAGGACACGATAAACTAAACTATTTACACAGGGTTCATAGGGGTCATGTGGTCTTCACATAGGATTCGACGGGTTGCTGTTTGGATTATTGTGCAAAAAGTTACAAGGGCGAGAAGAAGAGTATCTCGTGTAGTCTCTGTTATTTGGAATTTTTGGCGGGCTGTTCACGATGGCTTGCGGCGACTGTTGACGGCGGCGGTCGGCGGGGTGGTCGTTGTCTGGAGGTAGGGGAGAGGCTGGTGGTGGTGGTCTGCTCTGAGGGTATTTATATAGAAGGAATAGGGGGTTCAGATGGGGAATGGAGGGGGTCGCGGCGGTTTTGAATAGGAACGGGGTCGGTTAATGAACTGAAGGGGTCCGGGTTTCGGGTAGGTGGGTTTAGGGTTCGGGTCTGGGTTGGTGGGTTTAGGGTTTCGGTTTGGTTTAGGATCCGGTTTGGGTATAGGTTAATAATATTTATTAATCTCTTATATATATATATATATATATATATATATGTATACATATGACCATTAAAAAAAATAGTTTTGGACCTCAATAAAATCCAGAAAAATTCTATAATACTCTAATATTAGTTGTACACCCAAAAATATTTTTTTATACAATATTATTAATTAATTAATTATACATAAATAACTATCCATGAATATATATTTATTATAATTAACTAAAAATTACAGAAATTTTTTCCTTAATTACATAATACCATATTAAATAAATTTAAAAATTTAAATCTAAAAATCAGGGGATTTACAGCGAAACCAGACGATTTTGTTGGTATGCATCGCGTGGAGACATCACTCTCCGAGAGAGTCTACTTGTGAGAGAGAAGCCGAGATGTGCGAACGATACCCTTATATCTTTGAGTAGTGAGGTATCATTCTTTTCTTGCTGTGATTGCTTGTTGTTGTCATGCCCCGATTTTGAACAATCGAAAGTAGCCCTGGGCGTGATGACGTACAAGCTTATATTGCACTTGTACAAGGCAAGAAGATAGAAGGCATGATATATATCAGAAATACGATATCCCAGCAAAATTAAGCAAAAAAATTAAAGTCACAATGAATATAATAAAAAGCTTCTCTTTATTGATAATGATAATTTAGTACATGGCTTACAAAAGATTTAAAAAGCTCTTAAATACAACTGATACTTGGCCAATTGACTTACATTGATATTTGCCGTCTTGGGTTACAATCTCACTGATACAACTGAATTATACTGTTCCATACATTATGCCCTTTATAACAGAAGATGCCTCCAATGGAAGAAGAACTTTTGCATGCTCCAACAATGCAGAGCTTTTGCGTGCTCCAACAATGCTTCGATGCCTCAGAACCTTTCTAACCACTCTCCAATGCTGAGTACCTGGGGATGCCCATAAACATGGGTCAGTACATATCGTGTACTGGTGAGCAAAAACTAGCCTACTCGCCTAAGCCGATACTGAGTATTCATGTGAAAAGCATGCATATTAACTTAGTGATCTTTCTATTAGGGACTATGTTCATTTCAATGATCAGAGTATTCAGCAGCATAATGAAACATACTTTAAAAATAGCAGTATATATAAAATATATATATCGCCTAACGACGATTCTTACCAGCAACCCACTCGTCGTATCCCTACCAAACAAGGATTAGCCACAGCATAATTAATATGAATCATTCATACGGAGATAATGTTAAGCCTGCATAAATATTCTCGTTAGTATGCAGCCTAACTATATAAGGGTCATTGGTGATATGCTTTCGCACTACAAGGGACATGCCAAATAGGACTTCGAAGGGCATACGAAACACAATTCATGAGATTATTATACCCAATGAATGTCTCATTTATATTCAGTGCTATAAAAGCACTATGTTTCTTCCTAGGTCGAATGATCCGGTGCCCTAGTGCATTTCGTTCGAGAAAACTTACCAAACCTTGTGCACAAGTTTTTCTGATCATGCAACGACTATGCAAATAAAATCTAAGCGTAAATTACATGATAAAAATATAATTAAAGCCTTGCATTATTGATCATTCTCGTTTTGCTCATTCTCATATCGGTTGGTGACCCGTAGGTCCCAACTTACAGATCTTCTCGTGGTCCAGTAGTACCAAACCACACTTATACTCGCATATGAAGTATTTCCTTCATAGTTATCGTGCACTGATGCAGTTATACCTGTACAGATGTTTAATGTTCCATTCTCAGTGTTACCAGCATGTGAAGTAGATTGCATAATATCACTCTTTCTTATGGCAGACTTACTTTATAGCATTATTGTATCAATAGTACTAGAAGTTCATTATTCATGTGGTTCCTTAATTACATCAGCATTTAACATAAGGCATCATTATCATTGTGTGGACTAGACCAGCATATATTTATGACATACAACAAAGCAATACTAGTATTCATTTTATTAGGGCATGAAGGAGTAGAGGAGAAGGGATATATCCACTCACTTATATAAATATTATTTTCATGCTACAATCCCACATTCGCCTACGATCCCTCAAGAATGATCCGACGTGATGCATAGTCTTCTAACTTGGCATAATCATACATTTGAACCACGTCGCATAAGATATCCCATCCGGTCAAGTTAAGCAATACAACATCATCACACCAAGCATCTCGATTTTCTGTACCACTTGTATTCCATCGGCCTGATCCATCTATAATTCCAGCGTAATGCCTTTTCGCGGAGCGGGGCATTACAGTTGTAGTGTTAGTTATTCCTCAAATTTTGAGGACGAACTTTTTCTAAGGAGGATAGGATTATCACTATCACAATTCTAGATAAGGGTATTTTTGTTAATTCACATTATTCATATATAGTGTTAATATTTTATATTTTATTGTTTTATTTATTTATTTGATTAATGGACTAGCCTATTTATTTGGACTTGACACTAGTGGACCTAATTAGACTAGTTATGACACATTGAACCCAATATTTGGGCTAGGCCCATTAGACTCATCTCTCTTTATTAAATAGGAGATTAGATTAAGTCTTCTTATTAGAATTAGAAGCTTCCATCATTTAGCCTTTTAATTAAATAACTTTCATGAATAATTATTAGGGGTAAAATGGACAATTCATATTGCTTGGGAGAGGGGTTAGGGTCGACCACTATAGAGGGAAAATTCTTTCTCTCTCCTCTTCATTTCTCACTCCAAATAGATCCCCAATTGTGTTCTCCCCCAATCCCACGCATCCCTCCACCAATTTTATCTCAAATCACTCTTATTCCCTTCTATTTTTATCATATAAGGAGCATTGGAGCTTAGATTGCAAGAAGCACTTGGAGAATGAGGTGTTGGCTAGGAGCTTGTGTCCTAATTGTGTCTATTTGAATAATTCATTGGGAATTCATCTCCAAATAGGTATAATTCTGAATTTTCCTATAATTTAGACTCTAATTGATACATTTGACCATTAGAAACCCTTACACGGCTTAGGACTACCCATAGGAAGAAGAACTAGGTCCAATTGACCCATATTGTGACTTCTACATGGATTTTTGTGCCCAATTAAGGGGAATTACGAGATTGGTGCATCAAGTGCTTGCATTAGGCCAATTAGATTTAATTACTTAGAGTGGGTATGTGAGCTAGCTATGTGTCCTTAATTGGACACGAGTAGGTCGTATCATGGTACACCATGATACATGAGTTGATTTTGGGGATTTTCCTATAATACTAGTGATACGCATGTTAATTTCTTTACTTGTATGATTTATGACTAGTATAAATATTAGATGATATTATATAACCATATATGGATGTGTTTATTGTATTTTAAAAATTGGTATCATATTCGGATGGCTAATTGGAGGGTGTATCATGAATATCAAGAGTATCATGACATTGCACTTGAAGTATTTGTTTAATTGCCATACTTATATATATATTAAAAAGTAGTATTGTGTACATGTATCCTAATTGTGTGTCTTATATATATATATATATATATATATATATATATATATATATATAAGTGTATTGTGTGTGTTAATATGGCAATTGAGAGAGGGTTGTGTCTGATACTTGTGTTGGGAATGAATTACCTAAGGACTGTGTCACTATGAGTGTGTCACGCCCCAGTCCCAATAATACGTAGGACTAGAGCACGTAAGCATGCCAGCCGCATGGATATGGCACTCCAATATATGGAAACCATAACCCATACATACGCTGTAATCTGAATATAAACTCACATGTGGTATATATAATGTTACAAGTCACAGATATGCTAATCTCATCCACACAACAAGTCATAGAAAAGAAATACTAACTAGAATAAGGAGTCTGAAATATCCAGAAAATAATAGTCGGGTGGAGACAAATCCACTACCAATGACTATAACCAAAACTAAAATGAGAGAGGAGTATAAAGTCTCCAATATAAAATAATATGAAGACAGAAGTGCATCAGCGAAAAGAATCCATCGCTAGATAATCAATGATGCTCAGAAGGTAAGACCTCCTCGACAGAAAAGGATGCGTCAGGTCCAGGCCCGTACTCCTGCAAATACTCAAGAGCAGATACACCTGGCAGAGGACCAGGTCCTCAGAGGGACGTAACAAGATACAGAAAATACGAGCCAACTTGAACACAGTAAACATGCATATAATTTAAAAATAAATAAGTATGCTGTACCAGACAATCTAAATGAATGCAAATGAGGACAACTTTTTGACGTATAGGCAAGGGTAGGCTACTCGATCTACCTCACAACTCACACACACGTCAATGGACATCAGAAATCGACATACCGCGGGGGTAGCGACCAGCGAGACTCCAGAAATTGACATACCGCGGGGGTAGCGACCAGCGCGACACACGCCCGTAGTGCGAGCTATATATTACGGTTTACCAGAGTGGTTAAAAGCCCATACGCCTAATGATTGTCCTCTATGATACTAAGTGTCAAGTGTGTGTCAACATATCTAATATATAGTAATAACTGAAAGGAACTACACATGCAATAAATAAACAGAATAAAATAATTATACAGAAATATACTAAGCATACAAAGTACTATAAACAATTTGGCAAGGTATCTTGCCTGGTAAGAAAGCTGCAAGGTGTACTGTCCAGAAGTTAAACGCACAGGACCAAAAGCTATGGCCGCAGAACAATGTCTCCGGATGCTGAAATAAACATCACCAACGTTTCTAGAATGAGCAAAATAGCTAAAAAGCCTTCCCTTTCGTCCAATTTGGACACAGGAGCAAAACGATAATTTCGGGTAAAAGTGGGGTCCACATGTGGCCCACTTTGCACCGAAAAGCGTACCAAGGATAACAGTCTCTAAATGGGACAAACTATAGGTCAAACAACTCTAAATGTCAATACGAACCCAATGGTATGTCCAAATATAGATTCCGATGGGTCGAACTCAATTTTGTCCAAAAAAGTCAACTGTGGGGCCCGCCAATTGGCGATCTGGTCAACCGTCTCAGAAATGCGTGAAAATTGGGTCACAGGACCAGCGCGTTACCACGAGTCCAATGGCGCAAGTTTTATCGTAATCTGACAAGCGTGCACAAAATACGCGTGAGTATCACAAAAGTTGCGACACGGGGTGTGTCCGCGGATACGGTCCAATTTTGGCGCGCACATGCGTCCGAATCAGACGCCACAAATTTTCACGTGTCCGGTTATGCTGCGTGAACCATTCGGTACACTTGGCACACGGCGGGGCGGTCCCGTTTGGCGGGGCGCGCTCCGTTTTCCAACTTTTGAAAAACTGAAAAAAGTGGGTGCGCGCAGTTTTGTGACGAATATAATTCTGTCCACAGCAACTAATAATATAGGGTTATTTAACAGAAAATAAACTAGGTCAGGAATTCTACAGGTATCAAAAATAATCACCGAATTCGGATCTCTGTGGTGGGAGATACGAACTCGGCAATAGGGGTGGTCATCGCAGTTTTCTGCGATTTCAGAATTCTGTCTGCTCGCCCAACTTGGGCGCTGTTTTTCACCTAGGGGCACACGTTTTTCGAGGTTGGCTATAAAACGAATATTGGAGAGAGTTAAGGGATGAGCTTACCTATGAAGACGGAATAACGTTTGGTCGAGCGAGTCGACGGAAAATCACGCCGGAGCGAAGGTGCCTCGAGTGGGAAACTGCAGTTCGCGAGGTCGGCGTCGACGGGATAGTTGGATGGCTTGGTGGGGCTTCTCTGGCTGCGGTGACGGCTCTAGATGGGAAGAGGAGGTCTGAAAATTTAGGTTAGGGTTTTTTTTTGAGAGATAACTATATATATATATATATTATATAATAGGAAAAGAGAGAGGGAAATAGGTGGTTCGGCCAAAGGGGTCGGTCCAAGCCGCTGAATTAATCTGCTGCATGGGGTCGGGTCTTAGAAATGCTAAGTTGCTACTTTATAGCAATTTGCTACTTGCTGTAGTAGTAGTATTGTTAGTATCATTATTATATTATTATTATTATTAGATTCTTATTTAATACTTTTGCTTTCTTTTCTTTTCCTTTATAAATATATATATACATATATATATTTGTGTATACATATATATTATATATATACTCATAAGAAAATTTATAGATTAGGGTAATGCACATCATTAGGCTAGCAACAGCTTAAGGGGTCTCCTACATGGAATAAATTCCGAAAAATTTCTGATGGTCCCATAAGTCATCTAAGTGCCCGAACACCTAACATAAAAATTATTAAAAATCTATTTCTCCTATTTAGCCACTAAATACTATATTTAAATTATTAATTAATAATAAAAAAATAATAAATACGATTTTTAGAAATAGGGGTTTTATATTCTACCCAACTTACAAAAATTTCGTCCTCGAAATTGACACTAACCCATATTCATAATGATAACTATAACTATTACAGTACATTGGTATCTAGTAGGACTCCTAAAACTCATGGTCTGTCATTCTAATACTTTCTCATCTATTGTCCATCCACTATTTTATCATCCTCTAACTCGTCTACACTACCCAACTTACAAGAATTCTACTAGTGGTCACCTTCTTTGAAGCTATTGTCTAGATTGTAAGGCAATTATATTTATTGGGTCAAGAATCTTGGGATACTTGTCTGGAATCTCATAACTATGACTTTTTCCATAACCGTCAAGTATCATAGTCTAACACTGCCCCGCCACCTGGCCAGTATGGCTGCAAGTAATTCGACTACTCTACCATAATCGTCTGGCGGCAACTGTCGCTACCTTGCCAGCGATTTGTCATAGTCATCAGTTCGTAACAAGTGCCTTCAACTCTTTCCTAGGCATAATCTAAGTTTTAGGGAACACTTAAGGTCTTGACTAACTATTAGGGGTATGATCTATCTCAAATGATCTAACAATTTCTACTATGCTGCATGGTGCTACTTAAGGGTTAAACTAATAAAGAATACATATATTGCTATAGTGCATATACATATTAAGAACTCATCCTTAGCTATCAAGCATTACTAACACATTTATGTTTAACTAACAAAATAGGGGTAAAGTTGATATCAAACAATTCATAATGGCACGAAAGATATGACTATGATAGGAAGAGTTACGCACGAGATAAGGAATGAATACAAAAGGAGAAGATGAGTCACCCAAGAGGGCGAGATAAGGATAGGGGAAGAATACTACTACTGCTACTCATGTCATCCATTAGCATCGCATGTATGCCATCTGGGTAGAATAGAAATATATCCTTATAACTGCTAGACTATCATATATATAATTCTATATCTATTTGTGCATCTAAGATCTTGTGTCACAATGGGGTTATGAGTATGCAAAGACATTTATAACTAAAAGGTCGTACCTGTATCTACGGCTTCCTGTGTCTGTTCTCCCATACTTGTCATAATGAGTGCTTGGCCTTGTCCTTGGTTGTTCAACGGGGGTCTAGTCCCCTCCATTTGTGCAGACTGTAGAAGCAGTGGTGGGTCCCTTTGGTCTTCTATACTTGAGGGTGTATGCGGTGTTCCTGATTCTACTGCCATAGACCTCTGGTTCTGCTGAGGGCATCTTCGGGTTTGATGGTGACTTGATCCATATATCATGCACAGCCCCAATCGACGATGATAGTCTCTATGAATATGACCTACCTTACCACAAAAGTGACAAGTACGGGGGTCCTTGGTTGGATATGGTGCAGCACTATCTGATTGCTGGCGTATCAAAGGGTGTCGAATGGGTCCTCCTTGCTGTATCCTTACTGGTCCTTGGTGACTTCTCTGTTGAATTCTGTTTCCCTTGCTGATGGCCTCCTGGATCCTGGCCTCTGTCAATAGCTCGGCATAAGAGATCCGGGACTGTGAGCTAGTATAATGTTGGAGCTCCTGAGTCAGCCCACGGTGAAACCTCTTAGCCTTCTCCAAGTCATTAGGTATTAGGACTGTGCCATACTTACTGAGACGGCTAAATTTTGCGTCATACTCATCAACCGTCTTGTCCCCTTGCTCTAGATGGAGGAACTGATCATACAATGCGTCCCTTACAGTATCCGAGAAGTACTTTCTCTCAAAGCATTCCAAGAATTGTTCCCAAGTCTGACACGTACCCAACTGACGCTCCATTGATTCCCACCAGTGATGCGCGTTGCCTTCTAACTGAGTCCTCATGCCTATCATCCATAGGTCAGTAGGTAGTTGTGATGCCTCTAACAACTTCTTGGTATTGGCAATCTAGTTCGTAGTCTCCTCTGGACTCTCATTGCCATTATATGGCTTAGGGCCCATCTGCACAAAGTTTTTGACTGAACCAACCCGAGCTTGTGGTACTAAAACTAGTGCCTGGGTTGGTGCAGGGGCTAGTGCAGCCATTCTCTCAAGCGCTGCCAGAAATTCTAGCCTTTGCTCTGCTGTTTGCTGCCTCTGCTCGGCTGCCTGCTGCCTTTGTTCCTGTATTATCATCTGGAAGAATTGGAACAGCTGTGTCTGGCCATCCTGCGGTGCTAGTGGAGCTGGAAATGTCCCATTAGGTATCGTGGAAGGAGTTGATGGAATTTGATTGTTAGTCAGTCCATCCGGTCCGGGAAAAAGAGGTGGTGTTGAGGTCACTCCTAGTGGTTGGTCATCGTCCCCTGGAGACGTATTGTCCCCGGTGGCGGCATGCCCGTTATGCAAATTCATCTCTCTGCAAGAGATGGACGAAGGATTAAGAAGAGTACATGAATCAAGCAGGATGCAAGAACTTAAGTAGGACATGTTGGAAGGAAAGTAAGTTATAGTCAAGTGTGGATGAGATCTAAAATTCTAATCCTAGGTGCAGGCCCGCTCGGCACAAGGACGTAACCGAAATGGCTAACTCGACCTGCATGGGCCACCACAAAAACATGTCACGCCCCAGTCCCAATAATACGTAGGACTAGAACACGTAAGCATGCCAGCCGCATGGATATGGCACTCCAATATATGGAAACCATAACCCATACGTACGCTGTAATCTGAATATAAACTCACATGTGGTATATATAATGTCACAAGTCACAGATATGCTAATCTCATCCACACAACAAGTCATAGAAAAGAAATACTAACTAGAATAAGGAGTCTGAAATATCCAGAAAACAATATTCGGGTGGAGACAAATCCACTACCAATGACTATAACCAAAACTAAAATGAGAGAGGAGTATAAAGTCTCCAATATAAAATAATATGAAGACAGAAGTGCATCAGCGAAAAGAATCCATCGCTAGATAATCAACGATGCTCAGAAGGTAAGACCTCCGCGACAGAAAAGGATGCGTCAGGTCCAGGCCCGTACTCCTGCAAATACTCAAGAGCAGATACACCTGACAGAGGACCAGGTCCTCAGAGGGACGTAACAAGATACAGAAAATATGAGCCAACTTGAACACAGTAAACATGCATATAATTTGAAAATAAATAAGTACGCTGTACCAGACAATCTAAATGAATGCAAATAAGGACAACTTTTCGACCTATGGGCAAGGGTAGGCTACTCGATCTACCTCACAACTCACACACACGTCAATGGACATCAGAAATCGACATACCGAGGGGGTAGCGACCAGCGAGACTCCAGAAATTGACATACCGCGGGGGTAGCGACCAGTGCGACACACGCCCGTAGTGCGAGCTATATACTACGGTTTACCAGAGTGGTTAAAAGCCCATACGCCTAATGATTGTCCTCTATAATACTAAGTGTCATGTGTGTGTCAACATATCTAATATATAGTAATGACTGAAAGGAACTACACATGCAATAAATAAATAGAATATAATTATACAGAAATATACTAAGCATGCAAAGTACTATAAACAATTTGGCAAGGTATCTTGCCTGGTAAGAAAGCTGCAAGGTGTACTGTCCAGAAGTCAAACACACAGGACCAAAAGCTATGGCCGTAGAACAATTTCTCCGGATGCTGAAATAAACATCACCAACGTTTCTAGAATGAGCAAAATAGCTAAAAAGTACTTCCCTTTCGTCCAATTTGGACACAGGGGCAAAACGGTAATTTCGGATAAAAGTGGGGTCCACATGTGGCCCACTTTGCACCGAAAAGCATGCCAAGGGTAACAGTCTCTAAATGGGACAAACTATAGGTCAAATAACTCTAAATGTCAATACGAACCCAATGGTATGTCCAAATGTGGATTCCGATGGGCCGAACTCAATTTTGTCCAAAAAAGTCAACCGTCTCAGAAATGCGTAAAAATTGGGTCACAGGACCAGCGCGTTACCACGAGTCCAGTGGCACAAGTTTTGTCGCAATCTGACAAGCGTGCACAAAATATGCGTGAGTACCACAAAAGTTGTGATACGGGGTGTGTCTGCGGATACGGTCCGATTTCGGTGCGTACATGCGTCCGAATCAGACCCCACAAATTTTCACGTGTCCGGTTATGCTGCATGCACCATTCGGTACACTTGGCACACGGAGGGGCGGTCCCGTTTGGCGGGGCGCACTCCGTTTTCCAACTTTTGGAAAACTGAAAAAAGTGGGTGCGCGCAGTTTTGTAACGAATATAATTCTGTCCACAGCAACTAATAATATAGGGTTATTTAACAGAAAATAAACTAGGTCAGGAATTCTACAGGTATCAAAAAGAATCACTGAATTTGGATCTCTGTGGTGGGAGATACGAACTCGGCAATAGGGGTGGTCATCGCAGTTTTCTGCGATTTCAGAATTCTGTCTGCTCGCCCAACTTGGGCGCTATTTTTCACCTAGGGGCACACATTTTCCGAGGTTGGCTATAAAATGAATATTGGAGAGGGTTAAGGGATGAGCATACCTATAAAGACGGAACAGCGTTTGGTCGAGCGAGTCGACGAAAAATTACGCCGGAGCGAAAGTGCCTCGAGTGGGAAACTGCAGTTCGCGAGGTCGGCGTCGACTGGATGGTTGGATGGCTTGGTGGGGCTTCTCTGGCTGTGGTGATGGCTCTAGATGGGAAGAGGAGGTCTGGAAATTTAGGTTAGGTTTTTTTTTTGAGAGATAACTATATATATATATTATATAATAGGAAAAGAGAGAGGGAAATAGGTGGTTCGGCCAAAGGGGTCGGTCCAAGCCGCTGAATTAATCTGCTGCATGGGGTCGGGTCTTAGAAATGCTAAGTTGCTACTTTATAGCAATTTTCTAAGTTGCTACTTTATAGCAATTTGCTACTTGCTGTAGTAGTAGTATTGTTAGTATCATTATTATATTATTATTATTATTAGATTCTTATTTAATACTTTTGCTTTCTTTTCTTTTCCTTTATAAATATATATATACATATATATATTTGTGTATACATATATATTATATATATATATACTCATAAGAAAATTTATAGATTAGGGTAATGCACATCATTAGGCTAGCAACAGCTTAAGGGGTCTCCTACATGGAATAAATTCCGAAAAATTCCTGATGGTCCCATAAGTCATCTAAGTGCCCGAACACCTAACATAAAAATTATTAAAAATCTATTTCTCCTATTTAGCCACTAAATACTATATTTAAATTATTAATTAATAATAAAAAAATAATAAATACGGTTTTTAGAAATAGGGGTTTTACAGAGTGTATGGTGCACTGTGTGTTGAGAGTGTTTTGAAGGGTGTTGCTCATTGGACTGTGTGTGCAAGGAGGGGGGTCTTTGCCTATGCTGCAACAAGTACTTGAGAGTGTGTTGCAGTAGGTACAGCAAGCAGCTGTGCTTGGCTCGAGTTTGTAATACTTTAGAGGTGCAGGCAAGGCACTGTAAGCAAGAAGATCAACTGCAGGTACATGAGTCATGGGGAGAGGGTTAGAGGCTTGTGTGCTTTTGGTATAACCTATGAACCACTGATGTATTATTACACGAACTTGGGAGCATTGGAGTATCAGTATTGAGCTGTGTGTGTTTGAAATATGGAAGTAGGTCTGATATTAAGGGGTACCTGGATATAGGACTGCAGCAACTTGCAATAGGAAAGTGAGTGAGGCTTGGGATTATTGGTATCAGGCCTTGGGTAATATTGACATACTGCATCTATGTCAAACTATCATTATGATGACATTAAAAGAATATCAGAGGCTTGGTTAGTTGAAGTATCGATCAGGTTGACACTATAAGGTATGACTGAAAGCATGTAGTTGGAGCACAATCTTTTTTACTGGAGTTTATGTTTCAGTTGAGGTTCATTGCAACAACCTCAGTTACTTGTGTAATTGTATGCACATCAAGGTGCTAGGTTCAGGGGCTAGAAACACAGTAAGGGGGAGCCAAGGGCTCAAATTCAATGATCGTCTCCAGGAACAAGAGCGGCAGTAGTAGCACTTAACAATAGCAGTTAAGAGCAAGGGTAGGATACACCAACTGCAACAAGGTAAGAAGGGGGAATTGGTATACACTGAGAGCATTTGTTGAGGCAGACAGTCAAGCTCTTTGTGACTTGCCTGTATGAGGGTAAGGTAAGTATAAGGTATTGGTTATATAAGGTATCCATGATACCAAGATATAATTAGGTAATATAGGTTAGTATAGATATTAAGGTATATTGGATATTGATATGGCTACTGTACATGCCTATGTGTATATAGATATAGACATAAGTTATACTTAGTATAATAGCTAGTATAACTATTATTGTCTAGTATTAGCTAAATATTGGCTAACATGGTCTAATTACTTTAGTTTGAACTTATAAATTTAGGAATAACCTAGTATGACCTTGTAATAACTAGATTAAATTTGTAATCAATATATAAACTATGTATGGACCTAAAATCAAGGTAACACCTAGTTAAGTCCACCTAGTTTGACCTAGTTGGACTAGCGTGACCAAGAAATGGACTAAAAAAAATCATATTTGACTCATTTTCACTTATTTATTATTTATTACACCCAATTGACATGATATTTCATATATAGGGTTGTGTGACAGCAGCTCAAACACCGAGTTATACCATTTGCTCAGGACCATATGCGAGTACATTGCTCTATTAGTTTTTATTAAATGATAGTATATATATCATATGTTCTAGAACTATTATACTTAATTTTGACACATTATTACACGGACTGGTACTATATGGACCCTATCAGGAGATGTTATCCATTTACCGTGTGCAAACGTATACTCCTTCTATATGTACTTTATCGTGTGCATCGGGTATTCCTTGTACTCGTGTTTATTCGTGTGCTCCGTGTGCTCATATTATTTGTGTGTGTAACATGTCATGATCGAATCCATGAGTATTGGATGGGGAAGGGGAGTAGAAGTTGGTTATGTGATCAAGCCCTAGCTTACTCGTGTGTATGTCGATTATACACTTCACGTATAATCGAGTTACCATAGTTTACTTGTGTGAAACCCAAGCCTATCACATAATAATCTTGTACTCTAAGGCACTTAGCTAGTATTCTAGTTTCTTTTACTTACAGTTTATTCCATATTGCCTATATTTACCTTTCTAGTTTCTATTGTATTTATTTGCCTGTTTAAGCTATATTTCTATTTTCTAGTTACTTGTGTATCTTGTATTCTTTTCTATTACTTGTCATATATTCTCTACCATATATTTGAAAATACTTTCAAGGTTTTTTGCTTTGCCCTAATCCTGACTGGATATACTTTTTAGATAATTATTTAGAGGAGTGGTGCCCCACTTATTATGGGTCACAGGATGGCAAGCCGTCTAAGGTTGCTCCCTTAGAGCAGGAGGATATAGTACTAGCCACTTAGGAGACTTAGCTATTTCATTATGATATTGTATATGTCTCAGTTAGCCATTTAGCATGTATATGATGTAGAGACTATTATGCTTAGACTATATACTTGGATGTGGATTGTATTTGATACTTTGTGACTATTTTTCCATATTCTATATCGTGTCTTTATCTTCCTTTAGTTTTATATTATGATTGAGTATTGATTATCATATTAGCATATTGTCCTCCATTTTGAGTTGAGATAGCATAAAAAGTACATCAAATTTATATTTTGTGAGATATTTAGATAGTATTGTCGATGTGACGACCAGTTCCATTCAAGAGGACAGCCGATTCAAATGGCGCAAGTGCAATGACCCAACCCGTTTTGCTCAGCGAGAAGACTCGTTTGAGGCAAAAAGATTTCCAGATTTGGCCCTTCACGAGTTCGTACTTGGACTTTCAAAGGCTTGCTCGGAGTATCGTTCGACCGAGGCAAATCATCGCTAAGGTGGGTGGCTATGATGAACTTGTCTTTGCTTAGCCAACACACTTAAAAATATGGATGATACATGCTAGTCGCTAGGTAAATCACCCCCTTCATGCTAATAAAGAATATAATGCACCTATCTAAGAGAATAATCCCAATTTGTGTTGCTTGTGTTAGAACATGAAAATAAAACTTTGCTTATAAATTGACCCTCATATGCTACCTTTGCCTTGTACAAGTAGACCCAGCTATGCCTCAAGCAGAACGATATATACTCTCCGTTGTGCACTGTTCACTTGTTTCCACTACACGTCCCATAGATCATGTCGCTCGGTATGTCCCTTTACGGTTTTACTCCTTGCTTTACCCTAAGACCCGTGCCAAATATAAATACTTATATTTTCATATGAATGCAATGCTTGCCTGCTTATATGTTAACTTGTACTCATTGCCTTGATTAAATAATTTTCACATAATTCATGACACAATCAAGTAAACACTATCTTGCCTTGAATTTATCAAATTCACTGGAAGACTATCTAATAGTCGTTCCATGCAAGTATGAACCTGAAAGTATACGAGACCGTTAGGTTGCCAAGGCAATCCCCGAATCAGAGGAATGTATCAAGTCAAATTGAACACTGAACGAGAATCATGTAAAATATAGAAAGAATCATATCTCGTGGAGCATACTCATTCTGAACAAAATCAAGAATTTATATGTCATGTCAAGAATCCTGTGAACCTGAGACCCAAGACTTGCATGTTATGGACAACTTGTGCACAAGGGAGATTATAGTATCCTATTCCGCAGACGGTCTCAGGGCACTGGGACCAATTCAGTCTAGACATAATCCAGGTTGTCCTCTTTCTTGATTATAGGGATGGCGCACAACGCCCATGTTATTTTACGTTTGCCCCATTCCCGTTGAAGAGGCAGTCTCTAATTGTTCGGCGGAATGGCCTGCGATGCCCTGTTCAATGCATTGCTCCCATTCCGCTAGTGAGACATCGTCCATAATAGCTATGCCTGACCCTCCATATAGATAAGATATCCTCGCTTAGCAGCAATCCGCGTGCAAGTCATTGTATCACATTTAATAAACTGAACACTTGAACGGATATGAATATAACACACTCGTACATATCTGAATACTTGAACATTCTCTGCAACACTTCTGGATAACCTGTATACTCGTGCACCCGAAACAAAATCTCGTTTATGATACTTGTATTTGCTTATGCAATTGCCCTTGGATTCTATTATATATGCTCATGCTTGATTTAACTTGGTTTTCCTTTGACATGGAAGGATGGATGGTAAGTTGATAAGTCTCACCGTATTCCTTTATATCGCACGGCGCACTGCCACACGAGTTAGGCTATTCATTATTGCCATAAAACTGATCCTAAGGCAAGAATAGAAAGATAACTTAATAGATGGTGTACGAAACCTATATAACGTGTTTAGTTTTGTCGAGCGGATAAGAAGCCTCCCCACCAGTGCATTTATGTACTGATAACCCACCAGATTGCTTGCAGGGTATGGGAGAACCTCGTTCGGTGCGGATGCCTCCTTTGTACGTGCTAAGGCATAGAATTCACTCTGGAGCCTTGGAGTGTTGCGTCCGGAACAGAAGCACATATACAAGACATAATATTAGAACATCGTCTATGTATCATTCCATAAATGTAGCCACTTGGCATACTTTTACTATTTTAGAGAGAGAGGCTTGAGCGACTTGCAATCTCTGCCTAGCGCTGCCTATAACACTTATTCGATATCAATAAAGAGTTTATTTTATTTCTATAGTTGTGTTATTCAATGCTTCCGCTATTGACGACTATGTGAACTTGTTACCAATTGCCTGTATATTTTTTATTCTACTGCACTCAGACAATCTGTGCAACTCTGTGGCTTAAACCTCTTACTACCTATTCAAATCATGGCCTTGCACGAGCGTGGCTTACGCTCGTGCGACATCATGCCCAGATAGGAAAAAGATCGTCCCGCGGGAGCGCTGATGCGATGATCATGTGCCCAGCGGGGACAGCCGATTACTTGTGGAAGATCGGGGTATGACATATTGGTATCAGAGCATGGCTTTACTCCTTTGAACTTCGTATCGATTTTCTCAGTTTGGAAAGCTCGTTCGTGGGTTATGTTCATACACTCTCTCGTTGACCCATTGGGGATGTTCCATACAATGAGTCTAAATAATTTCAAAAGGGCATGTGAATGATATAATTGCTTATAAGGAATTGTGATGCGAAAGACTTTATGCCAACCTGTGTTAGGATTTGTGGGAATAGACTAGTGCTAGAATTTACAAGTTATGTGCGAACCCGAATACCTATACGTGATTACCCAACTGGTTAGTGTGTGTAATCGAATGTCGTTCGAACGGTTAGCTATGCACACAACCTTTCGGCTAAGTTGTGTAAAGTATCGCGCGCCAAGAACCTTTGGTGCTAGCAAATTTGTGAGCGAGATGGAGATATCATTCAGGAATAAGACAAGTCAGACTTAGAATAGCAACCGATAGAAATATTTTCAGATTATCGCTAAGGCGAACATAGAGAATCGTGCTTGGATTTTAGAAAATAGCTCGAACGATATTTCATGTCAGAAGATACAAATCAAATATGGTTTACTTGGATGACTATCAACAAGATATATACGAGACTAAGATTTATTAGGCGATGTTAGGTATCATGCAAGAATTCTAAGAAAACTTTATGAATATGCTAGCGATTGAGACGAACATTGATTGAGAATTTAATTGGGTGACTCGATTCCTAAGTGGTATATGGATCATTTAGATATGTCCAAACAGATTCATAGATCTCGTGCGATAGTTGGATTGAACGATTGGAGAAAGTCTTGAACAAGTGATAAGTCTTATATCGAATAGGGATTCATGGAAATAGAAATTGATATCTTGGTTAAGGAAAACTTGGAGGATCATGCGAGCAATTTTGGATTGAATCAAATGGATTGAACTTGAATACAATATTGCTCGAATAGAAGTTAGCCAAGAAAGAAATATTGTCGTTCGATGAAAGAGATAAGCGATAACGAATTTGAATTAGAGTTTGGAAGAATGATCTTGAAATATAGTTCAGAAAAATAGCCTTCAAAATTAGTCCCAACAAGAACGATTATCCTGCGGGAGCGCCGGCGTAGTGATTTCACGTACGGCGGGGATGATCGAACTCACAGGAACATGTTCGATGATTATTCCAAACAAACTCGATAAATAGAATGTATCAAAAGTGGATGGACATAGGCTTGAATATTTGAAACTTAATTGCTTGAGGAATGATAGAAGTAGACTATGGATTTACCGAATGGTAACATTGAAGTTGGATGATTTTGCTAGACGGATTATAATCACTGCATGAACGAACATTACTTGGTAGATTTTATATATAACTTGGATGGAGAAAAGTGAATTGATAAGGTTTCTCGATCATTTCGAAGATAACAATAACGTTCGACGTTCTTGTCTTGTACGAGCGTAACTTTATGCTTGTACATGCGTCATGTCCAGATTAGGATGATTATCCAGCGGAAGCATTGGCATGGTGATCTCACATCCAACGAGAATAATCGAACTTGCAGGAGATCGAAGTGTGACAACTGATAGATCGTCTTGACTTTTGGTTCAGCATGATAAGACAAATTTAGAAATACAAATAAATCGGAAGTGTTTCAGGATAAGTTAGCCTAGAACCTGAAATAAATCACACTTGATGGTTTCGTGAATGGATACATGAATCTTGTTGGACGACTTGGAGTTATAATCAAAAGATTTAGAATTGAATCTTGGCTTGGTGGTCTAGACTTAAAATGAATATATGGATCCTATCAAAATATACTTGAGGAGATAGACTATGTGAATTATTAAGCTTGTCCTGCAACTTGGATATATCATGGATTTGACTGAACGGACTCAAACCCTGTGCAACGAACGTGTTATGTATGTGTAGGATGATCTGTGCTCGATGTATATAAATCTAAGTGAAACGAGCTTGGGTAGAATATTTCGTACAAACGAACAATGGTTGACCTTAGGAATTGGGGTGAGCACCGTGCGACCAATTTGCATGATGAATCATGTGCTTGAACTTATACCTATGACCTTGTGAGCTGACCTAGTAATTAGGTAGACGATCCTGTGCCAAGTGAAAGAACTTGTGTGACCGACTTTAGCATATTTCTTGAACAAAGCCATATAACTGGGGCAGCAAGACTTAGAGTTAGACTTGGAAAGTATGCGCTATGTTTGACCCGAACAGATGAACGCTAGTCGGTAGACTGAATAGATCGTGCTTAACAGTAGTAGAAATACTTGGTTTGAGTTGAAATAGAAAATGACTTGAAAATTTGATTGACCTTGTCGGAAGTATCCATGTGATTCATAAAACGAGAACCCTTGAGATTTTTGCAAGTAGCTTGTCCAGATTCTCTTACCACTAAGTTTTGTTGAATGCATGTGTTTGAGGGACGCCTTGAACGTGTGCACGATCCAAGATCCAGTGATATGTTGAACTCGAGTGCAAAGACTTCGATATCACTAAGTTGGTTGACATGCATATATTTGAAGGACGCTTTGAATATGTGCACGATCCAGACTCGCGATATGCTGATCTCGAATGCTAGTACAAGTGAATACGTTAGATCCGCATGGACAAGTATAACGACTTGTATATGTTTGCCTCAGCCTTAGATCATCATTCTAGCTGGATTGTAACACACCCTGCGTTAAGCAATATATTCCGCGCTAAGGCGTAGTTGAGACCGAGTCAGACCGTGGATTGAATGATAGATTTATTCAATAAGACCGGCCCCGCATACACGCGACATGGTGTAAGGAACGAGTAGAAAATTACGTTCGAATGGATCTAGTGGTACCGATTGCTACGCTTGGGATAGATTTTGTCATGCCCTAGTCCCAAAATACCGAGAGACTAGCCACGTGGCAATGGCCAGCAGCATAACTCGAATGGACAAACCTAATTTAATGGACACGTTAGAGTGCACTTAAGCTGTAATAAATATAAATGTAGTCTACACCATCTATCATAGAATAATTCTAATCTCATCCACAGAAATAAATATAACTCAATATGATAGACAAATCAAGGTAATAGATAAAGGAATTAGTCCATCATTAAGTCAATATATGTAGTGTCTCGGAGAATAACCCGATAAAATAAGAAAAGAGAATAAGTCAATACATAAGTCCATGAGTCAAGATAAGAAATAACCGTAAGCATAAATAACAGAGTATGTAACAGAATACTCAGGAGAAATTCTCTGGCACAACCTCGTCCTCTGGTGCCAGTACTCCTCCAGCGTCAGCTGATGTCCCATATATCTCGGGGTATTCCTCCTCTGTTGTACCTGGAGACATAATCTGGATCTAGGTCCTTAGGGGACATAGCAAGGTACAAAAATAACTCAAGCCAAATAAAATACAGTAAATAAAAGAATTCCCCAGGGCAAGCTATGTAACCAGCTAAGTAAAATGCATATTAGAGCATCACTAGTACTCAAGCTGAAACCACTACAAACTCTATGTTGGGGAGTCCGTAGCAGCAAGAATATCTCGTAATGGGCCAAGCTTTGGAACAAAAACTAAAGCACCTCAATAATAAGGTATATATGTATATAATTAGCCTGTAGCCTGTGTGTCTCTCCCCACCCAATGTAATCTCATGTCTCATGTCCACAACGTCTCATGTCCATAACACGCAAGATTATGACCTCTGGCTAGTACAACGAGTCATAATGATATCTATGTATATGCAAGTCTCATGTTACGAATCCTTTATGCCTATACAGAATCACCATGAATAACTCAAAAAAGATTCTGTCACATGAATAGTATTAAGTGTCCAATGGTATGTCGTACTTGATAAAGCAAGCACGTAAAAATATATAGAATCGTGGTATCAACTTTCTAAGTGACGTTACACGACTCCGCATACGGTGTCGACACCCGAATCTTGTTCGGACGTTAAGTAACATCTCACGGTCCTAAGTTGAACATGTACAACATAGAAGTATATAGAAAGAATACAAGCAAACAAAATCTACTTAAAATTGGCAAGGTACATTTACCCGGATTCTGAGCTCCGTCAATTGCTCCTGTAATAGTAGAATCTCCAAGTATGCCTCCGGATGCTGAAATAAATATTACTATTGCTCTCATAATACTTGAAATAGCTAGGATTGACTACCCATAAGTCCAATTTGGACACATGGGCAGAATTAATCGTTTTTTGTCAAAGCAAGGTCTACATGTGGCCCACTTCGCACCAAAAAATGTACCAGAGATAAAGTTCTCCAAATTCTTCAAACTTAGAGTCTATGAGTCCAGAATGATAGCAAAAACCCAACAAAACGTCTAGAACTGGATTTCGATGAGCCGATCACAAAATCGCCCGTCAAGTGGAACCGTGGGGTCCGTAAAATGGTGTTTCGTCAATGTTCTCAGAATCGAACCAAACTTGGGTCACAGGTCCAACGTAACGCTGCGAATCTGATGGCGCAAGTTTTGTTGCAAAACAACAAGCACACATAAAATTATGATGAGTGTCAGAACAGGTCGATACGGGATTTTTTGACGAATATGCGTTGATTCCGGTGTGCACGTATATCTAAATCAACTTTCCCAAAATCTTATAAGTTCGTATTGACAATACGCATCTTTTGGTATAATTCGTATACGACAAAGTCACCTCATTTAGCAGAACTCACCCCATTTCGAGAAAATTTGGGTTTAAAAAACCAAGTTTTTGGTCAAATTCAACAGCGAATAAATCATAACATACAACGAATTAAAATAAACTAATTGAAGAGATTAAATCTCGGTTATACTGTCTAAATTATTGTTCAATTAGAATTTAAAAATATTAACTAGGAAAAAAGAAAATCAGACATGAACATGGGTGGTTGGAATAGTTTTTGAACTACAAACTGGGTCAATTTTTCCTGTATTGCATCACGAATTATGACCGACACAGGATACGATAGGTTAAACTAATTACACAGGGTTCATAGGGGTCATGTGTTCTTTGCATAGGATTCAATAGGTCGTTAATTGGTCTACTGTGCAGGAAGATACAGGGCGAGAAGATGGGTACCTCATGATCGTTGTTGCTCGTGATTTGGTCGGGCTGTGCGGCGGTGTCTTGCGGCGTGCGACGATGACTGTCGAGCAGTCATCGGTGGCCGAGGATGGTTGAGGTGGTAGAGGAGATGGTGGTGGTTGCTCTGAGGGTGGTGGTGTTATATATAGGGTTGAAGGAGAGAGGTTACTGGAAGAGGAAGAGGAGGGGGTGCAGCCATTGACAAGGAGGGGAAGCGGGGGGTTGTGTGGGCTGCGGGGTGGGGGGTTGTGGGTACTGTAGCGGCAGGTCTAGGGTCGGGTTAGCAAGTCTGGGTTATCGGGTTATGGGTATGGGATCAGTTGGGGTTGGTTTGGTTTGGTTTGGTTTGGTTTAGGTTGGTTTGGGTTGGTTTAAAATATATATATATATATATATATATATATATGGTCATTAAAAATAGTTTTGGACCTCAATAAATTCTAAAAAACTATACCATACTCTATTAATAGTTTTACACCAAAAATATATTTTCTGCACTATATTAATAATTAATTAAATACACATAATTATAAATCCATGAACGAACATTTATTATAATTAACTAAAAAGTTACAAAAAAATATCCCTTATTCTTAAAAATTTATAATTTTAATAATTAAAATTCTAAAATTAAATTCTAAAAAATTGGGGTGTTTATAGATTCGATAATGCGATATAACGGCTTACGCTCAGGAAGTCTCGAGGACGAGACTTTTTTTGAGTGGTGTATAATGTGATGACCTATTCCGTTCAAGCGGACAATCGATTCAAACGGCGCAAGTATAATGACCCGACCCGCTTTGTTCAGCGAGAAGACTCGTTTGAGGCAAAAAGATTCCCAAACTTGGCCCTTCAAGAGTTCGTACTTGGACTTTCAAAGGCTTGATCGGAGTATCGCTTGACCGAGGTGAATCATCACTAAGGTGGGTGGCTACGATGAACTTGTCATTGCGTAGCCATGTCACGCCCCAGTCCCAAAATATGTAGGACTAGTAACACGTAAGCATGCCAGCCGTATGTATATGGCAAATCCAATATATGGATACCATAATACATACGTACGCTGTAATATGAATAATAATTCACATGTGGTATATATATTGTCACAAGTCATAGAAAAGAAAAAACTAAACTAGAATAATGAGTTTGAATAATCCAAAACTAATAGTCGGGTGGAGACAAATCCATTACCAATGACTATATCAAAACTAGAATGAGAGAGAAGAATAAAATCTCCAATATAAAATAAGATGATGATGTAAGAGTATCAACTAAGAGATCCATCGCTAGAGATAATCAAAGATGCTCAGAAAGTAAGACCTCCTGGGAAGAGATAAGTAGTAAGTCCTGATCCGTGCTCCTGCGAATAGTCAAGATCGTCTATACCTGGAAAGGGACCAGGTCCTCAGAGGGACGTAACAAGATACATAGAAGCATGCCAATTTGAATACAGTAAATATGCATAATAGATAAAAAATATGTAAGTACGCTGTACAAGACAATCTATATGAATGCATAATGAGGACAACTTTTTGACGTATGGGCATGGGTAGGCTACTCGATCTAAATCTCACAACTCACACACCCGGCAGGGACATCATCAGCCGTCATACCGCGGGGGTAGCGACCATCGTGACACCATTGACCGATATACCGTAGGGGTAGCGACCATCGGATATGACTACCATAGTGCGTGCTAGTTACTACGGTTTACCAGAGTGGTTATAGCCCATACGCCTCCTGATTGTCCTCCCCTCCCATGATACTATGTGTCAAGTGTGTGTCAACATATATAATATATAGTAATAATTGAAAGAAAATACACATTCAATAAATATATGGAAATATAATAAGCATGGAAAGTACTGTAAGTAATTTGGCAAGGTATCTTGCCTGGCAAGGAAGCTGCAAAGTGTAAACGTCCATATGTCAAGCACACAAAAGTTGAAACTACGGCCTTAGAATGAACGTTTCTGGATGCTAAAATAAACATCACCAACGTTCCCAGAATAAGTGAGATAGCTAAAAAATACTACCCTTTCGTCCAATTTGGACACAGGGGCAAAACAGTAATTTTGGATCAAAGCGGGGTCCACATGTGGCCCACTTTACACCAAAAAGCGTGCCAGGGATAAAGGTCTATAAATGGGACAAATTATAGGTCAAATAAATTCAAAATGTAAGTACGAACTCAACGGTATGTCCAATTTTGGATTCCGGTAAACCGAACACAAATTTGCCCAAAAAGTCAACCGTAGGGCCCACAAATAGGCGGCTTGGTCAACTATCTCAGAATCGCGTAAAACTTGGGTCACAGGACCAGCGTGATACCACGAATCTAATGGCATAAGTTTTGTCGTATTCTGACGAGCGTACACTAAATTGTACGATATTTTACAAAAGTCGATACGGGAACTTTTTACGGATACGGAGTGATTCTGACTCGCACACACGTCCAAATCAGTTTCTGCGAAAGCCCACACATCTGGACATACCATACGCGCCTTTTGGTGCAATTGGTACGCGATGAGGTGGTCCCGTTTGGTGGAACGTGCTCCGTATCACAAATTTTATTATTTTAAAAATAAGTTTTCTGGATTTTTAACCTAATTTAATTCTAATTCTAACACATAATAAAATAAAGTAATTAACAGGAAATAATCTCGGTTATATGATATTTATATAGAAAGAAAAAAATCTAAATTTGAATCTCTGTGGTGGAAGATACGAGTCCTTGAACATAGGTCATCGTAATAGATTTTTAGTAGTTTAAAAACATGGTTTTTCCTAAAGTTGGCGTCGATTTTTACCTAGTTTTTAATGTTGTACGATAGAATTTACAGAATTTAGAGAGGGATAAGTGGTGATAGTACCAGCAAAGACAAATCTGAATTTGGTCGAGCGAGGAGGCAGAAATTAGCGTACGAAGGAGAGGTCTTCGCTGTGAATCTGGGCGGCCTGCTTGGGCGGACGGCGGCCGCGACGATGCCGGCGGCTGCGGGGGTCTCGGGCAATGAAGGTGGCGGGTCCAGGCTGGGCTACGACGCGATGGAGATGGGAGCTAGGGTTAGGGTTAGGGTTTAAGCCAATATATATATAGAGGGAGAGAGGAGCATGGAGCGGGTGAAATAGGGTCGCGCGGGAGGGTGGGGTTTATTAGCAGGCTGCGGGTTCGTTTTGGGGGGGAGATTAGCTTTAGGTTTTTTTTTCTATTTCTTTTTCTTTTTCTTTTCTTTTCTTTTCTATTTTATTTTTATTACTATTAATACTATAATTAATACTACTATTATTAATATTACTAACACTTATTATTATTATTATTATTATTATTATTACACTATTTATTATTATTATTATTATTATTACACTATTTATTATTATTATTATATATTATTTATAAATATATTTAAGGTATATATAAAATTACATTTGTACCTAAAATAGATTCTTAAAAATCTATCACTCTTCTGCAAATATTCCTAAAATAAATACTAGGACTTTGTGAAATAATTCTAAATGATTAATTATCTAGGTAATTAAATCAATAATATATATTATCTAATTAACTATGAAATAATATAGGTAAATTCAATAACTAATTAATTAATTAATATTTAAAAATATGGGGTTTTATATTCTACCTAACTTACAAAATTTTTGTCCTCAAAATTGACACTAACCCATATTCATAATAATCACTATAGCTATTTCACTTTATTGCTATCTAGCAGTGCTTCCTAAAAGTCATGGTCTGTCATTCTAACACTTCCTCATTTTTTGTCCGTACACTATTCTATTTCTAACGCATCTACACTACCCAACTTACAAGAATTCTACTAGTAGTCAAAGTCTACTGTGGCTATTGTCTAGGTTGTAAGACGAATTTATTTATTGGGTCGAGAATCTTGGGATACCTGTCTGGAATCTCACAACCATAATTTTTTTTTGTAACCATCAAGTATCGTAGTCTAATACTGCCATGCCACCTGACCAGTATGTCTGCAAATACTTCGACTACTCTACTATAACGGTCTAGCTACAGTTGTCGCTACTTCGCCAGCGAATTGTGTCATAGTTTGTCAGTTCGTAACAAGTGCCTTCAACTCTTTCCTAAGCTTAGTCTAAGTTTTTGGGCAACAGTTAAGGTCTTGACTAACTTATAAAACTTTTAGAAGTATAAACTAATTCAACAATCCAACTTATTCCTATTAGACTAAGGGATGTTATACATGGTTTTTAAAATAATAAGAGGATACAGATATTGCTATAGTTCATATACACAAGGGTTATCATTATGTACTCATCTTTTAGTTATTAATCATTTACTAACCTATTTATCTTTTAACTAACAAAATAAGGGTGAGGTTGAAGTAAATCAATCAGTTCATGATGGCACGAAAAGATATGACTATGATAGGAAGAGTTAAGCACGAGATAAGGAATGTATATAAAAGAAAAAATGAGCCACCCCAAGGGGCAAGATGGTGATAGGGAAAGAATACTACTACTGCTACTCGCGTCATCTATTAGCATTATGTGTATGCCATCTGGATAGAATATCAATATATCTCATAACTGCTAAATCACCATATATATAATTCTACGTCTACTATGCACCTAAGATCTTTGTCATAAAGGGGATCATGAGTATGAAATAACAAATATAACTAAAGGTCGTACCTATATCTATGACTTCCTGTGCTTGCGCTCCCTTATTTGTCATCATGAGTGCTTGGCCTATGGGGTATATCTAGTACTCTCCGTGTATCAAACTTATACTAAGCACGAACATTTGTCTTTCTGAAATAGGGGAAGACGAAAAACAATAATAAAAATTTCAAGAAGGAGGTGATAGAATACAAGTACGGGATTCAAAGGGATTAGAGAATTCAAAAGGGAGTTGCCAAGACAGTTGTGGATTAAAATCTTATTTTGGTAAAATTCCTATTTGCATATTCACATCAGAATAATTATGTACCTGACATGATATGCTCTGACCAGTCTAGAGGGAAAGTATATTCGTCTAACAAGTTGAGTCAACTATATCTCAATCCACGTAAAGTAGTGATACAAAGAGCGAACCAAGCGCACTAATGTTGATCATACCATAATGTACTAATTCTGATTTAGATAATATATTAGTGTGGGCCCCCAATAATACATATGTCATGAACAAGCTCAATAAAAGAATAAGCTTGCAAAACTAGGCTATAATAGCAGCATAAGTCGAGGTAGTACAAAAATATAAGTGTAGAAGCATAAAATACGCTGGGGAATTATACGCGTATTATACAGTCAAAACCCCCAACATACATGAAGTCAGCGTAAAACAGAGCTTCAGCATTGTGTGGCATAAAATATGACTTCAGAGCTATTGGCATAAAACAGAGCTTCAGCGCTATGTGGCGTAAAATATGACTTCAGAGCTATTGGCATAAAACAGAGCTTCAGTGCTATTTGGCGTAAAATAGAGCTTCAAAACGACCCGCGTAAAGCAGTGCTTCAAGGTTGTTTTGACGTAAAAGGTTACTATACCCTTCGGCGTAAAATATATTTTATTTTTAATGCAACATAAAGTTGTACGAGGAACTCTTCGTATTGCTCGGATGAATCTGTCATACAAAACAGTGAACCTGACTCCTGACAAAAAGTAATGCACGACGATCGATAAGACGGTTGTGATGATGATTTTGCACAGAGACTCAGGCTGTCGTTTAGTGTATTCTTGATACAAGTCATTTTTACGCATTCAAAGAATACGCTACCTATTCTACATGGGCAAAAATGAGTTTTACGCCAACCAGGCTATTTTCAACTATAGGAGTACGTCGTATGCTATCTTCTCGAAATATGCCAACTCGGCTATATTTGCAATGGTACGTGATAAGGCTATTTAGCCCAGAATACGCTCAAGACCTCAATCGTGATAAACAATTGGCTATTTTACGCTGGTTGTCTATTATCCATGAATCCTCAGGTTTTACGCAAAGCTTGACTTTTACGCCAACAAGACAGCTATTTGGCTTTTACGCCAACAAGACAGCGATTTGGCTTTTACGCCAACAAGATAGCTATTTGGCTTTTATACCAACAAGACAGTTATTTGGTTTTAACGCCAACCATCTTGACGCGAGGGGCAGTTACCTACGTGGCTTGTATGCCATGATCTTCGAGAAGCAGTTATACACGTTATCTTATAAAGGGATACGTGTCACACGCAGATTCAGAAGATTATTTAAACGTGGGTAGCAGTTATTATAACCGCCGCGTAAAAGATACAACTTTTTTCACAGTTTGGCTTCTACGCCAACTGGACAGTTATTATGACGGATCTTTATAAATAGAGACCCCTGGTCACAGGATCAAGGGGCACAAGAAGAGATCAGAGACAGAGAGCACAGACAGAGAGTGTTGATTGACAACTTTGGCAACAAGAATTCAATCCCACTTGCAACCTTTGAAGCTTCTTTTTTTTCTACAGCACTTATTTATCATCGTGTGGTCCAAGGGACAAAGTGATCGACCGCAGATCAGACTCCTATAACAATACTTCCCTAAAATTATTCTATTGTACTTAAACATCCTCGTATATGATTAATTGTACTCTCTTTTTTAGTTTGCAAGCAAAGGTTTTGTATAAACCTCTTTGTTTAAATCTCGCAAACAAGATAGCGACCCTGCTGTGGACTACTTTCTTACCTGACGAGAAAGCAACTGCTCAACACAATGCTGTATCCATCGGATCGACGAAGAAGACTTTGGTCATCCAGTTCGACCAATCTGCTTATAAAGACATGCTTCGTGCAGGGGGTAGCTCTCGTTCCCCCTCTGTCCAGAACAACAGGAAGCTGCGTAAAGTTTTGATGCCTAAGACATCCTCTACCCTTCCTGCAAGCTCTCATCCTCTGATCAACAAGGTTATGACAGCACAGCCTGTACGCCTTGTGCGTAAAAATATGTCTCCCATTTATGACGTGGCAGACAAAACTTCTGGCAATGCCTCAGTGCCAATCCATAAGTCTCAGACGCGCTCTGCGCATAAAACTTCGTCTCCCGTCCGTGACATGGTAGACAAAACTTCTGGCAATGCCTCAGTGCCAATCCAGAAGTCTCAGATGCGCTCTATGCATAAAACTTCGTCTCCCGTCTGTGACGTGGCAGACAAAACTTCTGGCAATGCCTCAGTGCCAATCCAGAAGTCTCAGACGCGATCTGTGCGTAAAACTTTGTCTCCCGTCTGTAATGTGGCAGACAAAACTTCTGGCAATGCCCCAGTGCCAATCCAGAAGTCTAAGATGCACCCTGCGCGTAAAACTTCGTCTTCCGTCTGTGACATGGCAGACAAAATTTTTGACAAGGCCTCAGTGCCAATTCAAAATTTTCAAACGCGTCATGCACGTAAAAATACATCTTCCATCTATGATGAGGCAGATAGTCCCTTTGATCACATCAAGAGAAAACAAGCGACGAGTCTCCCAACCTCTAGGCTTGTACGCCTACAAGAGAAGAAATTGCCCACTCTTCAGACTACGCGTGACGCTGGAGGCCGCTTGAGGACCATCCCTGTTTTACGCGAACCTGTGCAAAACTCCAAATTACGTCAGGATAAGTCTGTCCGCGTAAAGAAGATCCATTTTTTGGGAAAATACGCTCCTCAGACGGATGATGGGTCATATACTACTCACATGGGTGAACTGATGTATTCCTATGGCAGGAAAAGGGTTCTGGTCCCTAATCTCTACGATCCTACTAATATAAAAAGGCAGAATAAGCCTTCTTCTTCCTCTTCTGTTAATCCTCCTGATTTGCGTGATTTCTTGATCCAAAAACGCAAAGACAGGGGATCTCCTAATATGTCTATTATACCCCCTAAGGAGCATTGTTGTAATAGTCATAAGGTTGTGATTAACTACTACTGTTCTAAAGCAAAACGGCCAGTTTTTGACCGGTTGAACTACTCTTTGTCCTTACAGAAAGAAGAACCGACATTTGTGTCAGTAAATATGGCTTCGCATATTCCTAGAGGAAGGTCAAGTTCAAGACGTCATCCCTCTAGAACTCCAAGCCAAAAGAGATTTGGCAGACTCCTTGAGAATATTGAAGTAGGTGTTTTTTGAAACACCCGCTCGAGGTCACGAAAATCGGCTTCATATTCTTCTGATTCTGATACTGGGGGTCGCCAGTTCTCTGAATTTGATGCTGAAAGTATAGACTCAATCTCTACAGAGATCTATACTAATCCCTCAGTGGCATCCAGAGAAATGGGAGTTTATGCTGTTGGAGATGAACATGAAGAAGCTTCTCCATCAGGAAGTACTGAACAACGCATCGCTGTGTTGGAAGCATTGCTTAAAGAGATGCATACCATGATGGAGATTATGCGCCAAATGATGGTGACTCAACATACAGCTGCAATAGCTCAAACACCTATTCCTCCGACTCAACTATGTGTGGCGGTAGACATACCACCATCCAATGCAAGCCAGGAGCCTATTCAAAATCAAGAATCGGCTGCTCCTCAACCTCTTAACCTGGATAATATATTACCTTCTGTTGGAGTTACAATACAATCGACCTCTCACCTCTCTGCTGTCCCTTTCCCAACCGAAGATTCGATACAGGCAGTTCGGGAATTAAAAGCCCAATTTGATGCCTTGAAGCATAAGGATCAGCTCAAGAAATTGGGAATTAACCAGCTATATCCAGCTGTCTGGGATGAGATTCCTTTTCCACCAAAATATAAACCACAGGCTATGGTTTTGTTTGAGGGAAAGATGTCGCCAAGCCAGTATATGAATTACTTCAGCATGACGGTGTTGTTGTAGGGGAATGTTGTCCTTCTCACTCGAGTGTTTAAGGTCTGTCTGTCCGGAGTAGCTTACCAATGGTACCATAGTCTATCTGACAACTGTATTACTTCTTTTAAAGATTTCAAGACTCTATTCTTCGCTCGATTCTACGAAGGAGGAATGGACATGTCTATGTCATCGCTCATCGAAGTAAAGTAGAAGGAAAAAGAAAATGTTCGTACTTTTATTGAACATTTTTGTCAGGCTACTTTGCAGATGCCTCCTAGAGTTCCAGACTTAGCCTTGGTAGACATTTGCAGGAAGAACCTCCTTCCACTGATCTCAGTATTCACAGGACCATATCAGTTCCATGATTGGCCCTCATTTATCATATCAGCAGTAGCGGCTGAAGATAACAGTCGGAAGGCTCGTGACAACGGAATCATGATCTCTACCTCTGATAGAGGGAAGTGGTCATCCTCCAATAATGACCATACTCGTAGTTCAAAAGTAAAGGAAGCTCTGGCAATCAACACATCTAGGCAAAATACTCCAGTAACTACGCAGACGAATCCTGGGACTTCCAAGCCTAAAGAAGAATATTCTTTTGATGACGACGATATTCCGAGAATATTCGATTGTCTAGTCAAAAGTGGCAAGCTTACTCTCTCCGAGATAAAGTGTCCAAATAAAGTCGACAGTACAAATAATCCTAAGTACTACATTTTCCACAGATACATACATCACCCCACAAAGGCATGCTATGTACTGAAAAGGAAAATCCAGGAGTTAATCGACGCCAAGGCCATCACTCTGGGTAATAACGAGAAGACAGTCCCTGCAAATATGATCTCACTCCAATTTGGCAATCTGCCTCCTCAAGAAATCCCGGATGGTGTGGTACCTATTACACAGGCAATGATAAACATTGTTAATCTCCCTCCTACCAGGGGTCAAAATCATGACTTAGTGCCCCTAACTACTAAGTGTGGGGAGATCATATGGGTTCACCCTGACCTGGTATCAAAAATCGAGGAAGAGACTAAAGCTGCTAAAGCTAAGTCTAAAAAGAACTCAAGATGAAGACCATGCCATATGGTTGCAATATCCGCAGCATCGGAAGAAGAGGCTTCGACAACCGGAACCCGGTCAGGGAAAGCCTACCTCAAAGAATATGGAGGGAATCAGGAGGAAGCAACGGCAGACACTTCAGCTGCCAAACCTACAGAGCCTGAACCTGTTATGCCAGAGGCAGGTCCTTCTAAACCAACTTCGGTGGGCAAAGGCAAGCAAAAAGAAGTTAGTTTTGATAAACCTTTGAAGAATATTCAAAATAAAGGTTTAGAGAAACCATATAACTTTGATATCTTGGCTCAGTTGGCTAATACTCCGGCCAGATTGTCCATTTTTGAGCTACTTCGGCTATCCAAAGATACTCGTCAAGCCTTGAGTGAAGCATTAATGCAGGTAGATGTATGCTTGACTCAGCTCAAGCCCCCTGATAAAGAGCCTATGGCATGTCCTCAATGCCATAGTGTGATGGAAGTGGTCCCTAACATAACTTTCACTCAAGAGGACATGTTATTGAAACATAATAAACACGATAGGCCTCTTTATTATACATGATACGTCGGCTCCATTGAGGTAGACCGGATTCACATAGATCTGGGATCATCGATCAGCATTATCCATCATAGTCTGCTAAGACCGTTGAGAATTCCTACCAGTGAATTGGCTTACACTACCACTACAATAGTGGGCTTCAATGCCAGGAAAAGCAGACCATTGGGGAAGATTCGTCTGAGAATTCAGATTGGTGACCTTAGATCAGTGGCTATATGCTATATCATTGATTCAGAGGTGTCTTACAATATTCTGTTAGGTAGGCCATGGATCCACGATCACAATATTGTTCCTTCAACCCTACATCAATGCTTCAAATATATAGATACTCAGGGAACAGTGAAGACGGAATTCGCTTATCTCAATCCGTTCAAAGGAGTTGTCCTACTATTCTGATGCCATATTGTACACCCAAGACTACATGAAGGAGGTATCAGGCAGGACGGAGGAGGTATCCCACCGAGAGCCAGGAGAACTATCTGCTGAGCAACCTTTGTCAATACAGGTGAAAGGGTGGACTACCCGTCCGAAAGTCATGGAACCTATGACTATTCACTTGGGCAAAACAAAATCGGGAGGAGGAAATGATCCTCTAGTGATCAGTCTGAACAAGAAACCTCCACCTTTGGTCATTAACCTTAGGCGCAACAAGCAGTCGGCTGATGTCAATACAACCGAAAACGTAGTTTCTGACGATAATAAAGATTCTCTTTAACAGTATACTGATGCCCAATTTCCTAATCAGGAATCTTCTCCTCATAAAGATATAGAAGCCATAGCACAAAAATTCTTGGAAACTATAGACTCTATCATCCATATGTGTGTGAAGTAGCGTCAACATCTAATGTCGTCACGACATATGGGCCACATGAAGATTCTATCTTTATTGTTCCACCTACTCGCAACGATCATCATCCAATAATCTTTGATCTCATGCGGAATAGACCGATTGTACAAAAAGATTCTCACGAGTCTGATGTTGGGAAAATGCAAATCCACAGATATAGCCCACAGGCTTTGAAGATTATGGAAAGCATGGGTTATGATTTGAAGTTGGAGCCAGACCTCAACTATGGAAAAGGCAGACGAATGTCGTTGCATGGTGATCCTTACTGTCAACGAACTCGTTTCGGGTTAGGGTATACCACATCTCCGGCAACTTCAAATAACTCTGAGTCAAGTGAGGGGACCATTTCCTTTTCTCAAGATGATTTATCATCCTCCAATTCAGATGATGAACTCGAACGGGCATTATCAGTAAATATGGTGTTGACAGATTCCCTCAAAATAGGGGAATAAGAATCTGAACCATTTGAGAATGAATCCTGGGCACATCAAATGGATACACAATGGGAACTCCGGTTCGAACAAAAAGAACCACCCACTGAAGATAAGGTTATCCAAGTCAATGTTGAGGATGAATTTTCACCAAAGCCGATATTTATCAGTAACAATCTTTTCGAAGAAGAAAGAGAAGAAATGATCCAGCTGATAAGAGAATATATCGATATCTTTGCTTGGAATTATGAGGATATGCCAAGACTTGATCCAAAAGTGGTTACCCATAAACTCAACATATTGTCCAATTCAAAGCCTGTAAAGCAACACCAACGCCGGTTCCGCCCGGATATGATGGATGCCATTGAAGCTGAAACAAGAAACTAATAGCCTGTGGGTTAATCCGGGAAGAACAATATCCTGACCGGGTTGCTAATGTTGTCTCGGTTATGAAGAAAATAGAAAAGTTCATATTTGCATCAACTTCCGAGATCTAAATACGGCCTGCCCTAAAGATGAGTTCCCTCTTCCCATTACAGACGTCATGATCGATAATACATGTAGTTTTGAGCATATGTCTTTCATGTACGGATTTTCAGGATATAATTAAATTAAGATGAATCCTGAAGATAAGAAGCATACAACCTTCCGTACACCATTGGGGGTATATTGCTATACAGTCATGCCTTTTGGATTGAAGAATGTCGGGACTACATATCAATGAGCTATGAGTAACATATTCCATGAGCATTTACGCAAAATGATGGAATGTTACGTAGACGATATTGCTGTCAAAAGCTGCCTCAAAGATAATCACATCCAAGACTTGAAGACAATATTTGATTTGATGCGCCAGCATCAACTCAAAATAAACCCTATAAAGTCCTTTCTTGGTGTATCCAGTGGCAAATTTTTGGGATTTGTCATTACTGCTAAAGGCATTCAAGTTGACCCTGATCAAGTAAAAGCTATCCTAGAAATGCGACCGCCCCATAATCTGAGGAAACTTAGGAGATTTCAAGGTCGTCTAGCTTATATCAGGAGATTCATATCCAACCTCTCTGGGAGATGTCAACCTTTTTCTCGTCTAATAAAGAAAGGTGTGTCATTCGTATGGGACGAAGCCTGTCAGCAAGCGTTTAATGACATCAAACGCTATCTTACTAATCCTCCAGTTCTGGTACCTCCTGTCATAGGAAGACCACTTTTGCTGTATGTTCGAGCAATGGATCATTCTTTAGGGGCTCTTCTCGCACAGAAGAACAATGAGGGTCATGAACAGGCTATCTACTATCTAAGTAGGATGATGGTCGGAGCTGAACACAGGTATAACCCATTAGAAAAAGAATGCTTGGCCCTAATGTTTGCCATTTAGAATATGCGACATTACATGATGGGCCAAACTATTCATATCATCTCCAGAATCAATCCACTTCGGGTTTTAATGAATAAGCCAAGTGTTCTTAATTCCCGACTCGCGACTTGGGCAATGCTACTAACACTGTATGATATGGTGTACGTCTCTTAGAAGTCCATGAAAGGTCAAGCCTTGGCCGATTTCATAGCTGCCCATCCAATTTCGGAAACCTCCAAATTATATGAGGATATTCTCGACGAAGTTGCAAAATATAATTCGGCAATGGAAGGTGATACATGGCAGCTATTCTTTGATGGTGCTTCCAGGACTGGTCCCAAGGAAAACGTGGTTTCAGGAGTAGGAATTGTTCTGGTGACTCCAGATAAACTCGTCATTTATCGAGCATATTCTCTTAGCGAACCCTGCTCTAATAATGTGGCAGAGTATAATGCTATACTAATCGGGCTTCAAGTCGCTAAAGAATTGGATGTTGAATATTTGGAAGCTTTTGGTGATTTTTAGCTGATCGTCAATCAGGTCAGAGGAATATATAAAGTCCACAATCCAGACCTTATTCCTTATCACCAAACAACGATCGAGATAGCAATATCTTTTAAAGGATTCTTCTTAGAGCATGTTCCTCGATCTCAAAATTTGGAAGCTGATGCTCTGGCCAGTCTAGCTGCAGATCTAGCTATTCCTATAAGAAGGCAGAATTCGGTGATCCTTCTTAACAGAGATTTGTTTTGTGTGAAAAATAATTTTCACATAAAATACAGCTATGATATAAATACGGTTCCTTCTCAGAGAGATTGGAGAAGTCCCTTTATAGACTTCGTGTCATATAGAATCTTACCAGAGGATCCTAAAAAAGCAGTATCTATCAAAAGACGATCATTACGTTTCTATTTTGATGCTTCTTCACAAAGTCTATATCGTCGAACATATGATGGACTCTTGTTACGATGTCTCTCTAATGATGATGCAAAACGGGTTATCCGAGAAGCTCATGATGGAGTATGTGGAGCACATCAACCCGGTCCTAAGTTACAGGATCGTATCAGGAGGATGGGCTACTACTAGCCTACAATGATTGCAGATGCCGTAAAATATGCTAGACAATACAAAGCCTGTCAGGTTCATGCGGATTTCAAACATCAGCCTTCTGAGTATTTACATCCTACTATTGCATCATGGCCCTTTGAAGCATGGGGTATGGATATCAGTGGTCCTATTCATCCTTCGTCTTCTAGAGGACATCGGTTCATATTGGCTATCACTGATTATTTCTCCAAATAGGTAGAGACGATCCCTCTTGCTGAGGTGAAGACATCCAACGTGATCAGCTTTATCAAGCACCATATAATTTATCGCTTTGGGATACCCCGAAGGATAATTTATGACAATGGGCCTCAATTCATCAGTCAAGCATTTTACTGATTTTGCGATAAGAATCGGATACAAAATATGGCCTCAACGGCATATAATCCTGCTGCTAATGGTTTGGCGGAAGCCTTCGACAAAACCATCATCAAACTCTTGAAGAAGTCTGTCTCTTCGAATAAAAGGGATTGGCACGAGAAATTGGGAGAATATCTCTGGGCATACCGCACAACGGTACAAACACCAACGGGTTGTACCCCATTTTTATTAGTTTACGGGTGTGAAGCAGTTCTCCCCATTGAAGTTCAAATTCCATCACTCAGAATAGAAGTGGCTAATGAGCTGACTCAGGAAAACAATAATTGTTTAAGACTTCAAGAGCTAGAAGGATTAGACGAGAAACGCCTTTAAGCTCAACAGCGCATTGAGTTCTACCAGGCACGCATCTCTTGAGCTTTTATTCAAAAAGTGAAGGAAAGAGTGTTCAAAGTTGGTAAGCTAGTTTTAGCTGTGAAGAGGCCAATGATCATTACGTACAAAAATAAGGGCAAATTCTATCCCAAATGGGAGGGCCTTTATGTGATTGAAACTACATTTTCAAATGGCGCTTACAGATTAGCCAAGCCTAATGGAGATTTGATAATGGCTCCTATCAACGGCAAATTCCTGAAGAAGTACTATGCTTTATATTCCTTGCTTAACAAGATATGATGAAGATCTCATTCTGACGAGACTACATACAAAGATTAGTTGGATCATATTCTATCATGTTCTTATGACCTCTGAATAGATATGTTTAACTAATTTGAAACTTCAAAACCTATTACGTCCATATTACCTCTGATAGTGTTTTATATACAAATTTAGTTGGATCATATTCCATCATGTCCATATTACCTCTGAATAGATATATTCAGCTAAACCTTACCGAAAAGTATATCATGTCCATATTGCCTCTGATATCACTTTCATCTTAACCTATCATTTATATTCTAAAGTAATGGGTCCACAAAGTCAGAAAATATATCTTTATTATCTCTAGGAATAGCAAATTACAAAAGGAGCAAAAAAGTATATCATTAGGGAGGAGCAGTTAAATCGCGGATATGTTGCGTCAAAGCAGCCATCCTCTCATTCCTGGAATTCAAAACGTTAGTGTGAGCCCGTTCCAGCCTTGCTTCATCATTGCTCAAGAGAGATAGTTCGGACAGAGTATCAATAAAGCTTGCGTGGATAACACCTACTTATGTCAATTTCTGTCGAGCTGTATTTACTTGGCCCTCCAATACATTAGGAACTAGCAATGCTTTGAGAAGCCTCTCCCTTATCTGAGCAAGTTCAACTTTCAATTCTTGAACCCTCACTTCATATCCCTCATATTCTGTACGGCACTGAGCCAGCTGAGGAATACTATCCACCAATACTGCTTGCTCTTTCTCCATCTCTTGTTGATATTCCTGGATGGATTTGTTTAAAGATTTTGTCTTCTGAGCAAGTTCAGCAGTTAGGGAGTCATACTCAGCCAGAACCAAGTCATTGATGTTGCTTTGGGATAGTTACAAATATTTGTTAATGGGTTATTCTAAACCATTAACCATTTGCTCTAGCGCATCAGCTCTTTCAACGTCATTAAAATTTCTAATCGGCGCTATAGTAAGCTTGGAGGACGTCTTCAAAGCATCATAACCTAGATTCTTCTCCAGTACCATGGATATCAATTCTTTCAAAGTGAGGTAGAATATGCTAGTGTATTGTTCAACTAGCATAGCAAAGATCGAATGTACGCTGGAAGTGACCGCAATATAGATAAATCTCCTTTCTGGAATGACTGTAGAGGATGTTGCCACAGTTATTGCGGTTTGATAATAAACGGAAGAAATAAAACTAGATTTATACAAAACCCTTTCTTAGGTTTACAAACAAGAAGTACTATTAATCCTATGCGAGGATGTTAAGTACAAAATTTAATCTGGGTAAATATTGCTATAGGAGTCTAATCTGCAGTCGATCACTTTGTCCCTTGGACCACACGATGATGAAAAAGTGTTGTAGAAGACGAAGAAGCTTCAAGGATTGCAAGAGGGAGTGGATGCTCGATGCCAAAATTACCAATCACTGCTCTCTGTCTGTGCTTCGACCCTCTGACTTCTATTTTCCAAATTTTTGACCTTTTTCCGACCTTGGAATTTGTGACCTTGGACCTCTGTCAATAGGGGTCTCTATTTATAGGGTTTTAGTGACAGTAACCGTCCAGTCGACGTAGAAGCTCGACAGTAGAGAGTATTAGCCGTAATTATGGCTCGCCCAGTCTTTGAAAATAGAACCAAATCTCGTGCATTAAATGCAGAGATCTGCCCCTATTCTGAGCATTAAATACAGAGACGTGCCTCCATTCTGCACATTAAATGCAGAGACGTGCCTCGAGCTCTGTACGAAGAGCAGCTTTTGACGTGGCAGTTTGTTTTGTCTTCTGCTGAGCATAAAAGCTCATATTTGCCTGTATAAAACTAGGCAGCGTATTCCCTTGTATGCGTAAAAAGTACTATGTATCAGGGAAATGTCACTAAACGACGGTTTGGGCCTCTGTGTCGCACCATCATTACAGCCGTCGTCTGGATAGTTGTGCAGTACTCGTTGTCAGGAGTCAGGTTCACTGCATGATCTGACAGGTTCATTCGAGGAATACAAAGTGTTCCCCGTACAACTTTCTACTGCATTAAAAGCGAGTAGGTTTTACGCCAAAGTGGCGATGTAACAACCTTTTTACGCCAAAACAGCCTGGAAATACTGTATTACGCGAATTGTCCTGGGGCTCATATTTTACGCTATACTAGCGATGAAGCCCTGTTGTACGCCGATGGCTCTGAAGTCATATTTTACGCCGCCCAATACTAAAATACTGCGTATAACTCTATAGCGTATTTTTCATGCTTCTACAAGACCCCCTTCAAAGTTTTCAAATTTTTCGTAATTTGAAACACTTTGAATGAAGAATGAAACGGTCAAGTCTGACTCATTCCTCGAGGTTGATTTCTTGGCAGATTTTTGGGGATTTAATGGGATTCGGTGTGTTCTCTTTTGCCTATAAAAAGGCTGATAAGTTAACTTGTTCTTCCCATATTTCCTTCACCACGCAGAGATGATTGCAGGAGTTCGTCGGGTCGACTTGAGGAAGAAGAAGATCATGCTCTTCCAGCATGTAAGGATCCAAAAAAGAAGGCATCTTCGAGCAAATGTCCTCTGCAACAATGGATCATGGAAGGATATCATAGCTTCCTTTGCTCGGGATAATCAGCAATTTTATATGGCGATTCGTCCAGGAGAGAGGAAGGGTCACATTATACCACACAGCTTGCAAGCTGTATTTTCTTCCGTTGTTCATGGACGAGGGCAGACAAACTAGCCCTGTCTTCCAGTATTGAGTTGGGTCTAAAACCTCAACTCAATCTGTCATGGCGTATGGAGGATGGGCACTTGAATAATTTAAACAAGCCCAGTTTTGTATCCTCCCGCCATTAATTATTTTCTTGTTTATCGACTGTTGGAAGTCGATGAACTGCTGTAGAAGACGGATAAAGATCTCCACCAATGCGAGAACCTGACAGAACAGATTCTGGGCATGATCTTTAAATGAGGATGAGAAACCCTTTGTAGACGAGATTTCTCTCATATGTAATCATGAAGATAAAAAACCCTTTGTAGATTGGATTTCCCTTATATGTAATCATGATTAATAAAGTTGCCTTCTTTTATGCATCTGATGATTTCCCATATTCTTTGCTGTGATAAAGTCTGAATATGTGTAGCTTTGCCACGTCTGAATAACTTTACACCGACTATGATAAAAAGAGTATCTAGCCTCGTCCCATCTTTTACGCGTAACTGAGGACGCGTAGAAAAACTGTTTTAGCATTTAAGTCGAATATCCGAACTGTCCTGCTATTTTGAACGAGGGGTTGCATAGAATTCTGAACTTGTCACTTCTCTGATAAGAAGAATTCTTGTTCAGACCATCATCTTCAAGAATGATTTCCCGAAAATCCCTTGAAATAGGGCAAGAAATGGCTGTCAAAACTGAGTCGTCATCTTGAACTGTAGAGAAAATATTCAGACTGGATTTTGGATGAACTTCCAATCGACCCAAGAATAAGAGTCATTTTCAATGCTGAACTCTGTATACTTTGGGTACTTGGGATATTTTGAGACCAAGAAGGAGCATCTTCTGCGTGAAACCTTATAATTGGCCGTCATAAGAATTATTCAAATATACGCATACTCTGGCCTGCGTATTTTAAGATATGCGAAAAGTTATATATCCGTAGTGTAGATGAGCGTAAAATCGTAAGTTTGTAGCCTCTTGAGCGTAAAAACAGTTGAGCATAAGAGCATCCGGGCATAGAACTGTAGATTTATAGCCTCTAAAAAGAAAACTTTCGAGCGTGAAGTCGTAGATACAGCCTCTGAGCGTAAAACCTTCTGAGCGTGAAATCATAGATTTGTAGCTTCTGAGCGTGAAGTCGTAGGTTTATAGCATCTCGAGCGTAAAAGCATCCAGGCGTAAAACCGTAAATTTGTAGCTTCCCGAGCGTAAAAGCTCCTTAGCATAAAATTATGAATCTGCTCTACACGAAAAAACTTTTTGAATTCGCTGACTGTCCGCCTTCCCTGCATAATAGGCTGACGTGGTCCCCAATCATAACCGAATATTAAATATCGAATTTGGTTAAGGATTCGAGGAGTCCATCTGAACTCTATAAATACCCCAAGGCCTTCAGAGAAAAACTTTTCATCTATCTTTTGCAAAAGAAAACTTTCGTCTTTTTGAGTACTCTCCTTCGTTTCTTCTTTGAGCATTCTGAGTTTTTAGAAATGGCACCAAAACCAATCTCCTCCTCTAAGGGAAAGAATGCTGCCTCCTCTTTTCGCTCCTCTGTCCAAGCAAGAGTGACTCCCATCGGGCAGGGCGAACCTCGCTCTGAACGAAGTGTTCCACCATCAAGCTGTGCACCGGGCGTTATAGGTAAAACTTTTGGGATGACAACAACGAAGAAAACCTTTCGCACACATTGTACGTGAACGCGCTAGGTCATCTTCTGTGCTGAACGCCTCTTCGAGGAAGATAATGCACATAGATGTTTCATCTTTTATGCCCATATTTCTAATGTGTCAGTGTAAAAACTCCATATTTTCGCAGTCTGGCGTAAAAGCTTTGACTGTCAAAATTTGGCGTATACTACAAATTTTGAGTGTTACGCTCTGGATGAAAATTTCGGCGTAATAACTCAAACTTTGGCAATCTGGCGTAAAATCGTAGACTGTCAGATTTTTGTGTATACTGCCAATCTTGAATTTTACGCCTTGGAATGAGATTCCAGCGTAAAAACTCAAGTTTTTACAGTCTTAGCGTAAAAGCACAGACTGTTGCTTTTTGGCTTAAGTTGCAAGATTGTGAGGTCTAGTATAGAAACTGACGTATTTTTCTTGCACTTTGTAGTTAACTTGCAGATATCTCCGTTGGCTGAGGTGATGGGCTCTGCTGCTGGGATGCTGCACTCCAATTACCTGGAGGATTTGTCCCATGTGACATTTCCTATTTCTGGACCCCAATATCCTGAAGGAAGGAGAATCCTGATATCGTCTTAAGGAGAGCAAATGTTGTTGAGCATGATCAACGGAGAGCCCCTGGCATAAATAGACGGGGCAAAATACATAAAACCAGCTTTCCTCTTCGGGGATATAATCGATAAACAATCCCAGATGAAGCCCAAGAAGGAAGACTGGGTTTTTACTGTTGGGGGCATGGTCATGTACCTGCCCAAGATGCTGAGGGATTATCCTATCTCAGCATTCTTCCATGCCACGCATCCCAGGAGGATATCGTGGACTCTGACCCCTAATCTTCACGGCCAGCCGAGGAAGATATTTTATCAGAAAGGGTCCGACCAAGGGTTATTTGTAAGCCGCCCTTCCGGCCCTGTAATGCCTTTTAGGGAATTGTATCCGGGCAGTATTCCGAGTGAAGATACTTCATTGCTCCAACCAGTCCAATTACCGACTTTCTGCAATGACTTTATGGGGGCATGGAGGAGTATACCCCAAGGTTAATCCTCGGACCAATGGGTGGGTTACCCCTACAAATCTTCAATGGACTCGTTTAGCTGCCTGGGCTCTGAAGCATTTTCAGACTGAGCTGGAGAGCATTGGTCTGTATGCGGCTGTGAGTGCTACCAGTGTTGGGTTACCTCTCAACCCTAACCTGTTTTTGGCTTTAATGGAGTGATATATCTCGCTCACTGGGACTTTTGCCACTCCACTGGGGGAGTTAGGATTGGCCCTTCACGAAATGGCAGAGATTTCAAGACTGCCAATGGGGGATACTCCTTATGAAGAGTATGTTCCCACAAAGCGGGAGCTGGGGGATACAAACCCTCGGGTGGTGGCAGTATACCAGGAGTTGATGAGCCATTACCTTGCATGCATCGCCTTCTATAATGAGCCCTCTGATTTGGCTCATACCAACAAATGGGCGTCCTATCTCTTCTTTCATCATGCCAGAAATGCTAAGCCCGACAAAGTCGTGGATAGCAGGGATAAGCATTTGAGCCTTCTGAGCGTGCTTAATGCTCAAGTAGTCGATGATCTTATTGAAGATGCCGGGGCTTCAGATCGGGTTCTTGATGAAGGGATAGGAAAATATCCTGGAGGCACTAAAGCATACAGTTATATGAGGCATTGCCGCAGGCCTCTGTCAAAGGAAGCTCAACTGGCTGGCTTCCTCTCTGTATGGCTGTGCCGATTGGTAGTACCAGGCATTGCATCTTCGGATCTCATTCACCGTAACACCTTATAGCCTGCGGTGCGTTTGGTGTTTGGGGCAAGACTGGGCTTGCTTCCTGCCATGGTATGCCGCATACAAGCTGGCCTGAGGGCCATTACTGATGGGCTGCTTGCCGATGAAATATGGCGTGACAGCTTTTCCAGGGTAGAATTACCGTTCCTGTATTTAATGGGATGGTTAATTCTCCATAATCCCAGGGTGATGTCTTCCGGCTCTGGCAGTAGTTCGGGGAGTAATTTCTTGTTGAATTACAAGAATTCCACCTGGAACGTGACCAAAGTTTTAGACTGTCGGCGAGCGTTAAATTTTGCTCACAGCTGGAAGCTCTTCTGCACCGTCCCTATTGTACATCTCAATCAACAGGGGAGCAGGCTTCAGGACTCAGGTGAAGGGAAGACCATTCTTTCTCCTGAAGCTTTTAATTGGTTGGTCTGCATTAGACCTTCCTATTTATTATACAGAAGTGAAGACCAATGCTTCTTGGAGCCCTACCTGCCTAGTCGGTTCGCCAGGCAGTTTAGGTATGACCAATTGTACGTGGGTAATGTTGTCACCAGCTTCAAGTCCAGGGGTGGACTTATTGATGGAGCGAGAGGATGGAGGTACTTTATAATGGGTTGCACTGGAGCAGCTTTTACTGTGCCCGTGACTTCACTCTCCATGGAGTTGTGCATCCTCCATTCGTATGCCCAATTTTACGTGGCTACCAACACCTTCCATCGCAATTTTGATATGCGTGGAAGTTTTAGGATGTCCTCTTCTATGTTCGTGGGAAGAGACAAAATCCTATCAGTTTCCTCTGACGAGGGTGAAGACTCTGTCAATCCAGATGAGCCTTTGCTGACAGTACCGAGAGGCAAAATATCTCCGCCTGCAGAGCCTCTGGTTATCCCTGGTAAGCGAAGGGCTCATGTTCTGAAGGAGACTTCTCCTCGCAAGAAAAAGAAGACTGTTAGTGGTCCTGTCAGGACTTCCAGTCATGAGGCTTCTTGGAGTGAGCCTGCTGTTTCTCCTATTGGGGACGATCCTTTGATTAGAGGTCCTTCGCCTATTAGAGAGGGAACCTCCACAATTCCGGCTGGCAGTACCGAAGAATCTTTGCTCGAGGCTGCTGTCGCTGCTATCGCTTCAGGTAGTGGTACGAGATCGCCTTCGGGGCCAAGACAAATAAGAGTATCTTTATCCAGACCAGCAACGGGAGAAGCCCCTGCAGTGTATGTAAGTATACCCAGCGAGATTCCACCTAATGAGCCTCGAGTGGATCTCGGTGAAGACCTGAAAGAATACCTGCCAGTGTCAGTTAGCACACCCCCTTCTCCAGGTATGACAGCTCGCTTAGCATCATTAAGAAATGATTTAGCTGTACTGGCTGCAGATGTGCATTACATACCATCGGCCATGGGTAAATATCGTCTTTATGCCTCTTTTAGAAAAATTAACATCATGTTGATATTAAGTTTCTCTTGTCTTCTTTTCAGGGGAAGACATCTATGGGGAGGACAGCGTCGACACAACTTTCGGCTTTGTTTCCGCTCCTGTCTATGACACGGAGGTGCCTGACTTTGAAGAGAAAACATTTTTGGGTGCCGGCTCGCCCGAAATGGTTCCGATATCTCGAGAGGAGGATGAGCCTATCATTACGACTATACCTTCTTTGAGTACGCCAGTCACTTCGACCATTGTTGGCGCTTCTTCTTTTGTCGTACCATCTGTTGAGGCGACGACTGTGGCAACATCGTCTGCAGTCATTCCTGGAGGGGGATTCTCCGATATTGCAGCCACTCCCAACATCCATTCGAATCTCACCATATTAGTTGAGCAGTTTTCAAGCATTTTCTATGCCACTTTGAAAACGCTGATATCGATGGTGCTGGAGAAGAATCTAGACTTCGAGGCTCTGAAGACGTCCTCCAATTTCAGTATAGCGCAGATTAGATATTTCAATGATAATGACAGAGCAGATGCGCTAGAGCAAATAGTTAATGGTTTGGAATAACCCATTAATGATTATTTATAACTATCTCGAGGCAGCATTGACGGTCTCGTTCAAGCTAGGTATGACTCCTTAACTGCAGAACTTGCTGGGCAAATAGAATCTCTGAATAAATCCGTCCAGGAACAACAACAGAAGATGGATCAAGAGCGTGCCAAATTGGAATATGTTATTCCCCAGCTGACTCAGTGTGAGGCCAAATATGAGGAAGAGGCAGCGAGGGTCCACAAATTGGAAGATGGCCTCGCTAAGGCCAAGGAGAAGGCTCTCTCTTTATCAACAGCTCACAACGTGTTGAAGGATCGAATGGAGACAGCTCAGTAGAACCTGACACATGTGGGTGTCATCCACGTAGGTTTTATACATGCTCGGTCTGAGCTATCTGCTTTGAACAATGAGGCGGCAAGGTTGGAGCATGCTCACGCCGATGTCTTGAACTCCAGGGATGAGAGAATGGTTACTCTGGCGCAGCAGTTTTGCGACTTAACTGCTCCCCCCAAATGATGTACTTTTTAATTCTTCTGTAATTTTTCGTAGATAATAAAGACACACTTTCTGACTTTGTGGGCCCATCTTTTTTAGAATATGATAGGCTTAGGGTAAAAGTGATATCAAAGGTATCATTAACATGACATTCTTTTGTTAAGGTTTTGCTGAATGTAAATCTATTCAGAGTTAACATGAACCTGAAAGAATATAATCCAACTAAATTTGTATACTAAACACTATCAGAGGTAATATAAACATGATAGGCTTACAAATTAGTTAAGGATATCTATTCGGAGGTCACATGAACCTGATAGAATATGATCCAGCTAACCTTCGTGCATGATATCGTCAGAATAAGATCTTCGTCATACTCTGTTAAACGAAGGAGATCAAGTATAGTACTTCTTCAGGAATTTGCAGTTGGTAGTAGCCAAAAAAATTTATTAGACTTGGCTAATCTGTAAGCGCCATTTGCAATCATATAAGGACCCTCCCATTGCTTTATGATTGTTTGTACGAATTTTAGATATTGTACTAGAGGTAATATAGACGTAGTACGATATTGTATTTGTTGAGGACATCCCACTAGGGGATTTTTAGTGGACCCATTACTTTTTGCGCACATTAGTGCAAGTAATAGGTTTGAGACAAATCCTGACAGAGGTAATATAGACGCAATAAAATACGACTCTGTAGGGATGAATGAGGATAGTTCAGAGGTGATATGGACATAAACATTTCATTTTTCCATTGCGGGCATTCTATAGGAGAATTTTTTGTGGACCTATTACTTTTTGTGCACGAGAGTGCAAGTAATAAGTTTAGGACAAGCCCTGCCAGAGGTAATATGGACATGGCAGTTTTTGTGGACTCAACACCACTGGTGTACTTAGAGTTAAGTACGGGCATTAAGTTGAGATGACAACCGATATCAGAGGTAATATGGATGTGATAATCGATAGCCGAAAACTCGAAAAGTTTGTTCAGAGGTAATATGAACATGACAAACTTTTGGATTATGACTCCATTGGGGATAGAGGTACATATCTGCTCAGAGGTAATATGGACATGGCAGTTTTTGTGGACTCAACACCACTGGCGTACTTAGAGTTAAGTACGGGTGTTAAGTTGAGATGACAACCGATATCAGAGGTAATATGGACGTGATAATCGATAGCCAAACCAGGAAGGTTTGTTCAGAGGTAATATTAACATGACAAATCCAGCTGGGGAAATAACGAAATATTTGGACAATAGTTCAGAGGTAATATGGACGTGAACTCCTGTCCAAAAAATTCAATGTGGAGTGATTTTCCTGAGTGGGGATAATCCTGAAGGATCCGCTAGGGAAACTTTAGGGACTAATTATCCGGTATCTTCTTGAGGGGGGCAAATTGTCACATTAAAAGTAAAATCAATTTGTAGTGATCGTCCCCTCGTTTATAGATGCAGAGTGATGACCTTGGCATCGATCAACTCCTGGATTCTTCTTTTCAATACATAGCACGCCCTTGTAGGGTGATGAATATACCTATGGAAGAGACAATAATCTAGGTCATCGACTTTGCCAGACCTCTCAGGGTATCTGATGTTGGGTAGCCGAAGTTTGTGTTCCTTCATCAACATATTGAAAATTTTAATGATGTCATCTTCATTGAAGGAGAAAGTCTCTTTCGGCCTTCGGGCTCCCGATGCCTGAGTTTTACGGTCTTCCGGGAAGATTGTCATCGTTGCATCATCTTCGGACTCAGAAGGAATTCTACCCCCAGCTTTGGATGGTACCCTATTTTGTCGAGATAGGCTACCCCCAGACATGTCGTGGCATTTGTCCACTGAAGTTGATTTAGAAGGACCTGCCTCTGGTTGTGCAGGATCAGACTCTCGAGGTTTTGAGTTTGCAGAAGATGCAACATACCCCAACCCAAAACGAGTTTGTTGACAGTAAGGATTACCATGCAACGATGTTCGTCTGCCTTTTCCATAGTTGAGGCCTTGTTTCAACTTCAAATCATAACCCATATTTTGTATAATCTTTAAAGCCTGTGGGCTATATCTGTGGATTTGTATTTTGCCAGCATCTGATTCGTGAGAATCTTCTTGCACCATCGGTCTACCCCGCATACAGCTGAAGACTATTGGATGCTGATCGTCGCGAGTTAGAGGAACAATAAAGACAGAATCTTCATGTGGCCCATATGTCATGACGACATTAGATGTTGATGCATCTTTCCACATGATCTCTCCATGTTTGACAGTTAGGAGAACTGAAGCCTGTTTATGTCTCATGTCTTTGCGTTTCTGGCTCAAGAATTCTCGCAAGTCAGGAGTATTAACGGAATAAGAAGAGGACGAAGGCTTGTTCCTCCTTTTTACATTAATTGGAATACGGATATTGGGTACCCCAACTCTTTCTCTGCCGTAGGAATACAGCAGTTCAGCCATATGAGCAGCACATGATCCCCGAGGAGCGTATCTATCCGCAAACTGGACCTTCTTTACGCCGAGGGGCTTATCCTGGCATAGTTTAGAATTTTGTTCAGGCTGGCGTAAACACGAGGAAGTCCTCGATCGTCCATCAGCTTCTCGCATAATCTGGAGAGCGGGTAACTTCTTATCTTGCTGGCGTAAAGGCCGAGAAGTTGAGAAATTCATTACTTGTTTTCCCTTGCGGAGATTACTGAGACTTTCTGCCTCCTTTTGAGTGAGAGTGATATTTTTACGTGCGGAGCGTATTTGAATTTTTTGACTTGGCGCTGAGGCCTTGTCAAAAACTATGTCTGTCCTATCAGCGATGGGAGACGAGTTTTTACACGCAATGCGCAATGTATGCTTCTGGATTGGCGCTAAGGCATTGCCAGAAGTTTTGTCTACACCACCAGCGACGGAAGACTGAGTTTTACGCGCAAGGTACGGAGGGAGCGATGCTACAACCTCATTGGTCGGAGAGATCAGAGAGTCGAGAGGAATGGTAGGGGATGTCCGGGACATCCAGACCTTACGTAATTTCCTGTTGTCTTGGACAGAGAGAGAGTGAGAGCTAACCCCTGCTCGAAGCATATCTTCGTAGGCAGATTGGTCGAACTGGACGACCAAGGTCTTCTTCATTGATCCTACTAACACTGTATCGTGTTGAGCAATTGCTTTCTCGTCAGATGAGAAATAGGTCCCTAGCAGAGTCGCCATCTTGTGTTTGATAATAAACGGAAAAAATAAAACTAGGTTTATACAAAACCCTTTCTTAGGTTTACAAATAAGAAGTACTATTAATCCTATGCGAGGATGTTAAGTACAAAATTTAATTTGGGTAAATATTGCTATAGGAGTCTGATCTGCAGTCGATCACTTTGTCCCTTGGACCACAAGATGATGAAGAAGTATTGTAGAAGACGAAGAAGCTTCAAGGATTGCAAGAGGGAGTGGATGCTCGATGCCAAAATTATCGATCACTGCTCTCTGTCTGTGCTTCGACCCTCTGACTTCTATTTTCCAAATTTTTGACCTTTTTCCGACCTTTAAATTTGCTACCTTGGACCTCTGTCAATAGGGGTCTCTATTTATAGGGTTTTAGTGACAGTAACCGTCCAGTCGGCGTAGAAGTCGAACAGTGGAGAGTATGGCACTTTTTATGTGGCGGTTATAATAACTGCCACCTACGTATAGATGATCTTCTAAATCTGCGTGTGACGCGTGTCCCATGATGAGATAATGCGTATAACTACTGCGAAGATCACGGCATGCAAGCCACGTAGGTAACTGCCCCTCGCGGAGAAAAGATTGGCGTAAAAGCCAATAACTGTCACCATGGCGTAAAAGCCAAATAGTTGTCAGGCTGGCGTAGAAGCCAGGTAGCTGTAGAAGCCAGGTAGGCATAGAAACCAGGTAGGAATAGAAGCCTGATACTGCATGGATAGGTAGCTAGCGTAAAACGGTAGCTGATCCTCCTTCTTTGACTGAGATATTGAGTGTAGTCTGAACCAAATAGCCTGAGTTGGCGTATGCCGAGGAGATAGCAACGGCGTACTCCTTATAGCTGAAAATAGCCAAATGGCGTATTTCAAGGAGATAGCGTACAACGTGCTCCCATAGCTGGAAATAGCCTGATGGCGCAATATACAGAGGTGATGACGTAGACATATTAGCCATAATTATGGCTCGCCCAGTCTTTGAAAATAGAACCAAATCTCGTGCATTAAATACAGAGATCTGCCCCTATTCTGAGCATTAAATACAGAGATGTGCCTCAATTCTGCACATTAAATGCAGAGACGTGCCTCGAGCTCTGTATGAAGAGCAGCTTTTGACGTGGCAGTTTGTTTTGTCTTCTACTGAGCATAAAAGCTCACATCTGCCTGTATAAAACTAGGCAGCATATTCCCTTGTATGCGTAAAAAGTACTATGTATCAGGGAAATGTCACTAAATGACGGTTTGGGCCTCTGTGCTGCACCATCATTACAACCGTCGTCTGGATAGTTGTGCAGTACTCATTGTCAGGAGTCAGGTTCACTGCATTATCTGACAGGTTCATTCGAGGAATACAAAGTGTTCCCCGTACAACTTTCCACTGCATTAAAAGCGAGTAGGTTTTACGCCAAAGTGGCGATGTAACAACCTTTTTACGCCGAAGCAGCCAGAAAATACTGCATTACGCGGAAAAACAGCCTGTAATAACAAGGTAAAGAGTCTAATCACAGCGTAAAAGGGTCTTTGGCATAAAACATTGTTTTACCCAACAGAGGATAGTTAAAAAGGAAGAATGTGGTTTAGTCAAGCATAGATGAGATCCTTATAGTCTATTCCTATACGCATGCTTGTTTGTACAGTTACGTAACCAAGACAATAAATTCTTGACCTGCATGGGCCACCACCAAAAATATGTCACGCCCTAGTCCCAAAATACGTAGGACTAGGAATACGTAACACACCCAGCCGTATGTATATGAACTCCAATATATGAAAACCATATACACACGTACGCTGTACATGAATATGCAATCCATCAATGGTAATATACTGTCACAACAAGTCCCACAAAATCTATATCTCATCCATAGCACAAATAATCAGTAGGAAATAAGAGCTGAATAATAATTGGATATCCAAAATGAGTATCAAGTCTGATAGTCGGGTGGAAACAAATCTACTACAAAACTACTATACTGAAGTCTGATAGTCGGCTCATATTTTACGTTGTACTAGCGATGAAGCCCTGTTGTACGCCGATGGCTCTGAAGTCATATTTTATGCCGCCCAGCACTAAAATACTGCGTATAACTCTACAAGGTATTTTTTATGCTTCTACAGTTGCTTCAACAGATGGCACGACAAAAGAAGAGACACCAACAACAGCTGAAGTTGCTGGCATGCTCGACGAAGGAGGCACAGTCGAGACGGTGGGTTCATCCACCTCTGATATTATTTGAACTGCTACTGGCGGGATTATGTTTGAGAATACTGCGGATGAAAGATCAACGGCTTTAAGATATGCCTCTTCGACGGTGGTCACCGCCATTTTATTAGCTGGATCCGCAACAAAATCAGAGGTTGCTTCAGCGCCGCCCTCCCCCGAGATGTCTTCGCCTGAAAATAAGATAAGAGAAAGTTAATATCAATTTGATGTTAATTTTCCTAAAAAAAGCGTGAAGATAACATTTACCCATGGCCGATGGTATGTATAGTGCGTCTACAGCCTATATAGCTAAATTATTTCTAAATGATGCTAAACAAGCTGTCATACTTGGAGAAGAGGGTACGCCAACTGACGCTTGAGGGTAGTCATTCCAGTCATCACCCAGATCTACTCGAGGTTCATCGGGTGGAATCTCGCTTGAAATACTTACAGACGAAGGAGGGTCTAGTCCCATTATTTGTCTTGGTAAAGGTATGCCAATTCTTATTAAGCTCGACCTCGAAGGCGATCTAGAAGAACTACCAGTAACGGTAGTAGCAACAGCAGTCGCGGGCAAAGAATCTCCAGCACTTTTAGCTGGAACTGTAAAGGCTTCTTCTTTAAAAGGCGAAGGACCCCTAATCAAAGAATCATCCCCAACAGGGGAAATAATAGGCTCACTCCTGGAAGAGGCCCCCTTGGTAGAAGTCTTTTTAGGACCTATGGCAGCCGGCTTCTTCTTGTGGGGGAAGGCTCTTTCTGTCACGCCCTAGTCCCAAAATACATAGGACTAGGAATACGTAACACACCCAGCCGTATGTATATGAACTCTAATATATGGAAACCATATACATACGTACGATGTACATGAATATGCAATCCATCAGTGGTAATATACTGTCACAACAAGTCCCACAAAATCTATATCTCATCCATAGCACAAATAATCAGTAGAAAATAAGAGCTGAATAATAACTAGATATCCAAAATGAGTATCAAGTCTGATAGTCGGGTGAAAACAAATCCACTACAAAACGACTATACTGAAGTAGCACAAAATCTCAAAACAGTGGGAATAAATCACAGATACTCTGAGGGTAAGATCTCCTCAGCCTGGTAAGTAGAGTCAGGTCCAGGTCCATACTCCTGTGGATACTCCTGCTCGTCCATATCTGGAAAAGGACCAGGTCCTCAGAGGGACGTAACAAGATACATAATAATATGCCAATAAGTACTATAATATAAACCTCCATTGGGTCGCCTAGCCGTCTAAGTAAATACAGTTTAAGAACAACTTTCCAACACGTGGGCTATCTGGCCAAAAATAGGATTGGTGTGACTCTCTTGGAGAATCAGGGGCCTAAAAGCATATCGTATTTTGAATGGCAGAGGCCGCCTATAAATATATAGTAGTCATCATCACCCATTTCTCCGTTGGAGAATCCGGGCGTACAGGAGAAAAGTGCAAAGGAGCCCAAACGCTTTACTTGTTGTTCTCTCCACCCCATGCTCTAAGCATGCCACATCCATGACATGATAAAACCTCTAAATAACTGCCAGGTCTACTAGCATACAAAGTTTCTATCAGCAGTCATCCCTAACGTACGACCCATGCTTACAGGAGGCCAAACCTGTCCCGCAGTCCGTGATCTATATGAGACTCACGACTCGTGTAATAACTGTGTCACGGCCAATGAATCTACTGATGCTCTATAATACTGGGTGGTCTCATAAAGTAGGTCCAAAATCTACAAAATAATACCTACATAAGCAGAATTAAACATGCATGTATCAACTGAAATGTAAATAATAGTACAGTGGCAAGGTATACTTGCCGAGCAAAAGTTCTGTATAGCACGTCCAAATAGTGTTAAATTTTTAGTAAGAAAAAGTGGGGTTAGGGTTTGGAAGAGTTGTAATATATATATAGTGATAAGAGACGGTGGGGGTTACTTAATGGTTAAGAAACTACTGCCGCTGCTATTTCTTTCTTTCATTGGTCTTGATTGCGATTGAGGAGTGTTTAGTAATAACAGGTAAAAAGAGGCGGTGGTGTTGCGGCTGATATTTTCTTCACATGTGTGGAGAAGGAATTTAAGCGGTGGAGGAAATTATGCGCAGAGCAGTTGAGGTTTGTTTTACGCGCAGAGAAAGGAATTAGGCGGGTGGTGTTCTTTACGCGCAGATGACGTAAGAAGCGGTGGAGAGAGTTTACGCGCGAATTTGCTTTACGCGTGGAGAAGGAAATAGAAAAGTTGGTTTGCTACTGCTACTGTTGATATTTTTCTATTGTGTTTGGGTTAATGGTTTTCGGGTTAAGATCTAATAGGAATCCATCTCATTTTCTTCTATTTCCTTTTTCTAATAACTATATATATATATATATATATATATATATATATATATATATATATATATATATATATATATATATATACTTAGAAATTTCTAGAATTTATATTGGTGCATATGCAACTGTCTAAAGGGTCTCCTACATAGAATAAATTAGAAAAAATTTATAATGACTCCATAAATTCCCTAAATGCACAAATTTCTTAAAATAAAAATCAAATAAAAATCTATTTCCTTTATTTAGCTCATAATTATTATATAAATAAATAATTAATTAATTAATAATACAATAAATATGGTTTACAAAATTAGGGGTTTTATATTCTACCCAACTTATAAAAATTTCATCCTCGAAATTAAAACTAAACCACGGTAGAAAGTCAAGATTTGTAGGAGATATAATTTAACAAAGTAAATTTATACCTTGGTCAATGAATAGGTTCGAAAAACGTTTGCGCATGTGGTCTTCTCATTCCCAAGTATATTCTCCTGGTGCACCATGCTTCCAGGCCACGCGGACTAAAGAAATAGACTGGTTCCTCAATACTTTCTCTCGACGATCGAGGATTCCCACGGGTTGCTCTTGATATGACAAGCTTGACCCAATGGTGATCTCCGAATGGTCTAGAATATGATTGCTGTCTGCCACATATCGCCTGAGTTGTGACACATGGAATACATCATGTACTCCCTCAAGTGAAGGTGGTAGCGCAAGTCGATAAGCCACTTCTCCCACTTTCTCTAGCACGTCAAATGGTCCAATATACCTTGGACTTAACTTGCCGTACCCTCCGAATCGAATAGTGCCTCTGGTAGGTGATATCCTTAAGAAGACATGATCGCCCTCTTTAAACTCCAAGGGACGACGATGAAGGTCTGCCCATTATTTCTGCCTGTCTTGCGCTGCTCGCAAGTGTCCTTATATCTTCTTAACTGTCTCAACGGTGTTAACCACTAACTCTGGTCCCAAAATCTGACGTTCTCCCACGTCACTCCAACACACAGGAGACCTACACTTCATTTCATACAATGCTTCAAACGGAGCCATCTGGATGCTCGCTTGATAGCTATTGTTGTAAGAAAACTCCACAGGTGTAGGTGGTCCTCCCATGATCCTCCAAAGCCTAACATATAAGCCCTCAACATATCTTCTAATGTCTGAATAGTATGCTCTGACTGCCCATCTTTCTGTGGGTGATAAGATGTACTGAACTTTAGACGAGTTCCAAGACTCTCTTGCATGCTCTTCCAGAAGTGTGATGTAAAGCACGAATCCTTGTCTGATACAATACTGACTGGTATGTCGTTCAATCTTACGATTTGCCTCATATATAATTCAGCCAAAGCTTCTGTAGATTGGCCAACTCTAAAAGGCAAGAAATGGGCTGACTTGGTGAGTCTATCTACTATTACCCATACGGCATCTCTACTACTTGGACTCTTGGGAAAGCCCGTGATGAAGTCCATAGTGATGTGTTCCCACTTCCACTCTGAAATCGGAAGTGGTTGCAATAACCCTGTTGTCGTCTGGTGCTCTGCCTTTACTTGCTGACATACCAAACATTTAGCTACAAAGCGAGCTATCTCTCTTTTTATTCTATGCCACCAAAAGTGTTGTCGTAAATCATGATACATCTTGGTGCCTCCAAGATGAATAGAATATATCGAACTATGAGCTTCTGTCATCAGCTCCTGTCAAATTTCTCTATTGGGAACATATAGACGATTACCACATCGTAATATCCCGTCATCATAAATGCGCAATCCTGTTTGCTCTCCGGCCTCTGTCTTTTCCTTTAATCCTCGAAATCTGGCGTCTGTAGGCAAAGCTGCCTTGATTCTTTCTACTAGTGATGATTGTACCTGCAAGTTGGCTAGTGTCCTGTCTGCTTCGGGTAATATTACTTCAATGCCAAGATCTTGCAAGTCCTTCAATAATTCCTTTTGTGTTGTCAAGAAGTAAGCTGCTGGCTTCCGGCTTAATGCGTCTGCTACAATATTAGCCTTGCCTGGGTGATAATGTAGCTCTATCTCGAAATCTTTTATCAACTTGAGCCATCGTCGTTGTCTCATATTTAATTCCTTCTCGTGAAGACGTACTTGAGGCTTTTGTGGTCTGTATAGATTTCCACTCGTTCCCCATATAAGTAATATCTCCATAGCTTTAGAGCAAATACAACGGCTGCAAGTTCTAAGACATGAGTTGGACAATTCTTCTCATGTACTCGTAACTGTCTACATGCATATGCAATCACCTTGACATGCTGCATCAATACGCATCCTAAACCTTTTTCTGATGCGTCACTGTAGATCACATAGCCTCCTGATCCTGATGGAATAGTCAATATTGGTGCTGAAGTCAGTCGCTTCTTCAATTTCTCGAAAGCGACTTGACACTCGTTGGTCCATATAAACTCTTGATCTTTGCAAGTTAACCGAGTCATAGGTGTTGCTATCCATGAGAAGTTCTCCACGAACCGTCGGTAATATCCCACAAGTCCAAGAAAACTCCTTACCTCTGCTGCTGATTTAGGAACAGGCCATATTTTGACTGTCAAAATCTTCTCTGGATCAACAGAGATACCATCTTCCGTAACGATATGCCCAAGAAATGAGACTCTGTTCAAGAAGAACTCATATTTACTGAGCTTTGTATATAACTGCTCTCTCCTTAATGTCTCTAGAATAATCCGCAGGTGCTCCTCATGCTCTTCGTGGCTCTTTGAATAGACAAGTATATCATCTATGAAGACGACCACGAATTGGTCCAAATACTGGTGGAAGACTCGATGCATTAAGTCCATAAAGATAGCTGGAGCATTGGTCAATCCAAATGGCATGACCAGAAACTCGTAGTGCCCATATCTTGTCTGGAATACGGTCTTCTGGATGTCCTCCTTTCATACCTTCACCTGGTGATATCCCAATCTCAAATCTATCTTTGAGAACACCTTGGCTCCACTAAGCTGATCAAATAGGTCATCAATGCGTGGCAGTGGATATTTATTCTTTACTGTCATTGCATTTAAGGCTCTATAGTTAATGCACATACGTACTGACCCATCCTTCTTGGGTACAAACAATACTGGTGCTCCCCAAGGTGATACACTTGGTCGGATGAAATATTTCTCTTCTAGTTCTTTCAATTATGTCTTTAGTTCATCCATCTCCTTCTTTGCCAGTCTATAAACATGGGATGCTATGGGTGCTGCTCCCGGTGTCAATTCAATCGAGAATTCTATATCTCTATCTGGGGGTAGGCCTGGTAATTCTGCTGGAAAGACGTCTTAGAATTCTGAAATAATGGGGTGATAGACAACATCGTCCATTGCGAGTTGCATACCCTCAAGGATTTCTGTGGATTCTCGTGAAAACTCAAGTTCAGGCTGGCCTGGTACCTTAAAAAGAATGCTTCCTCTAAAGCAATCAAAAAAAGCATGGTACTTGCTCAGTCAGTCCATTCCAAGCACAATATCAAAAGTTGGCATAGGAAAGACTAAGAGTCGAGCGTTCATCTCTCTGCTATGTATCACTATAGGACACGATCTACAAACTCTACTAATAGGTACAACTCCTCCCCCGGTAAGAATTCTAATACAACTAGGTAAAGGTGTAGAGATAATGTTGTGTTTGGCAATAAAACTAGATGATATAAACGAGTGGGTGGCTCCCGTATCAAATAATGTCACAGTAGAAAAAGTAAAAGCAAGAGAGATACCTGCTATGACATCAATCTCCTGATCCATGTCATCTATTTCTATTGTAAAAACTTGCCCGTTCCTCTGTGGTTGTCCCTGTCTGGACCTCGCAAACTGTTCCTCCTGTGTAGGTAGCGGTTGTTCTTGCTGAAATCCTCCTACTGCTGGAGGTCGAGGTGCTCCTGGTCTAGTTATTTGCTGTGCTGGCTTCGGTGCTGGAAGCGCTAGTCTCTGTACTGGTGGTGGAAGTGTCCGCTGTACTGGATAATTTCTTGCCAGGTGTTGTTCGGAACCACATCACATACACTGTCCCAAACGGATCCGACAGTCTCTTGACATATGCCCGTGTCTCTCACAATAATTACATTGGGGCTTCTCTGGAGTATGGTACGGTCCTACTCTGTGTTGGTACTGTTGTTGCTGAGCTAAAGGACGTCTGATAGGTCCTCCTTGTTGTGTCCTTACCGGTCCTTGTTGTGTCCTCAGCTGACCTCCCTTTCCTTTGCTGATAGTTTCTTGTAATTTGGCTTCTGTCAGTAACTCAGCATAAGAGATCCGGGACTGGGAGCTAGTGTAATGTTGGAGATCCTGAGTCAGTCCGCGGTGAAACCTCTTAGCCTTGACCAAGTCATCTAGTATCAGAGCAGCACCATATTTACTAAGGCGACTATACTCAGCATCATATTCGTCCACCGTTCTGTTCCCCTGTTCCAGGTGGAGAAACTGATCATATAATGCATCTCTGACGGTGTTCGAGAAGTACTTCCTTTCAAAGCACTCCAGGAACTGCTCCCATGTCTGGTATATACCCAGCTGGCGTTTCATGGATTCCCACCAGTGATGAGCATTACCATCTAGAAGAGTCCTTATACCCGTCATCCATAGGTCTGCAGGTAGCTGTGACGCTTCTAATAACTTCCGAGTGTGAGTAATCCAGTTGGTAGTTTCTTCTGGGCTCTTAATGCCTTTGTATGGTCTCGGACCCATTTGTACAATGTTCTTTACTGAACCAACTCTAGCTCGGGGTTCTGGAGCTAGTGCTTGAACTGGTATAGTAGTCTTTGCAGCCATCCTTTTAAGTGCTGCTAAGAACTCTTGTCTTTGTTCTGCTACTTGCTGCCTCTGCTCTGTAGCTAGTGTGGCGGCCTGTTGTCGCTGTTCCTGCATTATCATCTGGAAGAATTGGAACAGTTGTGCCAGGCCATCTTGCGGTATCGATGAGACTGGAAGGTTCCTATTAGGTAGAACAGGAAGATCAGATGGAACTGGATTGTGAATCTGTCCATGTGGTCCTGGAAGTCTAGGATTTGTTACGGTCTCTCCTTGAGTCTGATCATTGACTCCAGGAGTTGTGTCACCATCGGTGACAGTACATCCCTTCTGCATATCCATCTCTCTCTGCAGGTGATGTACACAACATTTTAGAAGAAGTACAGGAATCAAACAGGATGCAAGCATTACATAGGATATAGAGGCATAAAATATGCTGAGGAATTTTTTGCGTATTTTATAGTAAAACCCTCCCGCCATACATGAAGTCCTTTCCTGCATAAAATAGGGACTCAAGGTACTTGACGTAACAGGTTGCTAAGCTTCCTGCGTAAAGCAGAGCTTCAAGATAGTTTGGCATAAAGTAAGACTTCAGAGATGTCTGCGTAAAGCAGAGGATCGAGATAATTTGGCATAAAAACAGAGATAAAATCTGTCGGCATAAAAAGTTTACTATTCTTCTGCGTAAAGTCTGCTTGCGTAAAAGTTCTGCACGTAAAATCTGAGCGTATATTCTGTCCGCGTAAAACTCGGCATAAAAATTTGTCTGCGTAAAGATCTACCAGTGTATGCGAGTAAAAAGTCTGAACGTAAAAGGGTTGCTGCGTAAAGTCTACCTTACGTTGCAGCGTAAAGTTATATGGGAACTCTTCGTGTTTCCTTGGTTGAACCTGACATCTGATAAAAGTGCTGCATGATGATCGAGAGGACGGCTGTGATGATGATTTTGTACAGAGACCTAGGTTATCGTTTAGTGATATATCTGATACAAGTCATTTTTACGCATGGAGTCTCTGAATACGCTGCCTACAGAAAATGGGCTTTTTTTACGCTCAAGGTAAGACAAAAATCAGATGCTACGTCAAAAGCTATTTCTTGCACAGGGCTCGAGGCATATCTCTGTATTTAATGCACGAGATTTGGTCATGACTAGGAAGCTAAGGCTGTGCCAAATACGCTTATCTCACCATCCTTACATTTTACGCTACTAGTTTATATATTATTCATGAATCATCAAGTTTATGAAGGACGGTTTCCTATGTAACTTACATGTCGTGGTCTTACAAAGGGATACGTATCATACGCAAATTGAACATGGATAGCAATTATCCTAATCGTAGCGTAAAGGAGACTATCTTCTTCATAGTTTGGCCCTTTTCGCCAGCAACAGTTACTTTGGCTTTTACGCCAACAAGGTAAAGAGTCTGATCACAGCATAAAAGGGTCTTTGGCGTAAACTTTGTTTTACCCAACAGAGGATAGTTAAAAAGCAAGAATGTGGTTTAGTCAAGCATGGATGAGATCCTTATACTCTATTCCTATACGCATGCTTGTTTGGTACAGTTACGTAACCAAGACAATAAATTCTTGACCTGCATGGGCCACCACCAAAAATATGTCACGCCCTAGTCCCAAAATACGTAGGACTAGGAATACGTAACATGCCCAGCCGTATGTATATGAACTCCAATATATGAAAACCATATACACACGTACGCTGTACATGAATATGCAATCCATCAATGGTAATATACTGTCACAACAAGTCCCACAAAATCTATATCTCATCCATAGCACAAATAATCAGTAGGAAATAAAAGCTGAATAATAACTGGATATCCAAAATGAGTATCAAGTCTGATAGTCGAGTGGAAACAAATCTACTATAAAACGACTATACTGAAGTCTGATAGTCGGCTCATATTTTACGTTGTACTAGCGATGAAGCCCTGTTGTACGCCGATGGCTCTGAAGTCATATTTTATGCCGCCCAGCACTAAAATACTGCGTATAACTCTACAGCATATTTTTCATGCTTCTACAGTTGCTTCAACAGATGGCGCGATAAAAGAAGAGACACCAATAACAGTTGAAGTTGCTGGCATGCTCGACGAAGGAGGCACAGTCGAGACGGTGGGTTCATCCACCTCTGATATTATTTGAACTGCTACTGGCGGGATTATGTTTGAGAATACTGCGGATGAAAGATCAACGGCTTCAAGATATGCTTCTTCGACGGTGGTCACTGCCATTTCATTAGCTGGATCCGCAACAAAATCAGAGGTTGCTTCAGCGCCGTCCTCCCCCGAGATGTCTTCGCCTGAAAATAAGATAAGAGAAAGTTAATATCAATTTGATGTTAATTTTCCTAAAAAAAGTGTGAAGATAACATTTACCCATGGCCGATGGTATGTATAGTGCGTCTACAGCCTGTATAGCTAAATTATTTCTTAATGATGCTAAACAAGCTGTCAAACTTGGAGAAGAGGGTACACCAACTGACGCTTGAGGGTAGTCATTCCAGTCATCGCCCAGATCTACTCGAGGTTCATCGGGTGGAATCTCGCTTGAAATACTTGCAAACGAAGGAGGGTCTAGTCCCATTATTTGTCTTGGTAAAGGTATGCTAATTCATATTAAGCTCGACCTCGAAGGCGATCTAGAATCACTACCAGTAACGGTAGTAGCAGCAGTAGTCGCGGGCAAAGAATCTCTAGCACTTTCAGCTGGAACTGTAAAGGCTTCTTCTTTAAAAGGCGAAGGACCCCTAATCAAAGAATCATCCCCAACAGGGGAAATAATAGGCTCACTCCTGGAAGAGGCCCCCTTGGTGGAAGTCTTTTTAGGACCTATGGCAGTCGGCTTCTTCTTGTGGGGGAAGGCTCTTTCTGTCATGTCCCAGTCCCAAAATACGTAGGACTAGGAATACGTAACACGCCCAGCCGTATGTATATGAACTCCAATATATGGAAACCATATACACATGTACGATGTACACGAATATGCAATCCATCAGGGGTAATATACTGTCACAACAAGTCCCACAAAATCTATATCTCATCCATAGCACAAATAATCAGTAGAAAATAAGAGCTGAATAATAACTGAATATCCAAAATGAGTATCAAGTCTGATAGTCGGGTGGAAACAAATCCACTACAAAATGACTATACTGAAGTAGCACAAAATCTCAAAATAGTGGGAATAAATCACAGATACTCTGAGGGTAAGATCTCCTCAGTCTGGTAAGTAGAGTCAGGTCCAGGTCCATACCCCTGTGGATACTCCTGCTCGTCCATATCTGGAAAGGGACCCTCAGAGGAACGTAACAAGATAAATAATAATATGCCAATAAGTACTATAATATAAACCTCCATTGGGTCGCCTAGCCGTCTAAGTAAATGCAGTTTAAGAACAACTTTCCAACACGTGGGCTATCTGGCCAAAAATGGGATTGGTGTGACTCCCTTGGAGAATCAGGGTGTCACGACCCACACCCGGTATAGGGGCACGAGAGCGTGGGTACGTCCAGCCTACGCCGCAGCATCTGCGGTAGAACGCTGTCTAGGTTACAATACTAGCTAATCACTCTCACATGAATATCCAACTCCATAAGGAATCACAGATATCATAATATAATATGGAATATACTCAATCACATAAGCTAAAGCACGATGAGATATCGAAGCAAACAAATAAAGTACAAGACAAGTCTAAACAACAATAAATAGTCTAATCTGCAATCAATAACATCCAATCTCAAAGTATGTTGGAAACAAGTTTTCTATGTCACAGTCTGAAAAAAATATCCAGTCAGGATTGGAACAAAATACACCTCTAACAGCAGTACCATGCATATTGACAAAAACTATAACACAGTATAAAGAAATACAAGACAGATATAAAAACTGGCAATAAGAGATACTGGAATAGGAAATACTGGAATAAATAAATACTGGAATAAAAGAATACTGGAGCATGTCATCATCAATGTACATCTAGCAATAAAATAGAAATACAAGTACACGCTAGAACAATGAACTGGTATATAAGTGTGTACAAGAACAATAACTAGAATATATGGAGATGCTAGATCAATATACTAGAGATGCATGTCAAGAATATCTAACTAAGTGTGTGAAACATCAGTATATCATGTGATCGGCTTGGGACTATATGACTCATTACATTGATTAGCGATCATCCCCAACAAGTTCGGCTAACCATATGTAACAGTGATGAGGCATGTAAGGGTCAGGCTGCACCGACGTGAGGTATGAGTGAGCTATGATGCATGTAAGGTTGGGTATGATCACATAAGCTACTAATATTTTCCTATTTTTTCCCAGCTAGCACGATGGATTCCGATCACGACTCCTCGTGACAGGTCTCATTGATGCCAACTCTTGTAAAGAACAGTGTCAGAGTCATGTACGCTATACAACAAGAGTTATAGAGATAATCAATATAATAGAAACTGTCAGAGAATGTACTCGCATGGGGTCCTGCTGCTGGTATGAATCAGAGTCCAAGTCACAGTCCAAATAGCCTATGTATTACAAACTTACCATGTCAAAAGATAATTTATTTTAATTTATTTAATTCTGAAATAATTACTCTAAAATACTATTTTAATCTTATTATTCTGATTTTTAGGTTAATTCCTAAATTTGTCCAAAGGAACTGAATTTTATCAACTCGAGACTCATGGCACGCAAATCGAGGCGATCTGTTGACCAAAAAGTCAACCGACACAAACTCAACTTTCATGCATGATTTCCTATATATTTTAGTGTCAAAAACATGCTGGAATTTATGGCTCGTCCGAATTCAAATTCGTTTGAAAATTAAGGCACATACAAATTTTGTATTGTGCACCGATGGTTAAATTCTAACCTAGAAGTTCTACAGAATTAACAGTATGTAAATACTTCAAATTAAATTATGTAAAAACATATGTCAATGATCTTGACATTAGCTTTTCGAAACTTCAAACGGTTCGTGATTCTGATTCCTGGTTCTCCCAAAATCACGAAAACATCGAAACACATCTATTTTCGGACATGCTGTGCTCTACGAATTTTCCAGAATTTAATACTTATAATTTCATAAAAAAATTTATATAATCAGAATTTAACCTCAATATCATTCTAACACAAAAAATTAGACCTTGTTTGGAGTCCGGAGCTATACGCAATGGCTTCTGGAAGATGAAGGAACCCTAGATGGCAATTCTCCGAAAATTGGCTCAAGAAAAACCCTAGAAAATAACTAAACTATTATTATATATATAGGAGAGAGAGTGCAGCCGCGGCTCGGAGAGCGCCACATGGTAGCCATCTGTGGTTCCCCGCTCAGATTGAACGGTCGTGGATCCACGCGGCTCGGCTCAGTTGAGTCCGAGTCGAACTCTGACTTGGCTCGGCTCGAGGTCGGCTCGGCTTCACCCGCGGTCGCTGACAGGCGGGCCCCGCATTGTTCGCTACTGGAGGCTGACAGGTGGGCCCCTGTTTGCTGACTGGGCAGAAATAATTACTTTTTAGGTTTTCTTTTTCAGAAATTAGTTTTTAATTCAGTTTTTCATAATTAACTCAAAATAAATGCAAAAAATAATCAGAAAATTCCCAAAAAGTTCTAGAAAATATGTTTTATTATTTGGAACCTAAAATAAAAATTTGGGATATTTTGAATGAAGTTTGTCCCTAAAATTAATTCTTGAAAGTCCTAGGAAATTAGGGTTACTAGTTTTTAATTAACTAAAAATTATGGAAAAATCCCACTAGCCCCAAATTAACCTAAAAATAATATTTAAGCACGAATTTCAGGATACGGAGGTTACAAGTCTACTCACCTTAAAGAAATTTTGTCCTCAAAATTTAAAAACCTCAATAGTTGTATGTATTCATTTATATTATTTTACAATCAAAATTAAATTCATCAAACCATATAATCATGAAGTAAATCCATATTGCTATAAAACTTCCAAAATTCTATAGATATCATATTCCTAAAATCTTCAAATTTAAAATCGAATTCCATTCGTATCATAATCTCCTCAAAAACTTTATGCTAATTACTAAATACAAAATTTAATATCCAATCCTCTAATTTTAAATCCACTCAATGTATATTTATAAAATTTAAAAATCTCGTCCAAAAAGTTTGTATTCAAATACTAACCCATTAATCATCTTACTTCTCAAATTTTGAGTAAATCATTAAATACAAAATTTACTATCCAATCCATTAATTGAAATTCCGTCAATGCATATTTGTAAAATTTAAAAAAATCTCATCCGAAAACACTATTCCATTAATCATCTTACTCCTCTAGTTTAAGTCCAATCGATGCGTATTTATAGAATTTAAATCCTCATCCCAAAATTTGAATTCAAACACTAATTCATTAGTGATCTTATTCCTCAATTCTTTTTCCACACAATACTCAAATAATATAATACTCGCAAAATCTTCAATTGCAATATTCAAAATAAATCTATATCTTGCAGTCAAATAAATATAATGATAATCTTCTTCATTCCTCAAAATTTAATGATAATTTCAATCATATTGTAATCTTCATAAAAATTAATGTTTTAACGAATCGTCAATTCTGTCATATTGAGTTCTCAACTCTTCATTTAAATTAATGTTTATCCTCAAAATTTAAAATACATTGTCTCTCTTTGTCAATTCATAATCTCTTCATTAATTCTTCACCACGGTCAAACCCCCAACAATTAAGGTCTAAGAAAATCTTACCTACAGTCACACAACACGCAATACAACACGCAATCTAGATAAAATATGCAATCTAGATGAAATATGCATGGTCATAGTCTCTTTTGTCATGGTATTACAGTCTCTGTCGAGGTGTACTACTAATTATATTCTAACAAAAAAATTATTGATACAAGCTATGGTACTAAGGAATCAATCAATCAAACAAACAGATGGAAAAGGAATATGAGGAAAGAACAGAACATAGCCTTCTAACACAACCATAGATTTAATGATGCATCCAAGGTTTGATACCCTTATCCTTTTAGGTACCACTATTTCTACTACAAGCACATCCACTGCTAGCTCTCTTACCTACTACAATTGTTCATACTAGTTGTTCTTATCACCCAAGTGCATGCCAAGTGCAACACAGCACACTAAGTATTGCTCCTTCTAATACAACTCTAAATGGACACCCAAGTCTGTTTGCAGTGCCATCTCAATCATGCTCAAGTCAACAGATCCTTACGTATGCACTTCATCCACTCATATACTAGTATATATTTCTTATCCACCATAAATTTTATCCTCAAAATAAATTATCAAAATTTAACTTCTCGAACAATTTAAAATAAAATGCATATACTTTCCTCAAAAGTTAAATGCTCAAATATCAAAATAAAATTTTTAATCACTTCTAAAATTCTTATAGCTTTGACTATATTTATTGAATTAAATTTGAATCCTCAAAATTTTAATAACATAAAATCTTAACTCCTCAAAATTCTTAAAAATTGAAATTTATTTCCACTCTTCAAATTATAAATTTAATCCACAAGAATCTAAGTACACATATATGCTCACAGTCTTTAATACTTAAGGTGCACACAAATACATCAATTATCTACAACTCAACTGTGTACTGAATATTGCACTGCCTGGATTACTTGCACTATTACTTCCAATAATTAAAGTTATCATCACACATATTTTCTTCAATAATTTTTTACCTATATTAACTGGTACACCAATCTAATTATCATCACACGAAGTACTTACTGTCATTAGCACCTTGCTCAACAAATCTTTAATATAGAATCACTAGCACTATTGGTATGGTAACACTAGCTTCCATCATTAGATTACCTCGTCACATTGATTAGAACTTATGATCACTTGCAATTTCTATAATACCCATGCTTTACTTCAATCTCAAGGACAGGCATATGGTTCCATATCTCGATTGATGTATAAGCATATCTCTTAAACCTTTTACAACCTGTTAAACTAATATATGATATATTTCATAACTTTTATTACCAACCTTGATATTTTTCTACTCATGGCATCTCATTAAAATCCTTTATGCATATACATTTCTTTACTCTTGATACACCCAGTATCAATCATCAAATTGAATATCATGCTCCATTAATCTTTAACACAATTCCTTGATACTTAATTATTTACATAGATCATCCAATTATATAATTTAATGACTATCCAGGACTGGCATGCTGATTTCGATACTAACTCTTGGAACCATCACTGATACTCTTTACTCCTTCTACCCATAATACCAATACTAATAATAATAACACCTATCATAGAACTACTGCTATAAGGTACTATGCTACGGTTATCTCTAGATTAATGCCTACTGCTCACATGTCCAACCCAGAAACACTTACAAACTCACAAGTCATACTCAGTCAACACTAATACAAGACACAAACAAAATTGTAAGTCACTAATTATCATACTAACAAAGAATCCTCAAAAAAAGAAGCTAAAAAAGGAACGGGATTAAGGATTGAAGGTATTCTACTGCTAGTAAAGAAAAGAAGCGATGGAACAAGGTCATATAATAACGGAAATAGATAAGTATTGAGATGATACTTTTAAGAACCAATTTAAGATACAACCTGATAATCATACACGTCTGTCAGAAATTATGACACTCAGAATCCTCGCCACGCCAGTAAGCATAGATGCGATAAACGACAGGTTCCGTAACTAAGATATGCAACTCTATAATCATGTCATCTAGAATCCCCGCCACGCCAACCGGTATGGCTACAAGAGACTCTAAATTCTATAACTTAAGTATGTACATCCAAGTCAGGTTCCTACGTTCTCGTCACGACAGCTAATATGGCTGCGATAAACTCTAGGTTCCATAACCAAAGTAGACGTTACCTTTCTCACTGTCCTCATCAATATATGTCATCAGATGATACCGTAAATTTTAGCCCATAAAATTTATCTCGATATGAAATCAACTCAACAACGATACCATAAATTAAATTTAACAACTGGTCAACAAGAATCAAACTCAACAATGATACCAAGATTTTTAATTTAATAACTGATCAACAAGAATCAAGTTCAATAACAACAAGAGAGAGCGGACGGAAACAAGGAAAAAAATTTAAATTGGAAATTATAATAAGATTCTCAAGGGGTCGTCCCAGGAATCTCTTAAGAATTTTTGTGATTGAGTATCCCCTCTCATCCTAGTATCTTATGTCCTATATTCTATAGCAGGCACGCAGTAGTACAACTAAGACATCGTACTACCACGACATCGCACAACTTGCGAAGTCTGACCTGCATGGGCCACCACTAAAAATGTGTCACGACCCGCACCCGGTATAGGGGCACGAGAGCATGGGTACGTCCAGCCTACGCCGCAGCATCGGCAGTAGAACGCTGTCTAGGTCACAATACTAGCTAATCACTCTCACATGAATATCCAACTCCATAAGGAATCACAGATATCATAATATAATATGGAATATACTCAATCACATAAGCTAAAGCACGATGAGATATCGAAGCAAACAAATAAAGTACAAGACAAGTCTAAACAACAATAAATAGTCTAACCTGTAATCAATAACATCCAATCTCTAAGTATGTTAGAAACAAGTCTTCTATGTCACAGTCTGGAAAAAATATCCAGTCAGGATTGGAACGAAATATACCTCTAACAGCAGTTCCATGCATATTGACAAAAACTATAACACAGTGTAAAGAAATACAAGACAGATATGAAAACGGGCAATAAGAGATACTGGAATAGGAAATACTGGAATAAAGAAATACTGGAATAAAGGAATACTGGAGCATGTCATCATCAATATACATCTAGCAATAAAATAGAAATACAAGTACACGCAAGAACAATAAACTGGTATATAAGTATGTACAAGAACAATAACTAGAACATGTGGAGATATTAGATCAATATACTAGAGATGCATGTCAAGAATATCTAACTAAGTGTGTGAAACATCAGTATATCATGTGATCGGCTTGGGACTATATGACTCACTACATTGATTAGCGATCATCCCCAACAAGTCCGGCTAACCATATGTAACAGTGATGAGGCATGTAAGGGTCAGACTGCACCGACATGAGGTGTGGGTGAGCTATGATGCATGTAAGGTTGGGTATGATCACATAAGCTACAAATATTTCCCTATTTTTCCCCAGCTAGCATGATGGATTCCGATCATGACTCCTCGTGACAGGTCTCAATGATGCCAACTCGTGTAAAGAACAGTGTCAGAGTCATGTACGCTATACAACAAGAGTTATAGAGATAATCAACATAATAGAAACTGTCAGAGAATGTACTCGCCTGGGGTCCTGCTGCTGGTATGAATCAGAGTCCAAGTCACAGTCCAAATAGCCTATGTATTACAAACTTATCATGTCAAAAGATAATTTATTTTAATTTATTTAATTCTGGAATAATTACTCTAAAATACTATTTTAATCTTATTATTCTGATTTTTAGGTTAATTCCTAAATTTGTCCAAAGGAACTGAATTTTATCAACTCGAGACTCATGGCACGCAAATCGAGGCAATCTGTTGACCAAAAAGTCAACTAACACAAACTCAACTTTCATGCATGATTTCCTGTAGATTTTAGCGTCAAAAAAATGCTAGAATTTATGGCTCATCCAAATTCAAATTCGTTTGAAAATTAAGGCACATACAAATTTCATATTGTGCACCGATGGTTAAATTCTAACCTAGAAGTTCTATAGAATTAACAATATGTAAATACTTTGAATTAAATTATATAAAAAAACATATGTCAATGATCTTGACATTATCTTTCCGAAACTTTAAACGGTTCATGATTCTGATTCCTGGTTCTCCCGGAATTACGAAAATATCGAAATACGTCTATTTTCGGACATACTGTGCTCTACGAATTTTTCAGAATTTAATACTCATAATTTCGTAAAAAAATTTATATAATCAAAAATTTAACCTCAATATCATTCTAACACAAAAAACTAGGCCTCGTTTGGAGTCTGGAGCTATGCGCAATGGCTTCTGGAAGATGAAGGAACCCTAGATGGCAATTCTCCAAAAATTGGCTCAAGAAAAACCCTAGAAAATAACTAAACTATTATATATATATATAGGAGAGAGAGTGCAGCCGCGGCTCGGAGAGTGCCACGTGGCAGCCATCCGTGGCTCCCCGCTCAGATCGAACGGTCGTGGATCCACGCGGCTCGGCTCAGCTGAGTACAAGTCGAACTCTAACTCGGCTCGAGGTCGCCTCGGCTTCACCCGCGGTCGCTGACAGGCGAGCCCCGCACTGTTCGCTACTGGAGGCTGACAGGTGGGCCCCTGTTTGCTGACTGGACAGAAATAATTACTTTTTGGGTTTTCTTTTTCAGAAATTAGTTTTTAATTCAGTTTTTCATAATTAACTCAAAATAAATGCAAAAAATAATCAAAAAATTCCCTAAAAATTCTAGAAAATATATTTTATTATTTGGAACCTAAAATAAAATTTTGGGATATTTTTAATTAAGTTTGTCCCTAAAATTAATTCTTGAAAGTCATAGGAAATTAGGGTTACTAGTTTTTAATTAACTAAAAATTATGGAAAAATCCCACTAGCCCCAAATTAACCTAAAAATAATATTTAAGCACGAATTTCAGGATACGGAGGTTACACAGGGGCCTAAAAGCATGTCATATTTTGAATGGCAGAGGCCGCCTATAAATATATAGTGGTCATCATCACCCGTTTCTCCGGTGGAGAATCCGGGCGTACAGGAGAAAAGTGCAAAGGAGCCCAAACGCTTTACTTATTGTTCTCTCCACCCCATGCTCTAAGCATGCCACATCCATGATATGATAAAACCTCTAAATAACTGCCAGGTCTACTAGCATACAAAGTTCCTATCAGCAGTCATCCCTAACGCACGGCCCATGCGTATAGGAGGCCAAACATGTCCTGCAGTCCGTGATCTATATGAGACTCACGACTCGTGTAACAACTGTGTCACGGCCAATGAATCTACTGATGCTCTATAATACTGGGTGGTCTCATAAAGTAGGTCCAAAATCTATAAAATAACACCTACATAAGCAGAATTAAACATGCATGTATCAACTGAAATGTAAATAATAGTACAGTGGCAAGGTATACTTGCCGAGCAAAAGTTTTGTATAGCACGTCCAAATAGTGTTAAATTTTTAGTAAGAAGAAGTGGGGTTAGGGTTTGGAAGAGTTGTAATATATATATAGTGATAAGAGGCGGTAGGGGTTACTTAATGGTTAAGAAATTACTGCCGCTGCTGTTTCTTCCTATCATTGGTCTTGATTGTGGTTGAGGAGTGTTTAGTAATAATAGATAAAAAGAGGCAGTGGTGTTGCGGCTGATATTTTCTTCACATGTGCAGAGAAGGAATTTAAGCGGTGGAGGAAATTACGCGTGGAGCAGTGGAGGTTTGTTTTACGCGCAGAGAAAGGAATTAGGCGGTGGTGGAGTTTTACGCTTGGGTTTGTTTTATACGTAGAGAAAGGAATTAGGCGGGTGGTATTTTTTACGCGCAAATGACGTAAGAAGCGGTGGAGAGAGTTTACGCGCGAATTTGCTTTACGCGTGGAGAAGGAAATAGAAAAGTTGGTTTGCTACTGCTACTGTTGATATTTTCCTATTGGGTTTGGGTTATTGGTTTTCGGGTTGAGATCTAATAAGAATCTAACTCATTTTCTTTTATTTCCTTTTTCTAATAACTATATATATATATACTTAGAAATTTCTAGAATTTATATTGGTGCATATGCAACTGTCCAAAGGGTCTCCTACATGGAATAAATTAGGAAAAATTTATAATGACTCCATAAATTTCCTAAATCTACAAATTCCTTAAAATAAAAATCAAATAAAAATCTATTTCTTTTATTTAGCTCATAATTACTATATAAATAAATAATTAATTAATAATACAACAAATACGGTTTATAAAATTAGGGGTTTTACACTTTCAGAGTAGAAGCCTTTCGTTTATTTAAGATTATGAGAGGCTCTGCTGGTGGAGCTATTACGCCTCTCGGTAAAATCAACAAATAATCATCTGCACCGTTGGTTTCATCACCTTCATCCGAGGAAACAAATGGTATCTCCTCTCTTCCAGTGGACTTATGGGAGGGAATTCTAAAACTTCCATGAACATCAAAATCATGATGGAAGGTATTGATGAACGCATAAAACTGCACGTACGAATGAAGAATACGCAACTCCGTGGAGAGAGAGGTCGCGGCACAGCAAAGGTTGCTCCAGTACAATCCATGATAAAATACCGCCATCCTCTAGCCCCGTCAATAAGTCCACTTTTGAATTTGAAGCTGGTGATGGGATTCTCCACGTGCAACTGATCATATCCAAATTGCCTGGCAAAATGGCTAGGCAAATAAGGCTCCAAGTAGCAGTGGTCCTCGCTTTTGTACAGCAGGTGGGAAGGTCTAATGCAGACCAACCAGTAAAAGGCTTCAGGAGAAAGAATAGTCTTCCCATGACCTGCATCCTGAAGTTTAGTCCCCTGTTGATTAATATGTACGGGGGGGATGGTGCAGAAGAATTTCCAACTATGGACAAAATTTAGTGCTAGTCGACAATCTATGACGCTAGTCACATTCCAAGAAGAATTCTTGTAATTCAACAAGAAGTTATTTCCTGAACCACTAGCAGATCCGGGAGACATCACTCTGGTGTTGTGAAGGATTAACCATCCCATCAGATATAAGAATGGTAATTCCACTCTGGGATATCCTTCACGCTGCGTGGTATCGGCCAACAGCCCATCAGTAATAGCCCTCAGGCCAGCTTATATCCTGCATACCATGGCAGGGAGCAGGCCCAATCTTGCTCCAAATACCAAACGTACTGCAGGCTATAAGGTGTTGCGATGAATACAATCCGCAGACGCGATGCCAGGCACCACCCATCGGCGTAGCCAAATAGAAAGGAAGCCAGCCAGTTGAGCTTTCCTTGACAGAGGCTTTCGGCAATGCCTCATATAACTGTAGACTTTGGTTCCTACAGGATAACCCCCTATCTCTTCATTAAGAACACAATCTGAAGCCCCTGCATCTTCAATAAGATCATCGATTGTGTTGGCGTTAAGCATGCTCAGAAGGTTCAAAGGCTTGTCATTGCTATCTACAAGCTTGTCCTACTTAGTATTTCTAGCCTGATGAAAGAAGAGGTAGGATACCCATTTATTAATATGGGCTAAATTAGAGGGCTCTCTGTAGAAGGTAGTGCATGTAAGATAGTGGCTCATCAACTCTTGGTACACTGCCACTACCCGAGGGTTGGTATCCTTCAACTCTCTATTGGTGGGGACGTATTCTTCATAAGGAATATCTCCCATTGGCAGCTTTGAGATATCTGCCATCTCATGAAGGGCTAGGCCCAACTCACCTATCGGAGTGGCAAAAGTCCCAGTGAGCGAGTTATATCGCTCTATCAAAGCTAAGAACAAATTAGGGTTGATGGGCAGCCCAACACTAGTTGCACTCACAGCCTCAAATAAGTTAATACTTTCCAGCTCCATCTGAAAGTGCTTCAAGGCCCATGCAGTTAAACTGGCCCATCGAAGATTATGGGGGCTAAGCCATCCACTTATGCGAGGGTTAACCCTGGGATATACTCCTCCCTGCCCCATGAATTCATTGCAGAAAGTTGCCATCTGAAATGGCTGGAGCAAGGAAGAGTCTTCACTAGGGACGCTGCCCGACAGTAATCCTCTGAAGGGCATGACAGGGCCTGAGGGACTGCTTACAAAGGATCCTCGGTTTAATCCTTTCTTATAAAAGATCTTTCCTAGCTGTCCATGAAGATTAGGAGTCAGAGTCTATGCCATCTTTCTGGGATGTGTGGCATGGAAGAATACAGAGATAGGGTAATCTCTGGGCATCTTTGGCAGATACATGACCGTGCCCTCAGCAGAAAATACCCAACCTTCCTTATTGGGCTTTGTCTGGGATTGTTTATCAATAACATCCCCAAATAAGAAAGATGGTTTCTTATACTCAGTGCCGTCTATGTACGTCAAGGGTTCTCCACTGATCATACTCAGCAATATTGTTTCTCCTTGGGCCGAGATCAGAGTTCGCCTCTCTTGAGGATACTCGTTTCCAGAGATGGGGAAAGTCACATGGGATAAGTCCTCCAAGTAGTTGGAATTCAGCATTCCAGCAGCAGAGCCCATCACTTCAGCCAGAGGGGTGATCTGTAGGTCCACTGCAAAAATTAAGAGAAAAAGTTAGTTTTAGGCTAGAATTTTTTTCAGTGCATAAAACATAAGGTGCTACACTCCTGCCGTATACGCCAAAACCTAACAGTCTGAGTTTTTATGCCAAACTGCAAAAATTGAATTTTACGTTGGAATTTATATCCAATGCGTAAAAATGCAAGGTTTACAGCATACGCCAAAATTTGACAGTCTGAGTTTTTACGCCAGACTGCAAAAATATGGAGTTTTACGCTGACACATTAAGAATATGGGCGTATTTGCGCATACACGTACAACGTGTGCGAAGGGTTTTATTCCTCTCAAAATCTTTACCTGTGATGCCCGGTACACAGCTAGACGGCGGAGCACTACGTTCAGAAAGAGGCTCGCTTGGCCTAGTAGGGGTCGCTCGTGCTTGAGCAGTGGAGCGAGATGATGAAGTAGCTTTCTTTCCCTTAGCGACGGATGCCTGTTTTGGTGCCATGGCGAGTCTAAGAGTTTTTCAGAAAGAGACAAAGAGTTCTCAGAAAGAGACGAAGAGTTCTCAGAAAGAGACGAAGGGTTTTGGCAGAGACAGATGAAGAATTTTTCTCTCTCATGACCTAGGCCTATTTATAGAGTTCAATTGACTCTCCGAATCCTTAACCAAATTTGATTTTTAATAGTCGGTTATGATTTGGGACCACGTCAGCCTATCATTTGAAAAGAAAGATAGATAGTCATGCTGCATAACAGATCCATGATTTTATGCTCAGATTTTACGCTCGGAAGCTTTTACGCTCAGAAGCTACAGATCTACGATTTTACGCTCAGAAGCTACAGATCTATGATTTTATGCTCAGAAGCTACAGATCTACGATTTTTACGCTCAGAAGCTACAGATCTACGATTTTACGCTCAGAAGCTACAGACCTACGATTTTAGCTCAAAAGCTACGGATCTATGATTTTATACGCATCTTAAATTACACGGAACAGAAGAGTCAGCAGAATACGCGTATATATTGGTAATCTAGGTTTTACGCTTGAAGAAGCCAGTTACAAGAGTTTACGCAGGAAATACTCTTCTTATCAGCGTTTTCTCTTCTTTTTTATTCGAGAGGACTTCATCAGACGAAGGGCCAAGAAAGTTCCCTAAAAGTGTCTTCTTCACTGGAAGATGACTTTTCTTCCTTGGCCATTGATAGTTCATTCAAAGTTTGGCCAGAATTCTTACATCTAGTTCAGGGATGGCCTGTTCGGCAGACATTTCTTGCCCTATCTCGAGAATCTTTCGAGAAGCCATTCTTTTGAAGATGATGTTCTTAACAGATGTTCTCCGAAAGAGAAAGAACAGTTCAGAATTCTATGTGACTCCTCGTCCAAAAACAGCATGACAATTGGATTTTCAAGACAACTTTTAAATGCTAAAGAGCTTTTTACGCATCCTTCTCTATGCGTAAAAGTTAAAACATGACTGGAGGCATATTTGTCAAAGTCAGCGTAAAAATTATTCAAGCGTGTTGAAGCTGCACATTACCAGACTTCCTCACAGCAATATGGCAAACCAATAGTGCGTAAAAGAGGACAAGTTTATTAATCATGATTACATATGATGGAAATCCATTTTACAAAGGATTTTTTATTAATATTCAAGGTCGTGATTACATATGATAGGAATCTATTATGCTAGGTTCTCGTCTGATAGAGATCTTCATTGCTTCTTCTACAACACTTCTTCGGTCGGGAGGCCAAGAAAATGGTTAATGGAGGGAGGATACAGAACTGGGTCTGTTTAAATTATTCAAGCCCACCCCCCATACGTCACCGGCGGTCATGCTTAGATTTGTGTTAGGGATTCATACCCAACACAATACTGGAAGACACGGCCAAGCTGCCCACCAGGGTCCAGCTTCATAATAGGGAAAAATACAGCTAGCAAGCTGTGTGGTCTAATGCGACCCTTCCTCTCCCTTTGACGAATCGCCATATGAAATCGCTGATTATCTCGAGCAAAGGAAGCTATGATATCCTTCCATGGTCCATCGTTGCAGAAAATATTTGCTCGAAGGCGTCTCTTTTTATGGCTCCTTACATGCTGGAAGAGCATAATCTTCTTCTTCCTCAGATCAACCCAATGGATCTCAGCAGCCATCTCTGTGGTGAAGGAAGTATAGAAAAACAAGTTTACTTGCTTGTCCTTATATAGGCAGAAGAGAACACACAGAATCCCAATAACTCCTTAAATATCGCCAGAAAATCAGCCTCGAAGAACGAGTCAAATTTGACCATTTCATGCTTCATTCAAAGTATTTCAAATTACAAGGAATTTAAAAACTTTGAAGGGGGTCTTGTAGAAGAATAAAATACGCTGGAGAATTATACGCGTATTATACAGTCAAACCCCCCAACATACATGAAATCAGCGTAAAACAGAGCTTCAGTGCTGTGTGGCATAAAATATGACTTCAGAGCTATTGGCATAAAACAGAGCTTCAGCGATGTGTAACATAAAATATGACTTCAGAGCTATTGACGTAAAATAGAGCTTCAGCGCTATTTGGCGTAAAATAGAGCTTCAAAATGACCCGCATAAAGCAGCGCTTCAAGGCTGTTTTGACGTAAAAGGTTACTATACCCTTCGGCGTAAAATATGTTTTATTTTTAATGCAACGTAAAGTTGTACGAGGAACTCTTCGTATTCCTCGGATGAATCTGTCAAACAAAACAGTGAACCTGACTCCTGATAAAAAGTACTGCATGAAGATCGATAGGACGGCTGTGATGATGATTTTGCACAGAGACCTAGGCTATCGTTTAGTGACATATTCTTGATACAAGTCATTTTTACGCATTCAAAGAATACGGTGCCTATTCTACATGGGCAGAAATTAGTTTTACGCTCAAGATGAAGACGAAAGCAGATGCCACGTCAAAAGCTGTTTCTCGTACAGAGCTCGAGGCATATCTCTGCATTTAATGTACAAGATGGGGGCAGATCTCTGCATTTAATGCACGAGATTTTATTCTAGTTTTAAATGACTGGAAAGCTAAAACTGTGACAAATACGCTCACATCACCATCCTTGCATTTTTTGCCAACCAGGCTATTTTCAACTATAGGAGTACGCCGTATGCTATCTCCTCGAAATACGCCAACTCATCTATATTTGCAATGGTACGTGATAAGGCTATTTAGCCCAGAATATGCTCAAGACCTCAGTCGTGATAGACAATTGGCTATTTTATGCTGGTTGTCTATTATCGATGAATGCTCAAGTTTTACGCAGAGCTTGGCTTTTATGCCAATAAGACAGCTATTTGGCTTTTACGCCAACAAGACAGCTATTTAGCTTTTACGCCAACAAGACAGCTATTTGGCTTTTATGCCAACAAGACAGTTATTTGGTTTTTATGCCAACCATCTTTACGCGAGGGGCAGTTACCTATGTGGCTTGTATGCCATGATCTTCGAGAAGCAGTTATAAACGTTACCTTATAAAGGGATATGTGTCACATGCAGATTCAAAAGATTATTTGAACGTGGGTAGCAGTTATTATAACCGCCGCGTAAAAGATGCAACTTTCTTCATAGTTTGGTTTCTAAGCCAACTGGACAGTTATTGTGACGGATCTCTATAAATAGAGACCCCTGGTCACAGGATCAAGGGGCACAAAGAGAGATCAGAGACAGATAGCACAGACAGAGAGTGTTGATTGACAACTTTGGCAACGAGAATTCAATCCCACTTGCAACATTTGAAGCTTCTTCTTCTTCTACAGCACTTCTTCATCATCGTGTGGTCCAAAGGACAAAGTGATCGACCGCAGATCAGACTCCTATAGCAATACTTCCCCAGAATCATTCTATTATACTTAAACATCCTCGTATAGGATTAATTGTACTCTTTTTTTTAGTTTGCAAGCAAAGGTTTTATATAAACTTCTTTGTTTAAATCTCACAAATAATAAGTACGCTTGATTATGATGGAGGAAGGTACAGAATAATTTAAGTTCACCAAGAAGATCGGTGTTGTGCCTCTACAGTTGCCATACTAATTTCTTGTCTAAGTCTAAAGTCAACCAAATGGGTGTATGGGCCTCTAAGTTCTACAGTCTGGGTAAATACTATCTTTTTATGCAAGTCTATAGTTGGTGTTATTCATTTATACTTCATTAATTGGTTAGAAGGACTATGTGATACTAGGTTATGAGGTATACTACTAAACTTACAAAAATTTAACTAATAGTGTTATTGAATACTAGAGTGTATGTACCTAGTACAAGTCATCTTCTTAACCCCTATCAAGCATGAAAGAAAGATAAGATTGACGTTGTAAAAGGATCAAGCAAGATGCAATACAAGCAATCAAATGAGAATGCAAAATAAAATCAAGGACGGTGATTAAATAAGTGGATCAAATCCTATGTGCAGGCTTGCTCGGTACAGTTACGTAACCGAGACAATATGCTCTCGACTTGTATGGGCCACCACAAAAATATGTCACGCCCCAGTCCCAAAATACGTAGGACTAGGAACATGTAAGCATGTCAGCCGTATGTATATTGCAACTCCAATATATGGATACCATAATACATACGTATATTGTAATATGAATAATAACTCAAATATGGTATATATATTGTCACAAGTCACAGAAATACTAATCTCATCCATACAACAAGTCACAGAAAATAAATAACTAAACTAGAATAATGAGTCTGAATAATCTAAAACTAATAGTCGGGTGGAGACAAATCCACTACCAATGACTATATCAAAACTAGAATGAGAGAGGAGTATAAAATCTCTAATATAAAATAAGATGATGAGGTAAGAGTATCAGCTAAGAGATCCATCGCTAGAGATAATCAAAGATGCTCAGAAGGTAAGACCTCCTCGGAAGAGATAAGTAGTAAGTCCTGATCCGTGCTCCTGCGAATAGTCAAGATCGTCTACACCTGGAAAGGGACTAGGTCCTCAGAGGGACGTAACAAGATACATAGAATCTTGCCAATTTGAATACAGTAAACATGCATAATAGGTAAAAAATATATAAGTATGCTGTACAAGATAATCTAGTCCTACGTATAATGAGGATAACTTTTCGATGTATGGGCATGGGTAGGCTACTCGATCTAAATCTCATAACTCACACACCCGGCAGGGACATCATCAGCATCATATCGCGGGGGTAGCGACCATCGTGACACCATCGACCGATATACCACGGGGGTAGCGACCATCGGACACGACTACCATAGTGCGTGCTAGTTACTATGGTTTACCAGAGTGGTTATAGCCCATACGCCTACTGATTGTCCTCCTCTCCCATGATACTATGTGTCAAGTGTGTGTCAACATATATAATATATAGTAATGACTGAAAAAAAACACACATGCAATAAATATATGGAAATTTAATAAGCATGCAAAGTACTGTAAGCAATTTGGCAAGGTATCTTGCCTAGCAAGGAAGCTGCAATGTGTAAACGTCCAGATATCAAGCACACAGGAGTAGAAACTACGGCCTCAGAATGAACGTCTCCGGATGCTGAAATAAATATCACCAACATTTTCAGAATAAGCGAGATAGTAGAAAATACTACCCTTTCATCCAATTTGGACACAGGGGCAAAACGATAATTTTGGATCAAAAGTAGGGTCCACATGTGGCCCACTTTGTACCAAAAAGCGTGCCAGGGATAAAGGTCTCAAAATAGAACAAATTATAGGTCAAACAAATTCTAAACGTTAGTACAAACTCAAAGGTATGTCCAATTTTGGATTCTGATGAGCCAAACACAAATATGCCCAAAAAGTCAACCGTAGGGCCCACAAATAGGCGGCTTGGTCAACTGTCCCAGAATCCCATAAAACTTGGATCACAATACCAGCGTGATACCACGAATCTAATGGTACAAGTTTTGTCAGATTCTGAAGAGCGTACACTAAATGGTGCAATATTTTACAAAAGTCACGATACGGGGACATTTTATGGATACGGAGTGATACTGACGCGCACACAAGTCCAAATCAGTTTCCGCGAAAGCCCACACGTCTGGACATACCATACGCGCCTTTTGGTGCAACTGGTACATGACGAGGTGATCCTATTTGGCTGGACGTACTCCGTATCACAAATTTTATCATTTTAAATAAGTTTTTCTTGATTTTCAACCTAATTTAATTCTGATTCTAACACACAATAAAATAAAATAATTGACCAAAAATAATCTCGGTTGTATGATCTTTATATAGCAAGAAAAAAAATCTAAATTTGGATCTCTGTGGTGGAAGATACGAGTCCTTGAACTTGGGTCATCGCAACAGATTTTTAGTGGTTTAAAAACGTGGTTTTTCCTAAAGTTGGCATCAATTTTTACATAGTTTTTAACGCTGCACGATGGAAACTAATTTACGAAATTTAGAGAGGGATAAGTGGTGATCGTACCAGCGAAGACAAATCCAAATTTGGTCGAGCGAGGAGACGGAAATCAGCGCGCGAAGGAGAGGTCTTCGCTGTGAATCTACGCGGCCTGCTCGGGCGGACGGTGGTCGCGACGTCACCGGCGGCGCTGGCGGCTGCGGGGGTCCCGGGCGGTGGAGGCGGCGGGTCCAGGCTGGACTACGGTGCGGTGGAGATAGGAGCTAGGGTTAGGGTTAGGGTTTAAGCCAATATATATAGAGGGAGAGAGGAGCAGGGAGCGAATGAAATAGGGTTGCGTGGGGGGGAAGGAGGTTTATTAGCAGGCTACGGCTTCGTTTAGGGGGGGAGATTAGCTTTAGGTTTTTTTTCTCTTTTTCTTTTTCTTTTCTATTTCTTATTCTTTTTCTTTTCTTTTCTTTTCTTTTTTATTTCATTTTTATTACTATTAATACTATAATTAATACTACTATTATTAATATTACTAACACTTATTATTATTATTATTATTACACTATTTATTATTACTATTATTATATACTATTTACATATATATATTTAAGGTATATATAAAAATATATTTGTACCTAAAATAGATTCTTAAAAATCATCCATCTTCTGCAAATATTCCTAAAATAAAATAATAGGATTTTGTGCAATAATTCTAAATGATTAATTATCTAGGTAATTAAATCAATAATATATATTACCTAATTAACTACAAAATAATATAGGTAAATTTAATAACTAATTAATTAATTAATATTTAAAAATATGGGGTTTTATAAGCAAGCACACTTAAAATATGGACGATACATGCTAGTCGCTAGGTGAATCACCCCCTGCATGCTAATAAAGAATACAACACACCTAGCTAAGGAAATAATCCCAACTTGTGTTGCTTGTGTTAGAACATGAAAATAAAACTTTGCTTATAAATTGACCCTCACATGCTACCTTTGCCTTGTGCAAGTAGACCCCACTATGCCTCGAGCAGAACGATATATACTCTCCGTAGTGCACTGTTCACTTATTTACACTGTACGTCCCATAGAACATGTCGCTCGGTATGTCCCTTTACGGTTTTACTCCACGCTTTACCCTTAGACACGTGCCAAATTTAAATACTTATATTTTTATATAAATGCAATGCTTGCCTGCTTATATGTTAACTTGTACTTGTTGCCTCGATTCAATGCTTGTCAAATAATTTATGACACAATCAAGTAAACACTATATTGCCTTGCATTCATCAAATTCACCGAAAGACTATATAATAGTCGTTCCGTGCAAGTATGAACCTAAAATTATATGGGACCGTTAGGTCTCCAAGGTAATCCCCGAACTAGGAGAATACATCAAGTCAAATTAAACACTGAATGAGAATCATGTCAAGTATAGAAAGAATCACAGCTCGTGGAGCATACTCGTTTTGAACAAAATCAAGAATTTATATATCATGTCAAGAATCCTGTGAACCTGAGACCCAAGACTTGCATGTCACGGATAACTTGTGCACCAGAGGATTAGAGTATCCTATTTCATGAATGGTCTCACGATACTGGGTCCGATCTGGTCTCAATAGACTCCATGTTGTTCTCTTCCTTGTATATAGGGATGGTGCGCAATGCCCATATTATTTTATGTAACGACCTATTCCGTTCAAGCGGACAGCCGATTCAAACGGCGCAAGTACAATGATCCGACCTGCTTTGCCCAACGAGAAGACTCGTTTGAGGCAAAGGATTTCTAGACTTTGCCCTTCATAAGTTCAGACTTAGATTTTCAGAGGCTCGCTCGACCGAGGCAAATTATCGCTAAGGTGGGTGGCTACGATAAACTTGTCTTTGCTTAACCAGCACACTTAAAATATGGACGATACATGCTAGTCGTTAGGTGAATCACCCTTTGCATGCTAATAAAGAAAACAATGCACCTAGCTAAGGGAATAATCCTAACTTGTATTGCTTGTGTTAGAACATAAAAATAAAATATTGCTTATAAATAGACCCTCGCATTCTACCTTTGCCTTGTGCAACTAGACCCCGCTATGCCTCGAGTAGAATGATACATACTCTTCATAGGGCACTGTTCACTTGTTTATACTATACGTCTCTAGTTTATGTCGCTCGGTATGATCCTTTACGGTTTTACTCCTTGTTTTACCCTTAGACCCGTGCCAAACGTAAATGCTTGTATTTATACAAATAAAATGCTTGACTGCTTATATGTTAACTTGTACTCATTGCCATAATTCAATGCTTGTCACATAATTCATGCAATAATAAAGTAAACACTATCTTGTCTTGTATTCATTAAATTTACCAGATAGCTATATATTAGTCGTTGTATGCAAGTATGAACCTAAAAGTATCCAGGACCGTTAGGTCGCCAAGACATCTTCGAACAAGAGGATTATACTAAGTCAAGTTGAATACTAAATGAGAATCATATCATGTAGAGCAAGAAACACAGCTCGTAGAGCAATGCTTATTCTGAACAAGAATTAAGAATTTACCTGTCATGTTAAGAATCCCGTGAACCTGAGACCCCAGAAAACTTGTGCACAAAGTATTCTATTCAGGTTCTTGCGGACGGTCGCCAGGACACTAGGGTCGATCCGATCTAGACAGAATCTTCCAACATCCATCTGTTTAGTGGGCGACATAGAGTGAATGCCCCTTGGCCTCGCGTCTCACTCTATACCATCTCGGGCGAAGGTGACGTATAGCGATTACTGTACCTCACGCATCTAATACCGTCCCGAGACTATAATTCGTCCTTTATGGCTATGCCAGCGACTTTTGTTCATCTAGATAAGTCATCATCGCTTAGCGACAATCCGCGTGTGAGTCATTACATCTAATCCAGTAATCTGAAATACTTGAACGATCATGAGTATGATACACTTGTACATATGGAACACGGTAACTTCTTCTATAATACACCTGATTATTTGTGTAACTCGTACACCCGAAACAGAACCTCGCTCACAACACTTATGTTTGCATATGCTATTGTCCCTGGATTTCATTATATATGCTTGTGCTTGATTTAACTTGGTTTGCCTTAGACAGGGAAGGACGGATAGTAAGTTGGTAAGTATCGTTGTGTTACTCATATATCGCATGGTGCACTACTACATAAATTATACTATTCATTATTGCCATAAAATTGATCCTAAGGCAAGACTAGAAAGATAACTTAATAAATGGTGCACGAAACCTATATAACGTGTTTAAATTTATCGAGTGGACGAGAAGCCTCCCCACCAGTACATTCATGTACTGATAACCCACCAGATTGCTTGCAGGGTACGGAAGAACCTCGTTCAGTGCGGATGCCTCCTACATGCATGCTAAGGCGTGGAGTTCACTCTGGAGCCTTGGAGCGTTATGTCTGAAACTGAAGAACATATACAAGACATAATGTTGGAACATCGCCTACACATTATTCCACAAATGTAGCCACTTGGCATGCTTTTACTGTTTCAAAGAGAAAGGCTTGAGCGACTTATAATCTCGGCCTAACGCCGCCTGTAACACTTGTTCAATATCAATAAAGAGTTTATTTTATTTTTATACTTGTGTTATTCAATGCTTTTGCTATTGACGACTCTGTGAACTTGCTACCAATCGCCTGTGCATTTCATATTCCGCTGCACTCGGACAATCTGTGCGACTCTGTGGCTTAGACCTCTTACCGCATGTTTCGGCCTTGCACGGGCGTGGCTTACGCTCGTGCGGCATCACGCCCAGATGGGTCAAGCGATCATCCTACGAGAGCACTGGCACGATGATTCGAGCCTAGCGGGGATGGCCAATTGCCTGTGGGAGATCAGGGTGTGACATATTGGTATCAAAGCGTGGCTTTACGCCTTTGGACTTTGTTTTAATTTTTTTAGTTTTAAAATCTCGTTCGTGGGTTATGTGCATACGCTCTCTCTCTCTCAATGTCCCATCGGGATGTTCCAAATAATGAGTCCAAATAATTTCAAAAGTTGTAAGTAAATGATATGATTGCTTATACGAAGTTGTAATGCAAAGGCCTTTATGACGACCTGTGCTAGACTTTGTGGGAATAGACTCCTGCTAGAATCTGCAAGTTACATGTGAACCCGAATACCTATACATGATTGCCTAACTTGGTTAGTGTGCAAAATAGAATATCGACTGGACGGTTAGCAATGCACAAAGCCTTTCGGCTAAGTTGTATTGAGTATCGCGCGCCAAGACCCTTTTGATGCAAGCTAGTTGCAAACAAGATTGGAATATCGTTCAGGAATAAGATAAGTCAGACTTAGAATGACAACCGATAGAAATATTATCAAATTTATTGCTTACATGAATATAGAAGATTGTGCTTGGATTTTAGGAAATAGCTCGGACGGTATTTCGTGTCGAAAGATACAAGTCGAATATGGTTTACTTAGATGACTATCAACATGGATATATGCGAGACTAAGATTTATCAGGCGATGCTTAGGTATCGTGCATGAATTCTAAGGAACGACTTGGTGAATATGTTAGCGATTGATGAGAACACTGATTGAGAATTTAATTGGATGACTCAATTCCCGAGTGGTATATGGTTCAATTTGAAAATGTCCAAACGGATTCATAGATAGTGCGATAGTTGGTTTGAACGATTTAAGAATATCTTGAACAAGTGATAAGGCTTATATCGAATAGGGATTCAAAGAAATAAAAATTGATATCTTGGTTAAGAAAACTTGTTGGAACGTGTGAACGATTTTAGATTAAAATAAACAGATTAAACTTGAATACAATATCACTCGAATAAAAGTTAGCCTGAAAAAGAAATATTGTGGCTCGATGAAAGGGATAAGCGATAACGGATTTGATCTTGAGTTTGCAAGAATGATCTTGAATCTAGTTTAAAAAGATAGCCTTCGAAATCAATCCCTAGCGAGAACAATTATCCTGCGGGAGCGCTGACGTGGTAATTTTACGTATAACAGGGATGATCGAACTTATGGGAACATGTTCTGTGATTATTCCAAACGAACTCGATAAAAGGAACGTGTCAACAGTGGATAGACTTAAGCTTGAGAATTTAAACTTAGTTGTTTGAGGAATGCCAAAAGTAAACTGTGGATTTACCAAACGGTAACATTAAAGTTGGATGATTTTACTAGACGAATTATAATCACTGAATGAACGGACATGACTTGATAGGTTTTATATATATATAACTTGGATGGAGCAAAAGTGAAATAATAAGGTATCTCGATCGTGCCGAAGATAACCATATTGTTTGACGTTCTTGTCTTGTGCGAGCGTAACTCTATGCTCGTACATGTGTCATGTCCGGATTAGGATGATTATCCAGCGGGAGCGTTGACATAGTAATTTCACGTCCAACGAGGGTGATCGAACTTGTAGGAGACCAGAGTGTGACAACTGATAAATTTTCTTGACTTATGGTTCAATACGATAAGACAAATTTGGGAATGCAAGTGAATCAAAAGTATTTCCTGGATAAGTTAGCCTAGAACCTGGAGTAAATGACGCTTGATGGATTTGTGAATGTATACGTGAATTTTGTTGGATGCCTTGGAATTATAATCAAAGGTTTAGAATTAAATCTTGACTTGGTGGTCTAGACTTAGATATGGTTATATGGATTCTATCAAAAATATGTTTGAGGAGATAGATTATTAAAATCACTAGGCTTGTCATGCATCTTGGATATATCATGGATTTGACTGAACGGACTTGAACCCTGTACAAACAAACATATTATTGTGTGTAGGATGATCCGTGATTGATGTTTAGAAATCTGAGTAAAATAAGCTTGGGTAGAATATTCTGTACAAAATGAATAATGGTTTGACCTTAGAAATTAGGGCGAGCATCGTGTGACAAATTTGCATGATGAATCGTGTGCTTGAACTTGTATCTATGACCTTGTAAACTGACCTAGTAATTAGACAGACGGCCCTGTGCCGAGTGAAAGAACTTGTATAACCGACCTTAGAATATTGTCTGAACAAGCCATATAACTGGGGCAGTAAGACTTAGTGTTAGGCTTGTAACGGTAACGTATGCTATGTTTAACCCGAACAGATGAACACTAATCGTTTGATCAGATAGATCATGCTTAACGGTAGTGTAAATACTTAATTTGAGCTAGAATGGAAAATGACTTGAAATTGTATTGACCCTATTGGAAGTATCCTTTTGATTCATAAAAATGAGAACCCTTAAGATTTTTGCAAGTGGCTTGTCCGATTTCACTATCGCTAAGTTTGGTTGAATGCATATATTTGAGGGACGCCTTGAACGTGCGTACGATCCAAGACTCAATGATATATGAAACTCAAGTGGTAAGACTTCGCTATCGCTAAGTTGGTTGACATGCGTATGTTTGAAGGATGCTTTGAATATGTGCACGATACAGACTCACGATATGCTGATCTCGAATGTTAGTACAAGTAAAAATGTTACTTGCCTGGACAAGTATAATGACTGGTATAAGTTTGCCTCATCCTTAGATCATCATTCAAGATGGATCATAACGTACCCCGTGTTAAGATTTATGTTCCGCGCTAAGGCGCAATAGAGACCGAGTCAAAACTTAGATTGAATGATAAAGTCATTCAATGAGACCGACCCAACATACATGCTATAAGGTATAAGGAACGACTAGAAGATTGTGTTCGAATGGATCTAGTTGTACCGATTGTTACGCTTGGGATAGATTCGATAGTATACGATAAAATAACTTGCGTTAAGGAAGTCTCATCCTCGAGACCTTTTCTTGAGACTATACTAGTAAATTTTGTTCATATAGATAAGTCATCCTCGCTTAGCGGTAATCCACGTGCAAGTCATTATATCTCATACAGTAATCTGAAACACCTGAACGATCATGAGTATGATACATTTGTACATATAGAACACGGTAACATCTTCTGCAATACACCTGATTATCCGTGTAACTCGTGCACCCAAAACAGAACCTCACTCACAACACTTATGTTTACATATGCTATTATCCCTGGATTTTATTATATATGCTCATGCTTTATTTAACATTGTTTGCCTTAGATAGGGAAGGATGGATGGTAAGTTGGTAAGTATCGCCGTGTTACTCATATATCCCACGACGCACTACTACACAAATTAGGCTATTCATCATTGCCATAAAATTGATCCTAAGGCAAGACTAGAAAGATAACTTAATAAATGGTGCACAGAACCTATATAACATGTTTGGATTTATTGAGCGGGCGAGAAGCCTCCCCACTAGTGCATTCATGTATTGATAACCCACTAGATTGCTTGCAGGGTGCAGAAGAACCTCGTTCAGTGCGGATGCCTCATACGTGTGTGCTAAGGCTTGGAGTTCACTATGGAGCCTTGGAGTGTTGTGTCCGGAACTGAAGCACATATACAAGACATATTGTTGGAACATCATCTATACATCATTCCATAAATGTTTCCACTCAGCACGCTTTTACTGTTTCAGAGAGAGAGGCTTGAGCGACTTGTAATCTCGGCCTAATTAACGGCGCCTATAACATTTTTTCAATATCAATAAAGAGTTTATTATATTTCTATACTTGTGTTATTCAATGCTTTCGCTATTGACGACTCTGTGAACTTGTTACCAATCGCTTATGTATTTCATATTCCGCTGCACTCGGACAATCTGTGCGACTCTGTGGCTTAGACCTCTTACCGCCTATTCTTATCACAGCCTTGCACGGGCGTGACTTACGCTCGTGCAGCATCATGCCTAGATGGGTCAAGCGATCGTCCCACAGGAACGCTGGCAAGGTGATTCGAGCCTAGCGGGGATGACCGATTGCCTGCGGGAGATTGGGGCATGACATTTTACGTTCGCCTACGTTCGCCCCATTACCATTGAAGATGCAGTCTCTAATTGTTCGACAGAATAAACTGCGATACCATGTTCAATGCGTTGCTCCCATTCTGCTAGTGAGACATCTTCCATTATGGCTATGCCAGTGACCCTCTATATAGATAAGACATCCTCGCTTAGCAGTAATCCTCATACGAGTTATTGTATCTCATCTAATAAACTGAACACTTGAACGGATATGAATATAACACACTCGTACATATCTGAACACTTGAACATTCTCTGCAACACTTTTGGATAACCTGTATACTCGTGCACCCGAAACAGAATCTCGTTCATGACACTTGTATTTGCTTATGCAATTGACCCTGGATTCTATTATATATACTCATTCTTGATTTAACTTGGTTTGCCTTGGACAGAAAAGGATGGATCGTAAGTTGGTAAGTCTCACTGTGTTCCTTTATATCGCACGGTGCACTGCCACACGAGTTAGGCTATTCATCATTTCCATGAAACTGATCCTAAGGCAAGACTAGAAAGATAACTTAATAGATGGTGCACAGAACCTATATAACGTATTTGGTTTTGTCGAGCGGGCGAGAAGCCTCCCCACTAGTGCGTTCATGTACTGATAACCCACCAGATTGCTTGCAGGGTACGAAAGAACCTCGTTAGGTGAGGATGCCTCCTTCATGCGTGCTAAGGGGTAGAGTTAACTCTGGAGCCTTAGAGCATTGCGTCCGAAATAGAAGCACATGTATAAGACATAATATTGGAACATCGCCTATGTATTATTCCACAAATATAGCCACTTGGCACGTTTTTACTGTTTCAGAGAGAGAGGTTTGAGCGACTTGTAATCTCAGCCTAGCACCACTTGTAACACTTGTTCGATATCAATAAATAGCTTATTTTATTTTTATACTTGTGTTATTCAATGGTTCCGCTATTGACGACTCTGTAAACTTGTTACCAATCGCCTGTACGTTTCTTATTCCGCTGCACTCGGATAATCTGTACGACTCTGTGGCTTAGACCTCTTACTGCATGTTCGGATCATGGCCTTGCACGAGCGCGGCTTACGCTCGTGCGACATCACACCCAGATGGGGAAAAGATCGTCCCGCGGGAGCGCTAGCACGGTGATCGTGCGCCAGCGGGGACGGCCAATTACCTATGGAAGATCGGGGCGTGATAGTCAACCTAGACAGCTTTCTACCGTCGATGCTGCAGCGTTGGCTGGGCGTGGTTCACGTACTCGTGCCTTCAGTCCTGGTGGGGGTTATGACACATAAAAAGGGACTACCCAATAATCAAGAAAGGGAATCGCTATGATCGCTCATCCAAAAGGACATCATCAAAGAAGTATGTGAATACAAGCATCTGGCATGAGAGCGAAGCAAGCAAATCTAAAGAAGATAAAAAAAACTTGAGGCATGGCAAACCCATGCTTTATGGCACTGACTGATCATGTAATCGAAAACCCACTCTACGATAATTTTATATTTGATGAATAATCATATGCCTTCAATGAATTACTTGAGGATTATAGAAAGCTTAGAGATAAGTACAAGCATGCTAGGAAAGACATTCAATCCTAAATATAAAGACTTATCTCTTTATTAAATAAAGTAAATGATACTTCTACTTATAATGATTCAGATGAGATATCTAAACTTAAGCTTAGTTTACATGAGGCACTTGGCTACATTGACAATGGTACTCAAGACAATACTAAACTTAAGGAGGAACTCGAATCAGAAAATAAAATATATTCCATTGCTACTCGTAAAATAGATGCATTAACTGCTAAATATGATAAAGTTTATGCTACCTCTAAAAGATTAGAGATCAGATTAAAAAAATAGGTTGAACAGCCCACTAACTAGTCTAATACAAGACATATATTTAAACAAAGGAGCACACAAAGCAAGATATCTGCAAGCAAACCAAATGCTTTACCCAATCATGCATGTAGAACACAATATACTACTTCACACAATCATGCAATTTACTATAGATATCCATATAAAACACAAAGTACTGCTTCACACACTCATATTAATTATACTGCACCAAGCATCAATAATACTGCTATATGTCATTACTATGGTAATAAAGGACATATATCTAGATTTTGTAGAACCATAAAGTTAGTATATATGAATGTATATGTATGGGTACCAAAGACTAACACATTTGGACCCTCAAGAAAATGGGTACCAAGGGTTATATCTACAACTCATTTTGTAGGTGGACCAACCTTCTCATGCTAGAAGCAAGTGAATTCTCGATAGTGGTTGCTCACGACATATGACTGGTGATGCTAACATTTTTATAACCCTATCGATGGAGAAAGAAGAATATGTCTCCTTCGATAACAACCTCAAAGGATGTATCATTGGTAATGGTAATGTAGGTATTCCTTCCTATCATGTTATTAATAATTTATGTCTAGTAACTGAATTAAAACATAACCTACTCAGAATCAGTCATCTAGCTGACCATGGTTATGATATTAACTTCGTGAAAAATAATTGCTCTATTTATGAAAGATCTACAAGTACATCTTTTTTGAAGGTACTAGGAAAGATAATATATATGTACTCTATATTTCAAAGGACACTAACAATGTATACAAATGTCTATATGCCAACCAAGATGAAAGTTGACAATGGCATATGCGTCTAGGATATGCCAATATGGAAATTATTGTAAGACTATCTGCAAAGAAGCTGGTAAAAGGCTTACCAGAGATTACTTTCAAGAAGAATATGGTATGTGCTGATTGTGAAAAGAATAAAGCTACTAAATCTTCTTTTAAGTCAATAAACATTGTAAGTACCTCTAGACCACTACAACTATTGTATATGGATTTATTTGGACCCATTAGAGTCGTCAGTCTTGACGGTAAGCTTTATGCATATGTAATTGTTGGTGACTTTTCAAGATATACATGGGTTTATTTTCCTGCAAACAAAAAAAAAATATTTTCTGAATTTGTTACTTTTTGTAAGAAGGTTTAAAATGAAAAATGGTTTCATTATTACTCGCATCCGAAGTGGCCATGGAGGCGAATTCAAAAATGGTGATTTCAAAAGTTTTGCAATTTATATGGCTTATCTAATAAATTCTCCTGTCCTAGAATTAATAAGCAAAATAGTATTGTGGAGCGGAAGAACAGAACTCATAGCGATATGGCTAGAGTCATGTTAAATCAGTATAATCTTTCAAAATATTTTTAGGATAAAGCTGTAAATATAGCATACTATATTTGAATAAGGTTCTTATTTGATCTATATCAAAAAAAACTCTCTATAAACTTTGGTTTGATCGAATTTCTACTATCAGTTATTCAAAGTTTTTGGCTGTAAATATTTTATTCTCAAAACTAAGGATAATCTAGGAAAAATTGACTACAAGGCCAATGAAGGTATCTTTCTAGGTTATGCTGCCAAAAGCAAAGGGTATCGAGTATTCAACAAGCAATCACTGACTGCTGAGGAATCTATCAATGTCATATATGATGAATTCAATAATCAAGCACCAAATGATAGTGACGATGATAATATCAGACACACATCCAATAAGTCTCCTAAAGATATAACTGGCACAAGTTATCTGGAAAGTCAACCTAAAAGATTGAGATTCTCTACAAATCATCCAAAAGACTTGCTAATAGGTGATGATCAAAAGGTATAAGTACACGCTCTTCAAGTAGACATATCATTGCAAATGTTGCTTTCATTTCACAAATAAAATTAAAAAATACAGGAGAAGCTTTTTCTGATAAATTTTAGATTTCTGCTATACAAGAGGAACTCAACCAATTTGAACTAAATCAAGTTTGGGAACTTATTCCCAGACCTAATGATTATCCTATCATTGGTACTAAATGGTTATTCCGAAATAAATTAAATGAGAATAGTTCATTCACACGCAATAAAGCACGTCTCGTAGCTCAAGATTATAACCAAGAGGAAGGTATTGACTACGATGAGACTTATGCTCACATTGCTAGATTAGAATCCATTCGAATGCTTTGTGCTTTTGCAAGTTTTCATAATTTTAAACATTTTTAAATGGTTGTCAAATGTGCATTTTTAAATGATTTTATAAAAGAACAAGTATTTGTTGCTCAACCTCCTGGCTTTGAAGATTTTAAGTTTCCGAATCACGTCTTCAAGTTACGAATGGTCCTATATGGACTCAAACAAGCCACACGAGCTTGGTATGAGCGCCTTAGCTCCTTTCTAATTGAGAATAATTTTTTAAAAGGAAAAATTGATACAACTTTTTTCATAAAAACTATTGATGATTCTCTTTTATTAGTACAAATATATATAGATGATATCATATTTGGATCTACTAATGAGATGTTATGTAACGAGTTTGCTAAGTGTATGCAGAATGAATTTGAGATGAGCATAATGGGGGAACTCACCTTCTTCCTAGGATTATAAATCAAACAAATAGGAAATTTTCATCAATCAAGCTAAGTACATGAAGGATTTGCTCAAGAAATTCGATATGATAATGCAAAACCTATCGGAACTCCAATGGCAACATCAACAAAGCTTGACCTGGATAAAAGTGATAAACCTACAGACGTATGTAAGTATCGAGGTATGATAAGTAGTTTATTATACCTAACTGCCAGTCGCCCAGATATTATGTTTTCTGTATGTCTTTGTGCTAGATATCAGGCTAATCCTAAGGAATCACATTTATGTGCAGTTAAGTGTATCCTTCGATACCTTAAAAGAACTTTAGAGGCAAGCTTATGGTATCCCAGAATCACGTCCATTGACTTATTGGTTATTCGGATACTGATTTTGTTGGATGCAAAGTCGATCGAAAATACCAGCGACACTTGTCATTTCCTAAGAATGTCTCTAGTCTCCTGGTTTAGCAAGAAGCAAAATTCTATCATATTATCAACAATTGAGGCTGAGTATATCGCCATAGGACGTTGTTGTTCACAAAATTTATGGATGAATCAAACCCTAGAAGACTTCAATCAACACTAAAAGAGCATTCTCATATACTGTGATAACACTAGCACTATTAATCTCACTAAAAAATCCTATATACCATTCACGCACTAAAAACATAGAGATAAGACATAATTTTCTAAGGGATCATCAACAACACAGAGATATATGCTTAGAGTTTGTTGACAAAGAACATCAGTTAGCAGATATCTTTACGAAATATTTAGCTGAAGATTGCTTCAACTTTATTCGCCGAGAATTAGGATATCTATATTTTAATACAATATAAGAATATAAGTTGCTTTAAATTCTTATTTAATCTAAGTTCTTCATAAGTTCTTCAAAAGATTTTATAATTTTGGATACAAGCCGAAAGGGCCCTTCTGTCAACAAGGTGTAAATAACCTTAAGAAACACAGTACTTAAGTGTCTTTGGACCACCGCTAGCTGGGATACGGTCCCTACAACTACTCCAAGATAATAAAAAATTTACAATAATTTATGATCTGATAAAGCCCATTTAGCACTTATCTTTCTGATATTATAACAAATCAAGAAATTATTATTATCGATTAAAGTTTACACTGGAATTCTGGTTTAATAGGAACCTAACTCGGTCCGCTATTTTCCAAAATATTGAGATATGGTTGGCCCCACTTCTAAATTAGGTTTTAGCTGCCCTATATATATTCTTTTTCGTGTTATCACCTAAATATCCACAAAAATTACCTCCAAACCCTAATTTTCTCCAAACCCTAGGTGGTGAACCTCTCTTCAAGGATCTCCAATCTCTCAATCATTTTTTAGGTATAATCTAAAAAAAATTCTTTATGGCTCATAGGAAAAAGAATGTTAAGTGAAACCCCCTTTTCCCATTATCCTTTATTTTGTCCCACTATGCCAAATATTAGAGAATTTAATGGTTTTCTTTTTAGAAATCTAGAAAACTACAATGCATGGTTTAGTGATTTTTTTAAACATAATATATGTTCTGGCAACCTTATTGATTTCAATCATTATAATGACTATATTTCTGTTTTTCAAAAAATTTAATTTGAAGAATTCATTTCTACTCGTTATCATATTTATATGAATGTTGTTCGCATGTTCTATTTTAACTTATCATATGACAACAACATGATATCTTCTAGAGTATGTGAAATCAACATTGAATTGGATGCTAATGACTTGGGTAAAATATTAAGTATACCTACTAAAGGTGCAACCCTAGTTAACATAACTCAAGTTCAATTTGAATTCGATATGACTTTGGACTCTTTCAAAAACTCATTTTGTGCCCCACATATTTGTCTACCTGGAAGATTCTATGCTAGATATCTGAACAACTATTTCATTGAACTTCATCGCATCATATTCTCAACGTTTCTACCTAAGAAAATTTATACTGATGAAGTTTCTTATTTAGAAATGTCTTCCTTATATCATCTGCATTTCTCTATTCCATTCAACCTTCCATAAACTACCATCTCTCAAATGGTTCAATGTCGCAAGATAATGCTTCCATTACTTTACGCCATGTACTTGACAACTTTTTTCACTTATTTTGACATTTCACTTGACACATGTCATTATCTGGATGAACCACTTTATCTTAATCAAGTTCATAGGATTGAGCCCATATTTCTCTTACCTAATAACTCTTCCTCCAACTCCAACACACATGATGATCAATCACCTCTAACTGCTACTGAACCACCTGCTATCTTGGAATCCATCCTTGTCCTATTGCATGATCGCTTTAAACTGGAAGATGATCGCTATTGTGCTTTTGATCACCGTGAGACACTTCAGACTCAGCCTCTTGGCAATACCCTGTTAGACATTCAGTATGGACTTTCTCAGCACCCAGCCGGACCATTTTCGATGCCTAGAGATCCTAATCGACCAGGCTATCGCATCGATCATGCTTACGTACGGAGATACTTGGATCTAGTAGATGCTTTCTATGACCGCAATAGATCAGCTGAACCAGACGACAATGAGGATGACCACTAGATGTTACAGTGGATTTTGAAGCTTAAAGCTCTAGTTTAGATTGCTCTACTATGAGGTTCTTAGTTTATATTACTTTTGAATTATTTTCTATGTTTTTAGACTCCATGTATGCCTTTTAGTTTGAGACTACTTATTTGAATTCAATAAATGCAATGCTATCAATATTTGACATTATAATTGTTGGATATTTTGTATATGTTATTTTACTCTCTTGTTTCTTTGTCAAACATACTATTCTACCAATTTTGGGGGAGCGTACCATTTTGATCAAATGACAAAGGAGAAAAAATATGATACTTGACATCGTTGTATCAAAACACTCCACAAGCTGAGGGGAGTTATGCACATCCGAGATTTGTAGTATTATTTATAGTTTTTCAATTATCAAAATAGGAAAGATTGTTGGCCTATTCGATCTCAGTCAACTTGATTTTGATAGTAACTAAACTATGTTTCAGTATGTCGCAATATGATACAACTGAAGACTACGACGATGTTGTTTTTGTAATGGCGATTATTGTTTGTACTGTGTCAAGTTATTTATTTTATCATATATAATTTTATATAATTAAGTCTAGGACTTATATGAGTCGAGTCATACTTGGCAACTAAAAGTACTCAAGTCCACTCACAAAAGCCTACCTATAAGCCCACTCAAATCATACCAAAACTAGCCCATACCAAAACTTAGACCATTCTGGAATAAGGCCTACCGAACTCGGGCCAAACTCGGTTCCTGACCGAACTCGGTCTGCAAAAAACAGAAACTGGCTAGCTATGAAATGCCTGATTTTGTGGTTCCAAACTTCAAATTTTTAAATACTTGGGTACCGAATTCTGTTATGCCCCAGTCCAAAACTCACGGGACTAGCACGTGACTTGGCCAGCCGGTACGAATCGAAAGATAATCCAACTCTTGGAATTCTAGCAATTCGTACGTACGAGGTCTTTATAATAATCAAGTCCACAAAATCTAATACAAACCACAGGCAATCTATATCTCATCCACGACAAATAAATATCAACTAAATCAAATAGATAAATGATGAATGTAAATACGAAAGGTTCAAGTTCATCACAAATTGTAAAAGACGTCATCCAGTGGAGACAAATCTACTACTATAGACGCAAAAATAAAAGACAAGAAAATAAAACTAAATCCTTGCTACAAATAAACTAAGCACTTGCGGTCGCATCGGTTGTGGTTGTACCCTCGTCTGGTGTCGATCCATAAGTCTGCAAGTACTTCTTGTCTGTTAAATCTAGAAAGGAACCAGGTCCTTAGTGGGATGTAACAAGATACATATAAACAAGTCGAATGTATAATATATAAAACAGTATCATGAAAACTAAGCAAGATTGGATCATACAAAGGTTGAAACTATCCTAAACATGGTACGTATATGAGAACTACTACTTGTGCGTGAACTGCCGAAAAGAAAACGGGGTCAAACCAATATAGCCCTTAGCGAACTACGGCTAAATAAGTCAAACCATAGACCTTCGTGGACACTAGGATAACAACACAACCCTATCATTCGTGGATACTAGGTTAAAATAAAAATGAAATAAGGAAAAGCAGTCTATACACGTATAATCGTTCTCCCCATCCTGTGTCTCGATCTCTAAAAATATGACAACGAATCAAGGGTAGTGCAAGTAAACAAATTGTGCCTAACGACATATTTGGACACAAGTCTAAAGGATATGTCTAAGCATACAATTGTGATAACTACGAGATAACTAATATACATCTACGATACAAAATTTAAAGTAAACACTAACTTGTGCAACTAGAACTTAAACAAATAATAATGCAACCAAGTTAACAATAATGGATAGGCAAGAAAACAAATAAAATGTTAAATACATGTACAAATTTGGCAAGGTATACTTGCTTTCTCTCCAAGGTTGTGTCGGATCCTCCAATATCACGCCTAGCCAAAAACACATATATAAATATAAGGTTAATATTTTTTATATATATAATTTTATATTTATCCAATTACATAATTCCAATTTTAAGATAATGTCTTTAAATATTATTTAAGTAATGGAACCTATTGTTAATTATTCTAGTTAATTGTTTATGGGTTATAATCAGATAATAAAAATTATAAGGGGGTTAAGTGCAAACTTTTCTATTCCTTACTAATAATTTACATGAGTAGTGCCATTGTTTCACCACATGAAGTCATTGTTTTGAGAACACAACCGTGCATATTTAGATGCTAATGATTAAAAGAGATGGGGGTACATTCTCTTACATGAGTGGTAGGGGAGGTGTATATGTAAATTTATCAAAACAAAGTTGAAGAGCTCTTATATATAATAGAAATTGGTTGTTGTGTTTACTTCTTGTGATTCTTCATATTTAATTGTTTAAAGGCACTATGCTTTCATGCATTATGATTAGTGGCCGGTTTTGGTACCTATGAACATTGCTACATGTATATAACCGTGAACATTGTATTCTATTACAGAATTAGTGTCCTCAATTAACGAATTCATGTAAACACTGTATAAGGAAAGAATCTTCATATAAACACTACTCTGCTGCTTCCTATTGAACAAAGATACTTACCTAAGTCTACAGAGGATTTCTAAGTGCCTGGCACTCCGGCTTCTCTCCGGATGGAAGTTCGACAGGCAGAGATAATTTTGCAGCCTATAAATTTGATGATATATATATATATATGATATGAGAAAGTGGTGGGGATAAGGTCGGTTTGTAAAAGGAATTAAGCTGATAATTCTGATTTGATTTGAATTTATTAGCTAAAAGAATAGGATTTGATTAAATAAGATTATAATAGGATTTGTTTTCAAAATTGCATGTAATCTCTCAATTTGGATTCTCGTTGGAATTTGAATAGATACGGAAGGTGATCAATAAACAACATACATCTTCAGTTTGTTTGTTTTTCTATTACGTTAAATATTAAATATATACTATGGATATGATGATAAGGAGAGATGGGTTTGCTTTAGATAAGGTTTGTCTTATCACAAGGAGAAGTGATACGGGTGTGGCTCTTTTATACTGAGTTAGACTAGAAAAGATAAGGTGACAGAGGGTGAGTGCTTAGCCGATCCTATTTGGGCACAATATGTTTATATGCTCTCTTAGCTTTCTTTATTTAATGACTATTCCTATTATACTAAATTTTAATTTAGTTAAAATTTTGTTTATATCTAACTATGTTATTTTCTTAAGTTTATTTTAACAAATTAAATAAAACAATTTAAATGCATAAAATTTTAGGTTTAGGATAGGGGGTTTACAAATTATGGCCGAACTTTGTCCAAGAATAACCTATAAATAGACTTGGATTTTTTCATTCCTACTCACTCATATTTTCTCATTCTTTCTATCCATTAGTAAGCAATACCCAGAGCCTTAACCTTCTCCATCTCCAAGATTAACTCCCCAGCCTTCTAGTGCCAAGTGCAATCTCGGTTAGAAGTCTGTCAAAGTTGTAAAAGCTTGGTGTCTCAAGTTCTCTCTATAGATATGAAGTCTTTTGAGCCCTTCGAATCAAAGCTTGTGATTCACTATTGGTGATTATAGTGGATAAAACTCCGAGTAAGAGTTCTCGGGACTGGACTAGTCCTCTTAGAGAAAAAACAGTATACATCATGGTGTTTATATTTGCTTTCTCTTAACTCTACTTATATATATTTGCTTTACATATTGTTATTAGTTGGTAGCTGCCTTTACTTCGCATTAATTATTTAATTGGATAGATTATTCCATTGTACTTTATTCATCCCCTAGAGTTATCTTATGGTCCTTCGGTATCATGATCCGCACCCGGAATAAGGGCATGAGTGGTGAACTACGCCTAGCCTACTTCATAAGTGTCACGCTCTAGTCCCAAAATACACGGGACTAGGCCACGTGGCAATGGCCAACTAATACGAATCCGAAGGATTTTCTAATTTAATGGACCCGATGAAGCTTATTACGCTATCCTAAAATACTATCAAGTCTAATATGCTAACATGTATCAGGTAAATGTCTGATCTCATCCACAAACTATAAACAAGAAGTGCAAAAATAAATACTAGAAATAAGTGCGTAGTGTGAATATCATAATACAATCCAAATAAGTCTGATGGGAACAAACCCACTACAATACTAAAAAAGGGGAAGGAAGGACAGATAAGAGTACTAGGCTAGAACATCGACTAACTAGATAAAGATGTTCTAGCCCTAGGCGGAAGGCCTACTAGTGATCAGGAAAACTCTAAAGATAACACCTCAAGCTCCTCCTCGATCGGGTACCTCGTCTCCTGTCCGGGCCCGTACACGGTCGGATAGTATACCTCGTCCAAATCTAGAAGGGAACCAGGTCCTCAGAGGGACGTAACAAGATACAAAAATATATGCCGAATAAAAATAATGAATAAGAAAAGGGGGTGTACTAACTATCTAAGTGAATACAATATAAGGACAAACTTGGTACATATGGGTAGGTGTAGGCATAACGTCCAACACTTCGAAGAGCGTGGTATCTGCATATGTAACGTCCATCGCTCCAAAGAACGAGGTATATGCATATATATACATCCATAATGCTCCAAAGAATACGATATCTGAATAAAGGAAGTCATTGGATCCGTGGCTCCTCTGGACACTACGGATTCCAATGTGTGTATCCCATACGCCAACCAGTTGTCCTCCCCGTCCAATACAAATATACAAGTCGAATACACGACATGCATACTACGTAACTATATGCCATGTCTCAAATAACTAGACTAACCTGACTACGCACTAAACCGTGATTCATGTCATACGCACCAATAGCTAGTCGGGTACGCCAACTCGCATCCAAAATGAGTTTGTCATCGTGATGAGTATAAGAAGTGTCAGGATCTTGGAAGATATCAGAATATCTTCACAATAGTAGGTGAGTCTGCTACTGACTAAGTCAATAAACTACACATCGACGCAATTATCGACTACACCCGAGTTATTCTCGGACGCGCACAGTTATATATAATATTTGCAACAACATCTTATGCAATATTTAATAACTTGAATTAAACAGTAAATAAGGCAAGGTATAAGTGCCTTGATCCTCAAGCTGTGAATGCCAAAATCCTGCTCCCGAAGCCTCGTCCGAACGATCCAACGATCATATATATATAATATAATATAATAACCATAATTCATTATACTAGTACGCACAAAAATATAACTACACTGCACTTAGAAGCTAACACAAGTAGGGGTTATAATTGGTCAACTAGAAGGGCCGAGTGTGCAAGTGTCTAAAATGCACAAGTGTCATATCCCTCTAAACGTACATTCTCCAATATTACAACCAAGATCAACTAAGGTTCAAGTAGGTGCTAAGTTGTTATCCAAGACAAGTTTAATAGTGTTAACCATCTAGGTCTCCATGTACGAGTATGTCATATGTCCTCAAATATCGTGTATAACAAGATAATTAGCTACCACGCTACCAATACGTTTTTATAACTCCAAATATCGTGTAACACTAATCACGTGTCCTAGATAATAGGTTAGGGTGCACATATGATAAATTAGTCTAAGGACCTAGGTACTACACAAATACAAGTGTCATACTAACAACCTAGTCATGGAGGTAGCTCATGCAATATCTAATTACTAAATACCATTCCAACCCATATACATATATTCTAAAATTATAAAACAAGGTGATAATAGGGTTAATACATTCATGGGTTCATGCAACCATAAAATAAAAAAGGAGGAGGAGTGAATATACATACCTAGGGTTAGTTCTAAATAAGGAGGGGGTGCTTGGCCCGCGGCTCGTGGGTGACCAGTCTCCGGCGGATAGGAGTGCTCCGGTGGGCTAGACTGTACGGCAGCAACAGCAGCAACAACAGTGGAAGCAATGCAGCGGCTAGGCGAGGGTAGTGGTGGAGGTGACGAGGTGATGGTGGTGGCGAGATGGTCGTGGGGATGAGGTGGCTGTCGACGGTGGTGGTGGCCGTGAGAAGGATGAGAGGAAGAAGGAGAAGGTAAAGGTTGACTGTGGGGTAGTCGTGGGTGATGGTCGGAGGAGGAGAGAAAGTTGGTCGGAGGAGGAGATGGTGAGGTTGATGGTGGATGTTAGGGTTTCGATTTCTTTGATGGGGAGGTGGTGATGGTTGAATTTTTTTAGAGAGGGAGAGAGAGCTAATAAAGGAGAGAGAGCGAGAGGAGGAGGAGAGCATGGGGATTAGTTACGGCTATATAGCTATTTTTAGGGATAGGGGAATGATCCTTATGAGGAAATGAGTGGTTGGGATGGGGTTTATTTTGAATGGAGGGTGGTGATTTGATGTAGGTGTAAAGTGGTATGTTTTACACACAAAAATAGGAAGGAAAAATAGGGGTGACCGGTTAAAGTATGACGGAGGGTTTCTTCATTGTTTTGCTCTAATGGAAGGTGGACACCTAGTTGCTTATTTGCAAAAGCCCCCAACAATTTAGAAATTGCACAAATAAAGGAGAATTGTGATTGGATGAGAAAAAATACCATGTTTGGTGTGTTGTAGTGGATTAAAATAGTGTATAATATTTTGTATGAACTTTGAGGGTGTGAGTGGGGGTTTGGGTTGGTGTTGGGTCTAGTTTTGGGTTAGGTTGAGTTATTGCACCAATTTAATTAAAATTAGTGTCAATGGTGTTCTTTAATTAATTGAAAGTACATAGGATTAAAATTGGGTGGGACACAAGTGTCATGGACGTAGTTGACTCAGAATAGATTATTGTCATAAATTGGATTGCACAAAATGGGTCTAGGTTGTGTCTCCAATTTCGATTGGAAAAGACAAAGATGCAAAGTTGGATATATTTGGATTTAGAAATAGATATTTATAACAAATATTGTACGACTAAAATAAAGCACAAAAGAGGGTATTTATGAGTTACACAAAGATCAGAATGGAAGGCTGGCATGTCTAGGGCAAGTGTGTAAAATTTGTTTGAAAGCAAAAGCTAGTGTAGTGCTCCAAATATCGAGACAACGGTAAAGTGCACCGAGTGATACAAAATTTTGAACATTAATCTAAAATACTATGTTCTAGTTCTAAATGGCTCCAAACTAACCCTAGTCTCTCTCTAAACTAAGTAGACCTAAATCTGGTCGAGGAAGTTTATAATATACCCTCCTTGGAGCATTTCGTCCTCGAAATTAAAACAGACATATGATAAAAACTATTGACTCAAATTAAATGCTACTACATACCTAGGCCTTCAAAGAGATGGAAAAACATTGCCGAATATCATCCTCTCGTTCCCAGGTCAACTTGCCTGGTGCATGATGCCTCTATACGACACAAACTAGAAGGACAGTCTGACCTCGCAACACCTTCTCGCTCCTGTCCAGAATCTATACAGGCTCCTCCTGATATGACAAACTCGGCCCGACAGTGATCTCCGAGTAGTCAAGCACATGACTCGGATTGGTATGTACCTCCTTAACTGAGATACATGGAAGACGTCATGAACTCTTTCTAATATCTGTAGCAATGCTAATCTGTAGGCAACCTCTCCAATACGCTCTAACACATCAAATAGTCTGATGTACCTCGGACTCAGCTTTCCTCTGCCTCCAAACCTGATGGTCTCTCGGGTAGGCGAGATTTTTATAAATACATAATCTCTAACCTGGAACTCTAAGGGTCGTCGGTGCGCATTTGCCTAATGCTTCTATCTGTCCTGTACTGCTCGCAGGTGCCCTTGGATCTTCTTTACCTTCTTCACTGTACGAACAACCAACTCTGGTCCAAGAATCTGCCTCTCGCCCACATCACACCAACACACTGGAGAACGACATTTCCTACCATATAATGCCTCATAGGGAGCCATCTGAATACTCGCTTGATAGCTATTGCTGTAGAAAAACTTGACCAAATATAAATGGTCCTCCCATGATCAATGAAAATCAAGAATGCACGCCCTCAACATGTCATCCAGTGTCGGAATGGTGCACTCGGACTGGTCATCCGTCTGCGGGTGATACGATATGCTGAACTTTAGGCGGGTACCGAGACTCTCTTGCATGCTTCGGCAAAAGTAAGATATGAACCTCATATCCCTGTCAAATACTATACTGACTAGCACCCCATGCAGTCGCACGATTTTTCTCATATACATATCTGCTAAGACCTCTGTAGACTGCCAAACTCTGAAAGGTAAAAAGTGAGCAGACTTGGTGAGTCGATCCACGATTACCCTTACCGTATTGCAACCACTAGGACTCCTCGAAAAGCCCATAACGAAGTCCATAGTGATGTGCTCCCATTTTCACTCAGGTATTGGGAGCGGTTGTAGTAAACCTGCAGACCTCTGATGCTCAACCTTGACTTACTAACACACCAGGCACTTTGCCACAAAGCGGGCTATCTCCCTCTTCATTCTATGCCACCAATAGTACTGCCTCAAGTCTTTGTACATCTTTGTGCCTCTTTGATGAATAAAGTATGTTGAACTGTGTGCCTCCGATATCAGCTCCTGACAAAGTTCTCCATTCGAAACATAGAGACGATCTCCACATCTGTAAAACACCCTTCCTAGAAAATCGTATATACCTTTATTTATTATTTATTAATTAAATTGTAGTAATTAGGACTAAATAGGAGAAATAGATTTTTAATAATTTTTATGTTAGGTGTTCGGGCACTTAGATGACTTGTGGGACCATCAGGAATTTTTCAAAATTTATTCCATGTAGGAGACCCCTGGAGCTGTTGCTAGCCTAATGGTGTGCATTACCCTAACATATAAATTTTCTTATGTGTGAATATATATATATATATATATATATATATATATATATATATATATATATATATATACACAAATATATATATGTATATATATATATTTAAAGAAAGAAAGCAAAAGTATTAATAGAAATTAAACTAACTAATATAATAATAATAATAGTAATATTACTTAAATACTTGAACCACTTTTTGCATTGCTTTGGACTCCTAGCAACTTGCAGCACTTGAATTCCTAGCACAATTGCTAAGGACCCGCCAGCAACTTGTTGCTACCAAGCCCGCCCCCTTAACCCTTCAGCCCTTCAATCCAGCAGCCGAATATTCCAACCCTTCCTTCCGCGGACCCAATCCTCTCCCTCTCTCTTCCTATATTAATATATATATATAGTTAACTCTCAAAAACCCTAACCTAATACTCCAGACTTCCTCTTTCCATCTAGATCCGTCACCGCAGCTAGAGAAGCCCCGTCAAGCCATCCAACCATCCCGTCGACTCCGACCTCGCGAACTGCAGTTTCCCACTCGAGGCACCTTCGCTCCGGCGCGATTTCCCGTCGACTCGCTCGACCAAACGCTGTTCCGTTTTCATAGATATGATCATCCCTTAATCCTCTCCAATATTCATTTTATAGCCAACCTCGGAAAACGTGTGCCCCTAGGTGTAAATCAGCGTCCAAAGTGGACGGACAGACCCAATCCTGGAATCGCAGAAAACTGCAGTGACCACCCCTATTGCCGAGTTCGTATCTCCCACCACAGAGATCCGAATTCGGTGATTCTTTTTGATACCTGTAGAATACCTGACCTAGTTTATTTTCTGTTAAATAACCCTATGCTATTAGTCGCTGTGGACATAATTAAATTCGTCACAAAACTGTGCGCACCCACTTTTTTTGGTTTTCCAAAAGTTGGAAAACGGAACGCGCCCCGCCAAACGGGACCGTCCCGCCGTGTACCAAGTGTACCGCATGGTGCACACAGCATAACCGGACACGTGAAATTTCGTGGGGACTGATTCGGACGCGTGTACGCGCCGGAATCAGGCCGTATCTACAGACACATTTCGTGTCGCAACTTTTGTGGAACTCGTACGTATTTTATGTACGCTTGTCAGATTATGACGAAACTTGCGCCACTGGACTCGTGGTAACACGCTGGTCCTGTAACCCAAATTTCACGCGATTCTGAGACGGTTGACCAAATCGCCAATTGGCGGGCCCTACAGTTGACTTTTTGGACAAAATTCTGTTCGGCCCATCGGAATCCACATTTGAACATACCGTTGGGTTCGTATTGACATCTAGAGTTGTTTGACCTATAGTTTGTCCCATTTAGAGACTGCTACCCTTCACACATTTTTTGGTGCAAAGTGGGCCACACGTGGACCCCACTTTTACCCGAAATTACCGTTTTGCCCCTGTGTCCAAATTGGACGAAAGGGATGTACTTTTTAGCTATTTTGCTCATTCCGAAAACGTTGGTGATGTTTATTTCAGCATCCGGAGACGTTTGTTCGGAGTTCTTAGTTCCAGGTTATGTGTCCTTGATAGTTGGGCGCGTACATTTTACAGATTTCTTGTTAGGCAAGTATACCTTGTCATTGTACTGTATTATTTTTACATTCCATATGAGGCATGCATGTTTATTTTCTGTTTATTTAGTTCATTTATTTTAAACTGCTATATAAACTGCGCGTCCAAGGAAACTTGGGTGCAACGACGGTGTCGTCGTACTATATTTTTATTTATGTATATGCATTGGACCTACTTTATGAGACTACCCCATTTTCATGAGGCATTTATGTTTCATTGGCCATGACACTATTCTTACACGAGTGTGAGTCACATGTAGGACACGGACTTGCATATTCGGCTGGCCACTGGTACGTATAGGTCGTGCGACGGATAGGGATAACTGCCAATAGAAACTTTGCATACTAGTAGACCTGGCGGTTATTAGAGGTATTATCGTGTCATGGACATGACATGCTTAGAGCATAGGGTGGGGAGAACAACAAGTACCACATTTGGGCTCCTTTGTACTTTCCTTGTGTAACTCGTACGCTCCGTCGGAGATACGCGGTCATGATGACCCCTATATATTATCATGGCGGGCCTCCGACGTTCGAAAGTCGTCATGCCTTTGTAGGCCCCTGGATCTCCAAGAGAACTATGTCAATCCTATTTATGGCCAGATAGCCCACTTGTTAGAAAGTTGTTCTCAAACTGCATTCACATAGATGGTTAGGCGACCCCAATGGATGTTTATTTTCAGTACTTTATTGGCATGTGCTTTTTGTATCTTGTTACGTCCCTCTGAGGACCTGGTCCCTTCCAGATATAGGTGAGCAGGAGTACCCGCAGGAGTATGGACCTGGATCTGACGCTTCCTATCAGTCTGAGGAGATCTTACCTTCTGATTATATGTGATTCATTGCAGCTGTTTAGATATTCTAGTTGCTATTTTTTTCTTGACATTTATTCTTATATTAGAGTTTATTCTCTTCTCTTTTTTGTAGTTTATTATAGTCGATTGGTAGTGGATTTGTTTCCACCCGACTATCACACTTTGAGATTACTATTTGAGACTGCTTCTTTGATATTCAGTTATTGATTTCCATTCTTCTATTATTTGTGCTGTGGATGAGATATAGAACTGCGTGTGACTTGTTGTGACATATATTTACCACTGTGGATTGGATATTCATGTACAGCGTACGTGTGTATATGGTTTCCATATATTGGAGTTCGTATACATACGGCTGGCGTGTTACGTATTCCTAGTCCTACGTATTTTGGGACTAGGGCGTGACATGTTTTTGTGGTGGCCCATGCAGGTCAAGAATATATTGTCTCGGTTACGTAACTGTACCGAACAAGCCTGCGTATAGGAATAGAGTATAAGGATCTCATCCACGCTTGATTGAAATTCATCCTTCCTAATTAATACTTGCATCCTGATTGATTCCTGTACTTTTTCTAATCGTTTCGTATATCAACTGCAGAGAGATGGATTTACAGAATGGATGTACTGCCGCCGATGGCGACGCAACTTCTGGAGTCAATGGTCAGACTCAAGGAGGGACCCCAACGATTCCTAGGCTTCCGGGGCCAGATAGACAGACTCACACCCCAGTTCCATCTGATCTTCCCGCTTCACCTATTGGGAACCTTCCACCTGCCCCAGTACCGCAAGATGGCCAAGCGCAGATGTTCCAATTCTTTTAGATGATGATACAGGAACAGAGGCAGCAGGCAGCCGAGCAGAGGCAGCAGGCAGTCGAGCAGAGACAAGAATTTTTGGCAGCACTGGAGAGGATGGCTGCACATGCTACTGTACCAGCCCAAACACTAGCTCCAGTACCTCGAGCTAAGGTTGGGTCAGTAAAGGATTTTGTTCAAATGGGTGCAAGGCAGTACAAGGGCACTGAGAGCCCGGAGGAGACCACCAGCTGGATCACTCACACGCAGAAGCTACTGGAGGCATCGCAGTTACCCACGGACCTATGGATGACGGGTGTACGGACGCTTCTAGATGGTAATGCCCATCACTGGTGGGAATCCATGGAGCGCCAGTTGGGTACTTACCAGACTTGGGAGCAGTTCTTGGAGTTCTTTGAGGGAAAGTACTTCCCGGACACTGTCAGGGACACCTTGTATGATCAGTTTCTTTACTTAGAGCAGGAGAACAGAACAGTAGACAAGTATGATGCCGAGTTTAGTCGACTCAGCAAATATGGCGCTGCTTTAATACCAAATGACTTGGCTAAGGCTAAGAGATTTCATCGAGGTCTGACCCAGGAGCTACAACATTATACAAGCTCGCAGTCCCGAGTCTCTTACGCTGAACTACTGACAGAGGCCAGATTTCAGGAAATTATTAGTAGAGGAAAGGGAGGTCAGCTGAGGACACAACAAGGATCAGCAAGGATACAGCAGGGACCAGCCAGGACACAACAGGGAGGACCTATCAGACGTCCCTTGGCACAGCAGCATCAGCAACACAGAGCTGGACCATACCAGAATCCAGAGAAGCCCCACTGCAATTATTGTGGGAAACACGGACATGTAGCGAGAGACTGTCGGACTCGCTTGGGTCAGTGTCTGAGATGTGGCTCCGGGCAGCACATGGCGAGAGACTGCCCAATGCAGACATCGACACTTCCACCACCAGTTCAGAGACTAGCGCTTCCAGTACCGATGCCAGCCCAACAGATGACCGGACCGGGAGCACCCCGTCCCCCAGCAGCAGGAGGAGTTCAGAGAGGACCCCCGCTACCCACTCAGGAGGAGCAGTATATGAGGACCGGACACGGACAGCCACAGAGGAACGGGAGAGCTTTTGTATTGGAGGTAGATGACCTGGATCATGAGGTAGATGTCATAGCAGGTATTACCCTTGCTTTTACTTTTCCTGCTGTGACATTATTTGATACGGGAGCCACCCACTCATTCATATCATCTAGTTTTATTGCCAAACACAACATTGCTTCTACACCATTATCTATTTGTGTTAGAATACTTACCGGAGGAGGAGTTGTACCAGTTAGTCGAGTTTGTAGATCGGGCCCTATAGTGATACGTGGCAGGGAGATGAACGCCCAACTTTTAGTCCTTCCTATGCCATCTTTTGATATTGTGCTTGGAATGGACTGGCTGAGCAAGAACCACACTTTCTTCGATTGCTTTGGAGGAAGCATCCTTTTTAAGGTACCAGGCCAGCCTGAACTTGAGTTTACCCGAGGATCCACAGAAATCCTTGATGGTATGCAGCTCGCAATGGACGATGTTGTCTATCACCCTATTATTTTAGAATTTCTAGACGTCTTTCCAGAGGATTTGCCAGGACTACCCCCAGACAGAGACGTAGAGTTTTCAATTGAACTAGCATCCGGAGCAGCACCTATAGCATCGCATGTTTACAGACTGGCGAAGAAGGAGATGGACGAGCTGAAGGCACAGTTAAAAGAGCTAGAGGAGAAAGGTTTCATCCGACCAAGTGCATCACCCTGGGGAGCACCAGTGCTGTTTGTACCCAAGAAGGATGGGTCAGTGCGTATGTGCATTGACTACAGGGCCTTGAATGTAGTGACAGTGAAGAACAAATATCCATTGCCACACATTGATGATCTGTTTGATCAACTCAGTGGAGCTAAAGTATTCTCGAAGATAGATCTAAGATCGGGATATCACCAAGTGAAGGTACGGAAGCAGGACATTCCGAAGACCGTATTCAGAATAAGATATGGGCACTACGAGTTTTTGGTCATGCCATTTGGATTGACTAATGCTCCAGCGATCTTCATGGACTTGATGAATCGAGTCTTCCACCAGTACTTGGACCAGTTCGTGGTCGTCTTCATAGATAATATACTTGTCTATTCGAAGAGCCACGAGGAGCATGAGGAGCACCTGCGGATTGTTCTAGAGACTTTGAAGAGAGAGCAGTTATATGCTAAACTCAGCAAATGTGAGTTCTTTTTGGACAGAGTTTTATTTTTTGGACATGTTATTACAGGAGATGGTATTTCTGTTGATCCAGAGAAGATCTCAGCAGTTGAGACATGGCCTGTTCCTAAATCAGCAGCAGAGGTGAGGAGTTTCCTTGGACTTGCGGAATATTACCGACGGTTCGTGGAAAACTTCTCAAGGATAGCAGCACCTATGACTCGTCTGACTTGTAAAGATCAAGAATTCATATGGACTGACGAGTGTCAAGCAGCCTTTGAAGAGTTAAAGAAGCGACTGACTACAGCACCAGTATTGGCGATTCCGTCAGGATCAGGAGGTTACGTAATCTACAGTGACGCATCAGGAAAAGGCTTGGGATGCGTATTGATGTAATATGGCAAGGTGATTGCATATGCATCTAGGCAGTTACGAGTACATGAGAAGAATTATCCGACTTATGACTTGGAACTTGCAGCCGTTGTATTTGCCCTGAAGCTATGGAGACATTACTTATATGGGGAACGAGTGGAGATCTATACAGACCACAAAAGCCTCAAGTACGTCTTCACGCAGAAGGAGTTAAATATGAGGCAACGTCGATGGCTCGAGTTGATAAAAGATTTCGAGATAGAGCTACATTATCATCCATGCAAGGCTAACGTGGTAGCAGACGCGTTAAGCTGGAAGCCAGCAGCTTACTTCTTGACAGCACAGAGGGAACTTTTGGAGGATTTGCAAGAGCTTGGCATTGAAGTGATAGTACCCGGAGTAGATGGGACACTAGCCAACTTACAAGTTCAATCATCATTGGTAGAGAGGATTAAGGCAGCTTTGCCTACAAATGCCAGATTCAGGAGACTGAAGGAAAGGACAGAGGCCGGAGAGCAGACCGGATTGCGCATTCATGAGGATGGAACATTACGATGTGGTGATCGTCTTTATGTTCCAAATGGAGAGATTCGACAGGAGCTAATGACAGAGGCTCATAGTTCGATCTATTCTATTCATCCTAGAGGCACCAAGATGTATCGTGACTTACGATAGCACTTTTGGTGGCATGGAATGAAGCGAGAGATAGCTTGTTTTGTAGCTAAATGTCTGGTATGTCAACAAGTGAAGGCGGAGCACCAGAGGACAGCAGGATTATTGCAACCACTTTCGATTCCAGAGTGGAAGTGGGAGCACATCACTATGGACTTCATCACGAGTTTTCCCAAGAGTCCAAGTGAGAGAGATGCAGTATGGGTAATAGTGGACCGACTCACCAAGTCAGCCCATTTTATACCTTTTAGAGTGGTCAGTCTACAGAAGCTTTAGCTGACTTATATATGAGGCAGATCGTGAGATTGCACGGCATACCAGTCAGCATTGTATCGGACAGAGATTTGTGCTTCACATCGTACTTTTGGAGGAGCATGCAAGAGAGTCTTGGTACTCGTCTGAAGTTCAGTACCTCTTACCACCCGCAGACAGATGGGCAGTCAGAGCGTACTATTCAGACCTTGGAGGACATGTTGACGGCTTGCATGTTAGACTTCGGAGGATCATGGGAGGACCACCTACATCTTGTAGAGTTTTCTTACAACAATAGCTATCAAGCGAGTATTCAGATGGCTCCGTTTGAAGCATTATATGGAAGAAAATGTAGGCCTCCTGTGTGTTGGAGTGACGTGGGAGAACGTCAGATTTTGGGACCCGAGTTGGTGGTCAACACTGTAGAGACGGTCAAGAAGATTCAGGGCACTTGCGAGCAGCACAAGACAGGCAGAAGCAGTGGACAGACCTTCATCGTCGTCCCTTGGAGTTCAAAGAGGGCGATCACGTCTTCTTAAGGATATCATCGACCAGAGGCACCATCCGATTCGGAGGGCACGGTAAGTTGAGTCCAAGGTATATTGGACCATTTGACGTGCTCGAGAGAGTTGGAGAGGTGGCATATCGACTTGCGCTACCACCTTCACTGGAGGGAGTACATGACATATTCCATGTGTCGCAGCTCAGGCGATACGTGGCAGACAGCAGTCATATTCTCGACCATTCAGAGATCACCATTGGGCCGAGCTTGTCTTACCAAGAGCAACCCGTGGGAATCCTTGATCGTCGAGAGAAGGTATTAAGGAACCAGTCTATTCCCTTGGTTCGCGTAGCATGGAGGCATGGCGCGCCAGGAGAATCAACTTGGGAGCGCGAGGACGACATGCGCAAGCGTTTTCGAACCTATTCGCAGACCAAGGTATGAATTTACATCGTTAATTTATATCTTATACCATCCTTGCATTCTATCGTGGCTTAATTTTAATTTTGAGGACGAAATTTTTACAAGTTGGGTAGAATATAAAACACCCTTCCTAGAAAATCGTATATACCTTTATTTATTATTTATTAATTAAATTATAGTAATTAGGACTAAATAGGAGAAATAGATTTTTAATAATTTTTATGTTAGGTGTTCGGGCACTTAGATGACTTGTGGGACCATCAGGAATTTTTCGAAATTTATTCCATGTAGGAGACCCTTGGAGCTGTTGCTAGCCTAACGGTGTGCATTACCCTAACATATAAATTTTCTTATGTGTGAATATATATATATATATATATATATATACAAATATATATATGTAAATATATATATTTAAAGAAAGAAAGCAAAAGTATTAATAGAAATTAAACTAACTAATATAATAATAATAATAGTAATATTACTTAAATACTTGAACCACTTTTTGCATTGCTTTGGACTCCTAGCAACTTGCAGCACTTGAATTCCTAGCACAATTGCTAAGGACCCGCCAGCAACTTGTTGCTACCAAGCCCGCCCCCTTAACCCTTCAGCCCTTCAATCCAGCAGCCGAATATTCCAACCCTTCCTTCCGCGGACCCAATCCTCTCCCTCTCTCTTCCTATATTAATATATATATATATAGTTAACTCTCAAAAACCCTAACCTAAAACTCCAGACTACCTCTTCCCATCTAGAGCCATCACCGCAGCCAGAGAAGCCCCGTCAAGCCATCCAACCATCCCGTCGACTCTGACCTCGCGAACTGCAGTTTTCCACTCGAGGCACCTTCGTTCCGGCATGATTTTCCGTCGACTCGCTCGACCAAACACTATTCCGTTTTCATAGGTATGATAATCCCTTAAACCTCTCCAATATTCGTTTTATAGCCAACCTCGAAAAACGTGTGCCCCTAGGTGTAAATCAGCGTTCAAAGTGGACGGACAGACCCAATCCTGGAATCGCAGAAAACTGCAGTGACCACCCCTATTGCCGAGTTCGTATCTCCCACCACAGAGATCCGAATTCGGTGATTATTTTTGATACCTGTAGAATACCTGACCTAGTTTATTTTTTGTTAAATAACCCTATGCTATTAGTCGCTGTGGACATAATTAAATTCGTCACAAAACTGCGCGCACCCACTTTTTCCGGTTTTCCAAAAGTTGGAAAACGGAACGCGCCCCGCCAAACGGGATTGTCCCGCCGTGTACCAAGTGTACCGCATGGTTCACATAGCGTAACCGGACACGTGAAATTTCGTGGGGACTGATTCGGACGCGTGTACGCGCCAAAATCAGGCCGTATCTGCAGACACATTTCGTGTCGTAACTTTTGTGGAACTCGCACGTATTTTGTGCACGCTTGTCAGATTGCGACAAAACTTGTGCCACTGGACTCATGGTAACACGCTGGTCCTGTGACCCAAATTTCACACGATTTTGAGACGGTTGACCAAATCGCCAATTGGCGGGCCCCACAGTTGACTTTTTGGACAAAATTCTGTTCGGCCCATCAGAATCCACATTTGGACATACCATTGGGTTCGTATTGACATCTAGAGTTGTTTGACCTATAGTTTGTTTCATTTAGAGACTGTTACCCTTCACACGTTTTTCGGTACAAAGTGGGCCACACGTGGACCCATTTTTACTCGAAATTACCGTTTTGCTCCTGTGTCCAAATTGGACGAAAGGGATGTGCTTTTTAGCTATTTTGCTCATTCCGGAAATGTTGGTGATATTTATTTCAGCATCCGGAGACGTTTGTTCGAAGTCCTTAGTTCCAGGTTCTGTGTCCTTGACAGTTGGGCGCGTACACTTTACAGATTTCTTGTCAGGCAAGTATACCTTGCCATTGTACTGTATTGTTTTTATATTCCATATGAGGCATACATGTTTATTTTCTGTTTATTTAGTTCATTTATTTTAAACTGCTATATAAACTGCGCGTCCAAGGAAACTTGGGTGCAACGAAGGTGTCGTCGTACTATATTTTTATTTGTGTATATGCATTGGACCTACTTTATGAGACTACCCCATTTTCATGAGGCATTTATGTTTCATTGGCCATGACACTATTCTTACACGAGTGTGAGTCACATGTAGGACACGGACTTGCGTATTCGGCTGGCCACTGGTACGTATAGGTCGTGCGACGGATAGGGATAATTGCCAATAGAAACTTTGCATACTAGTAGACCTGGCGGTTATTAGAGGTATTATCGTGTCATGGACATGACATGCTTAGAGCATGGGGTGGGGAGAACAACAAGTACCGCATTTGGGCTCCTTTGCACTTTCCTTGTATAACCCGTACGCTCCGCCGGAGATACGCGGTCATGATGACCCCTATATATTATCATGGCGGGCCTCCGACGTTCGAAAGTCATCGTGCCTTTGTAGGCCCCTGAATCTCCAAGAGAACTATGCCAATCCTATTTATGGCCAGATAGCCCACTTGTTAGAAAGTTGTTCTCAAACTGCATTCACATAGATGGTTAGGCGACCCCAATGGATGTTTATTTTTAGTACTTTATTGGCATGTGCTTTTTGTATCTTGTTACGTCCCTCTGAGGACCTGGTCCCTTCCAGATATAGGTGAGCAGGAGTACCCGCAGGAGTATGGACCTGGACCTGACGCTTCCTATCAGTCTGAGGAGATCTTACCTTCTGATTATATGTGATTCATTGCAGCTGTTTAGAGATTCTAGTTGCTATTCTTTTCTAGATATTTATTCTTATATTAGAGTTTATTCTCTTCTCTCTTTAGTAGTTTATTATAGTCGATTGGTAGTGGATTTGTTTCCACCCGACTATCACACTTTGAGATTACTATTTGAGACTGCTTCTTTGATATTCAGTTATTGATTTCCATTCTTCTATTATTTGTGTTGTGGATGAGATATAGAACTGCGTGTGACTTGTTGTGACATATATTTACCACTGTGGATTGGATATTCATGTACAGCGTACGTGTGTATATGGTTTTCATATATTGGAGTTCGTATACATACGGCTGGCGTGTTACGTATTCCTAGTCCTACGTATTTTGGGACTGGGGCGTGACAATATCTCAAAGTTTCGTCCTCATGTATGCATAATCTTGTCTGCATCCAAGTCTCTGTCCTCTGTCGAAGCCTCTGGAATCTGGCATCTGTTGGCAAGGCAGTTATGATCCTCTCAACCAATGTCGATTGCACCTAAAAACTCGACAACTGGCCGTCTGTTTCGAGCATAATAACCTCTATACCCAACTTCTCCAGATGTCTCAATAGGTATTGCTGGGTAGTCAAAAAGAATGCCATGGTCCTCCTGCTCAATGCGTCTGCTGCCACATTGGCCTTTCCCGGATGGTACTATAGCTCAATCTCAAAGTCTGGCATCACCTCGAGCCAATGTCTTTGTCTCTGGTTCAGGTCCTTCTGAGTATAGACGTACTTCAGGCTTTTGTGATCTGTGAATATCTCTACCCATTCTCCATATAGGTAGTGCCTCCAAAGCTTCAGGGCAAAGATCACTGCGGCAAGCTCCAAGTCATGAGTGTGATAGTTCTTATCATGGGTCCTCAGCTGCCTAGAGGCATAGGCCATAACTTTCCCATGCTGCATCAAGAAACATCCTAACCCTTTCCTAGACGCATTGCTGTAGATCACAAATCCTCTGGATCCAAAAGGTATAGTCAAAATAGGTTCCATAGTCAAACGCTTCTTCAGCTCATCGAACGCCGTCTAACACTCCTCTGTCCAAATGAACTCATGCTCCTTACAGGTCAAGCGGGTCATTGGCTCTGCGATCCTCGTGAAGTCCTTTACGAACCTCCGGTAATATTTGGCAAGTCCTAGGAAACTTCTCACCTCCGAGACGTTGGTAGGGGTCGGTCACATATCTACTGACAAAATCTTCGTAGGATCTACTGAAATACCATCCCCTGAGATAACGTATCCGAGGAAAGAGACACGGTCTAGGAGAAACTCACACTTGCTCAACTTGGCATAGAGCCTCTCACCCCTCAGCATTTCCAATACTAAGGTCAAGTGCTCCCCGTTCTTCTCGTAGATTTTTAATACACCAAGATATCGTTGATGAAGACTACCACGAACTAGTCCAAATACTGGTAGAAGACTCTGTTCATCAGGTTTATAAATACTACAGGCACATTCGTCAGTCCAAAAGGCATTACCAAGAACTCGTAGTGGCCATAGAGAGTCCTGAATGCCGTCTTTGGAATATCTTCTTTCTGCACCTTCACCTGATGATAACCCGATCTAAGTCGATCTTCATGAACACCACTGCTCCTGTCAACTGGTCGAACAAATCATCAATCTGTAGTAGGGGGTACTTGTTCTTGATAGTCAAAGCATTAGGGGATATGTACTCAATGCACATACGGAATGTCCCATCCTTCTTTGGTACAAACAATACCGGTGCTCACCAGGGTGATATACTAGAACGGACAAATCCCTTGCTCTGCAACTCCTCTAACTGTAGCTTTAGCTCATCCAGTTCCCTCTTCGCTAACTGAAACATATTTGAAGATACCGATGTTGCTCCGGGTACCAACTCAATAGTGAACTCTACCTCTCTATCCGGCAGTAGGCCTGGCAACTCCTCCGGGAAAACATCATCAAACTCTGCAACTATCGGTGGGGTTGCAGTCTCCATAGCCATGTAAACTCCAGTTGTCTGGCCTACTCCTCGCTCGATAGTCCCTCGTATGTACTCGAACTCTAGGTGATCTGGCGGTCTAAAAATGATGCTACCCCTCCAACAATCCAGTATGGCATTGTACTGGCTGAACCAGTCCATACCTAGCACAACGTCGAAGTTTGGCAACGGGAATACCAAAAATTGAGCTCTCATCTCCCGACCATACACGACTACCGAGCACGTTCTAATAGTACTGGTACCCCGTACGATACCTCCTCTAGTAAGAATCTTCCAACTCTTAGGTAAGGGGAAGTAGCTACTCTATGCATAGCTATGAAACTACTAGAAATGAAAGATAGTATAGCACCAGAATCAAATAATGCAGTCGCAGGTAATGATGCAACTAAAATGGTACATGTGATAGCTTCCACTTCTGGTTCCTCCTCAGTCACTGCTAGTACAAAGGCCTGCCCGCGCCTCTGCCCTCCGGCCTACTATCTGGCTCGATCAAACTGTGCCTCCTGTGGGGCCAAGGGTGATCCCCTCTGAAATCTACCGGGTATAGGTGGACATTGACCTCATATCTGGGGTGGTATCCTCTGAACTGGTGCTGTTGGCCTTTGTCCTGTCTGTGGTGCTACATCCCTGCGCTGTGGGCAATCTCTGGCAAGGTGTTGACTCGCTCCACAGATCATGCACAATCCAAGCTTCTTTTGGCAATCTCTGATAACATGTCCCTTCTTGCCACAATGGTGACAAGTCGAAGGCTCATTGTGCTGGTATGGTACTAGCCTCTGCTGTGTCTGCGCTCCCGAACGACGGATTGGTCCTTCTGCTCTGGGGTGAGCTCTGCCTAGTACGGTCACGTTGGGATGTCTCGATCCTCTGCCAATAGCCTCCTGGATCCTAGCCTCTGACAGAACCTCATCGTAAGAGATCCTCGCCTGGGTGGTAGCGTACCTATGTAGCTCATAAGTCAGACCATGATGGAAGTTTTTGGCCTTTTCCAGATTATTGGGTATCAAGGCGGCACCAAATCTACTAAGTCAACTGAACTCTACGTCATACGCGTCTACGGTCATGTTCCCTTGCTCCAGGTGTAAGAACTGGGAGTATAGCGCATTCCTGATCGTAGCCGGGAAGTACTTCGCATTGAAGTATTCTAGAAACTGCTCCCACGTCTGCTTCTTGCCGACGCTGCGCTCCATGGAGTCCCTGTAAAACCCCTAATTTTAAAAACCGTATTAATCGTTTTAATTAATTATTTAATTGAATTATAGTAATTAGTAGCTAATTAGAGGAAATCGATTTTATTTAATTTTTATTTTAGGTGTTTGTGCATTTAGGGGATTTATGGAGCAACTGTAATTTTTTTATTAATTATTTTCATATAGGAGACCTTGTGGACGGTCGATAAAATTATTGTATGCACTAATATAAATTTATAGAGTTTTATATATATATATATATATATATATATATATATATATATATATATATATAAAGTTTAAGAAAAGAAATAAAAAGAAATTAGAAATAGAAAGAAAGAAAGAAAGAAAGAAAAGAATAAAAGAAAAAAAATTCTAAATGAATCTAAACCCTAAATTCATTAGCAAAAAAAAAAAAAAACCTACCCGGCCCGTTATCACAAAGTCACAGCAGCAGCTGCTGCAAAACGTGGCCAGCAACCGCGCGGGTTTCAATCCCCCCCCCGCTGTCTTTATATATATGTAACTTTAGTGAGCAAACTCTAAACCCTAACCCTAAGTTCCAACTCTTCCGCTTTGACTGCCGCCCCGCGCGCCACCGCCGCGCCGCCGGAGTAGCCGCGAGCAGGCCGCAATATCGTCGTTCGAGCGTCAACGCCGCGCGTGCACAGCAGTTTGAACAACAACTTATCTGTGTTCACGTCTCATTTTTTGTGCCCTCGTTCGACCAAACTCGACCCCGTCTTCACCGATATGTTCATAACCTATCCCTCTTCCATATCTGTAAATTAGTTTATTTCGAACAACGCGCAAATCTAGGTGAAAATCGACGCCAAGTCGAGTAAAAATGACCAATTTTCAATTCAGAAATTTTGTTGCGATGACCTATGTTCACGGACTCGTATCTCCCACCACAGAGATCCAAATTTGATTTTTCTTTTTGGTATGTGAAGACCACCTAACCTAGTTTATTTTCTGTCAAATACAATATTTTATTTGTTGCTGTATGTTAAATTAAATCAGTTAGAAAACTCTGAAAACATACTTTTTCTAACTTGCAGAATTTGTGATACGGAGCGCGCTCCGCCAAACGGGACTGCCCCATCATGTATCAAGTATACCAAAAGGTGCGCACAGTATACACAGATGTGTGGGCTTTCGCGAAAACTAATTTGGACGCATGTGCGCGTCAGAATCAGCCCGTATCTGCAGAAATTTCCCGTGTCATGACTTTTGCAAAACCCCGTGCCATTTAGTGTACGCTCGTCAGAATGTGACAAAACATATGCCACTGGACTCGTGGTATCGCGCTGGTCCTGTGACCCAATTTTCACGCAATTCTGAGATAGTTGACCAAGTCGCCTATAGGCGGGCCCCACGGTTGACTTTTTGGGCAAAATTGTGTTCGGCTCACCGGAATCTATATTTGGACATACCGTTGAGTTTGTACTGACTTTTAGAGTTCGTTTGACCTATAATTTTATTCCATTTAGAGATCTTTCCCCCTGGCATATTTTTCGGTGCAAAGTGGCCCACATGTGGAGCCGCTTTGACCCAAAATTATCGTTTTGTCCCTGTGTCCAAATTGGAATAAAGGGTAGTGCTTTTTAGCTATCTTGCTTATTCTGGGAACGTTGGTGATGTTTATTTCAGCATCCGGAGACGTTTATTCTGAGGCCGTAGTTTCTGACTCTTGGTGTTGACATCTGGACGTTACATTTGGCAGCTCTCTTGTCAGGCAAGTATACATTACCAATGTACTGTTATTCATATTCCATATGTTGCATGCATCCTTATTTTTTATTATTAGTTCATATATTTAAACTTCTATATAAACTGCACGTCCAAGGAAACTTGGGTGCAACGACGGTGTCGTCATGAATTATTTTTATTATGTATGTGCATTGACCTTGTTTATGAGACCGCACCATTATCATGAAGCATCATTAGGTTTCATTGACCATGACACAGCTGTTACACGAGTGTGAGTCTCATATAGATCACGGACTGCGTGACAAATCTGGCCTCCTGTACGTATTAGCCGTGTGTTAGGGATAACTGCTGATAAAAACTTTGCATGCTAGAGGACTTAGCAGTTATTAGTAGTCTAGCCTATTATAGTACGGTGGTCTAATCCTTGTCCTTATTTGGTTGCAGGGTTGGGCTATTATACTAAAGATAGGCTATGAACCAAATTATGTCATGGATGTGACATGCTTAGAGCATGGGGTGGAGAGAATAACAAGTACCGTATTTGGGCTCCTTTGCACTTTTCTTTTTATGTAACCCGTATGCTCCGCCGGAGATATGCGATCGTGATAACCCCTATACTACTTGGCTGCCTCTGTCGTTCAAAAGACGACATGCTTTGTAGGCCCCTGATTCTCCGAGAGAATCATGCCAATCCCATTTTATGGCCAGATAGCCCACTTGTTATAAAGTTGTTCTCAAACTGCATTCACATAGATGGTTAGGCGACCCCATTGAATATTTATTTTAGTACTTTATTGGGATGCTTCTATGTATCTTGTTAAGTCCCTCTGAGGACTTGGTCCCTTTCCAGGTGTAGATATTCATGAGTATTCACAAGAGCGCAGATCCGGACTGGTTACTTATATTTGCGAGGAGGTCATATTGTGTTTGTTATATTGCACTTATACATTCGAGTTGGTGGTGGATTTGTTTCCACCCAACCATCATCCTTAGATACTTTGTATTGAGATATAGTTTTATATATATTGGTTATTTATTCATATGATTTTCTGTGGATGAGATTTAGTTATATCCTGTGACTTATGATAGTTATACCACTTATGAATTATTGTGCATTATATAGCGTACACGTGTGTTATGGTTTACATATATTGGAGTTGCCATATACATGCGGCTGACATGCTTACGTGTCCTAGTCCTACGTATTTTGGGACTGGGGCGTGACATATTTTTGTGGTGGCCCATGCAGGTCGAGAGTATATTGTCTCGGTTACATTACTGTACCGAGAAAGCCTGCACCTAGGAATAGAGTATAGGATCTCATCCACAATTGACTATGATTCACCTTTCTTCCAAATCTATTCTATTTGAATAATCGCATCATGATTCATTAATGTGCTTCCCTAATGGTTCCTTGAGTATAGTCTCCTCCTAGAATATAGAAGTCCATGTTGTTAGATAATAAGTAGGATAACCTTCCTATTAAGAGTACAACTAGAATGTAGACACGTCACTAAGTTCAGAATGACTAGTGAACCCTAGCGTCCCTTATTTATAGATTGGTTTACCATTACCCCTTGATGTATTTATGATGACTTGAGAGTAGTATAAATACTGATATGATTAGTTTGAAATTTGATCATAGTTTTTGACCCTAGTATTGAGGAACCAATAGAAATCCAAGGTTAAATATTAGGACTAACCTAGCTTTTTATGGTGAGATAGTACTAGAGAACTACAACTTTAGCTTCTTGTCTTGATATTAGCAGAACAGTATCTTAGGAAGCCAAGGGAAATCACTAGAATATTTTTCTTGATCATACCTCGAACACAGAGATTTGCAACCACCTTCCCTCAAGAAACTATGACATTATCTAGAGTCTTTCTATTTAGTTTTATGACTTGTTCCTTTGAACCCTTAGCGCTCGCTAGTTGTGCGACAACTAATTATGTTCTTCTATTATTCCTCTTTCAACTCGTGCTACTTGACACCTCTGATTATAGACCAAGTAATTTTATTCTATGTTAGGATATATAGCTTGCTAGGATTATAGTTGTAATCTTAAAATTTTGAATTTCTGTGCTTGGTAGATAGAACTTGATAGTTTTAAGTTATTCTTGTAGGTTGTGACCTGATGATTATCACTTAGTTTTCAAATTGCGTAACATGTACCCCACCTCAATATAGGTTATATCATATTTTCCTTTGAAGGCCAGTAACTTTTTCATTCTTACTATTGACACTTGTTCTATAAGCACTATGATTAAGCCTTAAGATGACCACTACCTATATAATGCAATAGGAGACCTTAATGAGTACCAAGATCTTTCCTCGTATACCCTAACAAGAGTTCTACTTTATTTACAAGGACCAGGTTATTCTGAAGAATCCCCTCAAGGCAATTACAGTATTAGTTTATTGTTATAAGTTGGGTAGTATACCTCACAACATAGTATCACATAGTCTTTTGATCTATTATTAAAGTATAACTGAATGACATTACCTGTATGCTAGCATAAGACGACAGTGGTTATTCAGACTATAGAATTTAAAGGCCCATACCCTATTTGGTCGACTAGCGACTTAGACAAGGAGTTAGTATGACAATTGTAGAGATTGTAGAGTCTTATCCTTTTTGTGAACTTGAATTATTTTATAATTTCTCTCATCATAATCTAGCGTACTTATATTTGTTGTACTACCTTGACTTATGCTGCTATTATAGCCTAGTTTTGCAAGCTTATTCTTAATCGAGCTTGTTCATGAAATATGTATTATTGGAGTGCTACACTAATACATTGTCTAATCAGAATCAAGTGTATTACGGTCTGATCAACCTTAGTGCATTTGGGTCGCCCTTCGTAATACTACTTTACCTGGATTGAGATATATAGCTGACCAGTAAATAAATATACTTGCCCTCTAGATATGACATAGCATATCATATCAAGTAAATAATTGTACTGATGTGAGCATGTGAATAGGAATTTACCAAATATGATTTCAATCCACAACTGCCTTGACAATTTCTATTTGAATTCTTTAAACGCCTTGATCCATATACTTGCATTCTATTACCCTCACCTTGAATTCTTTATTATTGCTCTCCGTCTTTCCCTATTTAGGAAAGACGGACCTCATGCTTGGTATAAGTTGATGCATACAAAATACTAGATATACCCCATAGGCCAATCACATTACTAGGTGACTATCTTTTATAATTGATTAAGGGCATATCATATATGATATATTTGGTATTAAATTTTTGAGGATTGAATAACATGAGTAAATAATTTGAGGAATATCTTTCTTAAATGTATAGCCTTATGCGATAGATGGGTAAATTCTAAGTTGGGTAGAAGTTGCATTATGAACTTGAGAGGAATTTCTTTTAGATTGTGATCAAGAGACAAAAAAAATTAGATTGAGAGGTTCAAGTCATTCTAATTTTGAGAATTTTAGAAGAATGATTAAGATGATGAGGATTAATAAATTTTAAAATCTTGATATTGTGGACCAAATATTTATACTTTGAGCACATGACTTAAAATTTTAAATATTGGAGGTTGAATCATTGATTTAAAACTTGTGGAAAATAAATAGAACTCTAAACATAAACATGGACTGATTGAATTCAAAATTTGATGATTGAATTAAAAGGTTAAATTTTGATTGTTAGATTACCTATTTAAAATATTGAAGATGTTATATGGATTCAATTTAAATTTGGATGTTAATGAATTGAAAAAGTGAGAAAAGATTATAATAGGTTAAATTTTAATTTGAACAGTGATTATCTTAATTTTGAAGTGATTGCGATGGATTTGATTAGAATTTTAATTATCGCAAAGGGATTGCGATTGACTTGCCTTTTGTATGTAAAGGAATAACAAACTATGCCTTATTTTAATTTCGAGGATGAAATTATTTTTTAAAGTTGCATAGATTATAAACCCCCTCACCCAAAATTAGACATACTTGGCTTAAATAGTGAGACTAAGGCTGGTTCAAATCCAATTAGAAATAGAGCACGGCATTTTTATTTAATTATATAATATTTATATCACTTAGTGCGCCCTACCGTTGCTTCGATAATTGGAGCACTACACTAGCCATTGCCCTCCTACAAATTTTACACGTTTGTCCTAGACATGACCGCCTTCTATTCTGATCTTGGTGTAACTTATAATTATGCTCCCTTGTGCTATATTTTAGTCGCACAATATTCGTCGCAGACGTTATTATTAAATTCTAAAAAAAAATTTGACTTTGTATCCTTGTGCGTTCCAATTGAAATTGGAGACACAATCTTGACCAGTTTCGCACAGCCTAAATTATGATAATATTCTAATCTGAGCCCTCTATGTCCATGATACTTGTGTTCCACCTAATTTTATCCCCATGTACTTCTAATTAATTCAAGAATACCTTGCGCATTAATTTTGATTAATTTCATCCAATTTCTATCTTTGTGCAATTTTCTAATTGTTGGGCGCTTTTATGTAAAAGTAAATTAAGGTGTCCACACCATTGGATATGACACATGAAGAAACCTATTTTTTTCATTCATATAATTTTTTTTCATGATTTTCGGAATGTGCAATGCGCAACATCGCCCCCCATTTAAACCTAGCCTTGCATTTTAAACAATGCAAATTATAGCCCTCCAAACATCCCCACGGCAATTGGAAAATTATGGAGGTTAGGATAGGAAAAGGTACAGAATAAGCTGCAAATCTCTATCTTATACCATCCTTGACTTTCTATCATTGCTTAGTTTTAATTTCGAGGACGAAATTTTTATAAGTTGGGTAGAATATAAAATTTCTAATTTTAAAAACCATATTAATCTTTTTAATTAATTATTTAATTGAATTATAGTAATTAGTAAATAATTAGAGGAAATAGATTTTATTTAATTTTTATTTTAGGTGTTTGTGCATTTAGGGGATTTATGGAGCAACCGTAATTTTTTTATTAATTATTTTTATGTAGGAGACCTTGTGGACGGTCGATAGAATTATTGTATGCACTAATATAAATTTATAAAATTATATATATATATATATATATATATATATATATATATATATATATATATATATATATATATATATATATATAAAGTTTAAGAAAAGAAATAAAAAGAAATTAGAAATAGAAAGAAAGAAAGAAAGAAAGAAAGAAAAGAATAAAAGAAAAAGAAAAGAAAAAGAATTCTAAATGAATCTAAACCCTAAACCCATTAGCAAAAAAACCCTACCCGGCCCGTTATCACAAAGTCACAGCAGCAGCTGCTGCAAAACGCGGCCAGCTCCCGCGCGGGTTTCATCCCCCCCCCCCCCCCCGCTGTCTTTATATATATATATATATGTAACTTCATTAAGCAAATCCTAACCCTAAGTTCCATATCTTTCCCTGCGACCGTCGCACCGCGCGCCACCGCCGCGCCACCGGAGTAGCCGCGAGCAGGCCGCCGTTCGAGCCTCAATGCCGCGCGTGCACAGCAGTTTGAACAACAACTTACCTGTGTTCACATCTCGTTTTCCGTGCCCTCGCTAGACCAAACTTGACTCCGTCTTCACCGGTATGTTCATGACCTATTCCCCTTCCATATCTGTACATTAGTTTATCTCAAACAACGCGCAAACCTAGATAAAAATTGATGCCAAGTCGAGAAAAAATGACCACTTTTAAATTCAGAAATTATGTTACGATGACCTATGTTCACGGACTCGTATCTCCCACCACAGAGATCCGAATTTAATTTTTAATTTTGGTATGTGAAGACCACCTAACCTAGTTTATTTTCTGTCAAATACAATATTTTATTTGTTGTTGTATGTTAAATTAAATCAGTTAGAAAACCTCAAAAATATATTTTTTCCAATCTCCAGAATTTGTGATATGGAGCGCGCCCTACCAAACGGTACTGCCCCGTCGTGTACCAAGTGTACCAAAAGGTGCGCACAGTATACACAGACGTGTGGACTTTCGCAAAAACTTATTTGACGCGATTGCGCGTCGAAATCAGCCCGTATCCGCAGAAATTCTCCATATCGTAACTTTTACAAAACTCTGCGCAATTTAGTGTACGCTCGTCAGAATGCGATGAAACTTGCGCTACTGGACTTTTGGTATCGCACTGGTCCTGTGACCGAATTTTTACGCAATTCTGAGATAGTTGACCAAGTCGCCTATGGGCAGGCCCTATAGTTGACTTTTTAGGCGAAATTGTGTTCGGCTCACCGGAATCCATATTTGGACATACCGTTGAGTTTGTTTTATCTCATTTAGAGACATTTACCTCTGGCACACTTTTCGGTACAAAATAGCCCACATGTGGAGCCGCTTTGATCCAAAATTACTGTTTTACCCCTGTATCCAAATTGGACGAAAGGGTAGTGCTTTCTAGCTATCTCGCTGATTCTGGAAACTTTAGTGATATTTATTTCAGCATCCGGAGACGTTCATTCTGAGGCCGTAATTTCTGACTCTTGGTGTTGACATCTAGACGTTATATTTTGCAGCTCTCTTACCATGCAAGTATACCTTGTCATTGTACTGTTATTCATATTCCATATGTTGCATGCATCCTTATTTTCTATCATTAGTTCATATATTTTAACTGCTATATAAACTGCACGTCCAAGGAAACTTGGGTGCAACGACGGTGTCGTCGTGAATTATTTTTATTATGTATGTCCATTGACCTTGTTTATGAGACCGCCCCATTATCATGAAGCATTATTAGGTTTCATTGGCCGTGACACAGTTGTTACATGAGTGTGAGTCTCATATAGATCACAGACTGCGTGACAGGTCTGGCCTCTTGTACGTATGAGCCGTGCGTTAGGGATAACTGCTGATAAAAACTTTGCATGCTAGAGGACTTAGCAGTTATTAGTAGTCTATGGACATAGCCTATTGTAGTATGGTGGTCCAATCCTTGTCCTTGTTTGGTTGCAGGGTTGGGCTATTGTACTAAAGATAGGCTATAAACCAAATCGTGTCATAGATGTGACATACTTAGAGCATGGGGTGGGAAGAACAACAAGTACCGTATTTGGGCTCCTTTGTACTTTCCTTTTTATGTTACCCGTACGCTCTGCCAGAGATAAGCGGTCGTGATGACCCCTATACTACTTGGCTGCCTCTGCCGTTCAAAAGACGACATGCTTTATAGTCCCCTGATTCTTCGAGAGAATCATGCTAATCCTATTTTATGGCCAGATAGCCCACTTGTTAGAAAGTTGTTCTCAAACTGCATTCACATAGATGGTTAGGTGACCCCATTGGATATTTATTTTAGTACTTTATTGGCATGCTTCTATGTATCTTGTTATGTCCCTCTGAGGACCTGGTCCCTTTTCAGGTGTAAATGTTCATGAGTATTCGTAAGAGCGCAGATCCGGACTGGTTACTTATATTTGCGAGGAGGTCTTCTCTTCGAGCCTCGTGATTGTTAGTTGATATTCTTATATTGTGTTTGTTGTATTGTACTTATACATTCGAGTTGGTAGTGGATTTGTTTCCATCCAACCATCATCCTTAGATACTTTATATTGAGATCTAGTTTCATAGATATTGGTTATTTATTCATATAATTTTCTATGGATGAGATTTAGTTATACCCTGTGACTTGTGATAGTTATACCACTTGTGAATTATTATTCATTATACAGCGTACGCGTGTGTTATGGTTTCCCTATATTAGAGTTGCCATATACATGCGGCTGGCATGCTTACGTGTCCTAGTCCTACGTATTTTGGGACTGGGGCATGACAGTCCCACCATTGATGGGCATTGTCTTTCAATTGAGCCCTTATTGCGGTCATCCAAAGGTCCGGAGGCAGATGAGAAGCCTCCAGTAGCATCTTCGTGTTGGCGACCCTATCGGAGATCTCTTCTGTAGTCTTGCTGGCCGAAAAAGTATTCGGGTCCATCTGACGAAACCCTCGAATAGTACCAGCTGACTGAATAGGTATAGGTGCTGGTGCTGGAGCTGGGGTAGGTGTCCTCTCTAGAACTGCCATCAAGCTTTGTCTCATAGTCTTGACCTGATGTAACTGTGCCTGCATCATGGCCTAGAAAAACTAGAATATCTGTGGCTGTCCCTATGGATGTGGCATCTGAGGTGGAAAGGGTGGAGGTGGTGGCAGTGGAACCTCCGGCTGCGCTGTAGGTGTCTCCTGAGACGTCGGCCTCTTGGGCTGCAGCATCGGCGTGTCCCTCGAAGTCTGACCCTCGAGTGTTGTGTCAGAAAAGTCTGTAAAGTCTGGCCCTCGTGCTGCTGCGTCAGATCGGCCTAAGAAGTTTGGTGCCAGTGTATCAACGGGGCCTGTGGTATCACCGGGACCTGTGGTGGTGGCTGCTCTCCAGGTGGTCCCTAGGATGTATCCTCCCTCTGTGCAGTGGCGGATGGCACAATGGCATCGTATGCCTCGCGTCCGCTATGCAAGTTATCTCTCTGCAAGAGATAGAACTACATTAAAAGAGTACGAAAATAAACAAACATGATACATATATTCAAATAATTAAATACGAAGGAAGTTCAAAGAAGGTAGTCAAGGTGGATGAGATCTAAATTTCTATCCTATTACAGGCTCGCTGGGCATGATACCATACCACAAACAATAAACAGAGACCTGCATATTAAAACCATATCATATCCCAGTGCCAAAATACACGGGATCAGGCTGTGTCACGACCCGCACCCGGTGTAAGGGTACAAGTCGGAAACAACGCCCAGCCTACGCCGCAGAATCGGCGGTAGAACGCTGTCTAGATAATCTATCTAACAATATAAGGAACCACCAATAATGATAATATACTCAATCACAGATCTAAGATGGAAAGCACGAATCAGATAAAGAATAGAATAGTCACAATACAACTCATGAGTCTAAAATAATACATCAATGAGTAAGAGGAAATACAGAATAAGCTGGAGACAAATCCAGTACAAAAGAATACTACGAAGCTACAACTGTAAAATCCCTGATTTTGCAAGAATTTTAAATTTGGATTTTACACAATTTTTTGTAATTTTTTGGAAATTTTCTGTAATTAAAAACAGGGTTCGAATTATTAAATAATTTTTAGTTGATAATAAATAATATTAAAATATCATGAAAATAATATTTTTTGGTGTAAAATGAAAAACTGGACTTAGGGTAATTTTTCTGAAATTTATTGGGCCCCGGACATATTTTAAAACACCTAAAAACTATTTATTTAATTATTTAGTTATTTATTTAATTATTTATTTATTTATTTAATAAAACCCAAACCCGGCCCAAAGCCCAACCCCAGTCCATTGGGCCGGCCCAGCCCGCTAGCCCTATCGTGTCGGGTCGGGTCTGCCCGAACCCGACCCGCCGCACCCGCTAGCCCGCTTCCCCTTCTCTCCTCTTCCCCGCGTCTCCCGGCGGATCCGCCGCCTCCGGCCATGTGGCGCTCCGCCCGGCCACCTCGCCGCTCCGCTCGGCCACCTAGCCCACGTCGCCCGCCTTCTCCGGCCACCCAGCCTCCTCCACCGCCTATTTAAACCCCGTCAGCCCCCCTTCGGCCAAAAAACCCTCGCTGGTCGACCCCCTCCGCCCTGGCCTCTCCCCGCCCGGCCACGACCCGCCTCCCTTCGCCGTGCTCCGCCCTTGCCTCGTCGCACCGCCCCCGGCTTCCTCCTCCCTCCTCCTTCCCTACTGCCTCCGGCTCCTCCGACCCAGCACAGCCCCGACAGTGCCCCGCCGCCCTGAGCCGTCGCCGCCTCCACCAGTGAGCGCCGCGCTGCCCCGCCCTAGCCCGGCCGGCCTCCCCCGCCGCAGAGCCGCCGTCTTCGCCGTCCAGAACCCTAGCCCTAACCCTAGACGCGGGACACGGACACGGGACACAGTGTCCTGTGTCGTGTCGGACACGATGAAAACTCAGTTTTCGGACCCTGTTCAGGTACGCGTATCTCTCTGCTCGTAACCTCGTTTTCGATTTCGTCTTTTGCATCGCGAAGCCTGCGTGACCCTCTCGGTGCCCGTGCAACCCGCTCGGGGCATCGCGTCCTGTGGTGATCGCACACCGCGATCCAAAAATAGGAAAAACTACGCCCCGATTCACCCCGGAACTGAGTACGCCCCGCCAAACGGGATGACTTGGTTGCGCGCGGTCTTCACAGATACGTGCACGTCGTTGATACGGACGTGTGGGATTTCGTGGAAGTCGATTCGTGTGTGCGAGCACACCGGGATCAACGTGTATCCGCGGACAACGCCCCGTATCCGACTTTTCTGAATTACGCCGTAACTTTGTGTACACACGTCGGATCGAAACGAAACTTGCGCCATCGGACTCGTAGCGATACGCTGGTCATGTGACCCAAGTTTGGTTCAATTCTGAGAACATTGACGAAATTACGTGTCGTGGGCCCCACAGGCCCCGCTCGACGGGCGATTTTGTGATTGGCTCATCGAAATCCAATTCTGGAAGTTTCGTTGGGTTCGTATCATCGTTCCTGACCTGTTGACACTAAGTTTGGTGAATTTGGAGACCTTTGACCCGGACACGTTTTTTGGTGCAAAGCGGGCCCACATGCGGACCCCATTTTGACCCGAAATTATCGTTTTTGCCCTTGCCTCCAAATTGGACTCAAGGACAGGCGTTTCTAGCTATTTGATATCTTCTGAGCATGATGGTAATGTTTATTTCAGCATCCAGACACATTTCTAGAAATTTTTTGAGGATAGAACTCTAGTTGGGATCCAAACATCAGGCAAGTACCTGCACTTCAAGTTTATTCTTTATATTATGATAATTAGTTCCTTGCTCTACTAGCACCATTGGATGTTTACACGTAGTGTTAGAATATTGGATTTCATGTCTTGCTTTTCGTATCGGGAGGGAGAATACTAGGAGGCATGTAGTTTACCCTTCCCCTGTCGTGACTAATAGCTGTTGGTACACGACTGTACCATCAGCCGAATCTCGATTATTCCTGTCTGATAGCCGTCTACGACGGCCTGATTAGCCTTATAAGCCCCTACATGCCAACTATGTATTCTAAATACACAATTTCACACACATAGTTTCTTGTCTTGTTGCAGTTCCATTTTCTTGTCTTAATATATTCCTGTTTTACTCATGTCCCTGGTTTATAGCAATTAATCCTGTTTTACTTATATTCCTGATTTTTAGTGCTCAACCCTTAATTAATTTTACTACTTATTATGCATATCTTATCATGATACTTAGTCAGTTCTTTTCTACTTGTCATAAATATTTAGTTTAATCTTTGTTGTGCATTTGGTACTTTGCTCCTTTCCTGACTGGATCCGTTGACATATTAGGCGATGATGAAGACTATGCCCCCACCTTTTATGGCCCATATGACGTAGCAGATGGTACATTTGAGGAGCCGGTTCCTACTCAGGAGACTACTTTTGAGGAGTAGTCAGTCAGTTAGCTAGTATTTTCTTTCAGCACAATACTCGGGTTTGTCCCTGATTTATCTTCTGGTTTTGTATTAACTGTGGATTTGGTTGTCACAAATTAAATATTATGAAATCTTAGCATTCCTATTTCCTGTGATTATCCTTGCCTGTTTATTCTTGTGGATGAGATAGATTTTAAATTACCTGTGAATATGATCTAGACAGCGTACTACCGCCGACACTGCGGCGTAGGCTGGACGTACCCACATACTCGTGCCCGAATATCCGAGTGCGGGTCGTAACAACAACTCCAGGGTCAACTGTCTCAGTTGGGATAAGTCCCTCCTGAGCTAGGGTCTCAGAATCTAAACCCACAACATCCTGGGGTCCATAATAGGTAGGGTACCACTCCTCAGTGTCATCTGAAAAAATATATCCAGTCAGGAAAGGAGCAGAGTACATCTCTAACAGCAGTTCTAATCAATGATAAAAACTATGTAACAGTAAATAGGTATGGATAAACAAGATGCACAATAGATACAAGATATATATATATATATAAAATAAGGAAATACTGGAAATAAATATAATAATGAACAATATGCCAATGAAGCAAGAATACTAATGACTAAGTGTATGAGTACTAGCTTAACATGTGATCGGCTTGGGCAAGATGCAATACGGCCTGGCTAATCATACGTGCGGTGTATGATCAACACTATTCAGTAATCAGTACTTGATACAATAGGGATATTGATCACATATCTATACTAATACTCTCCACCCCTGACTGGTATAATAGATCCAACCACGGTATGCTATGGCACGAGATTCCCCAAGAAGATAGCTAGTCTTCCTGAGAATCGGTGTCTGTACATGTACAAGATAACCAATGAAACAATACTTGCACCATATGCACCATATACCAAGAAATAATATCTCATGACGAGATCCGGATATACCAATCCGTGTAACCATAGTGTCAAGAGAACATGGATATCTACACTAGATACAATGAACATAGAGGATATCATAAATGAGAAACTATCAGAAAATATACTCGCCTGAAGTCCAATAAATAGTCTCACAGATGTCTGACTCGGTGCCTCAAAGACCTAGATATGGAATACAACATCAATACAAGGTTCCGAAAAGAGAATAAGTTAAACTAGTCAACTTCTAGGTCAATAAGTCAATTCTAAGTCAAAAGTCAACTATGGTCAACTCTAAGTCAACTATGGTCAACTATGGTCAAACCAAGGTCAACTATCTATTTCTAGGTTTCACAAGTCTAACACAAAAATCTTGGGTCAAGATATTAAAATCTAAGTCATAAAAACCACATCTTAAAATATTAGGATACCGTATCTCCGGATATATAAATTTCAAGGTAATATCACAATACATATATATCAAACAATTATGTATAATAATATAGAATATCAATTACACATCAAATAGAAACCATGATTTTGAACCAACTTGGTATCCCAATAATAATCACAATCTTGATACCCAAACCCCGTAAATTGAGTATCCCACTTACCTTAGTTTCCATAAGGTAATACTCAATACCTTGATATACTAAATACCCTCATATATAATATATAAATATATACTAATATTATACAAATAAGAAATATAGCAATAATAGTATATTATCTCAATATTATTACATATCTATATATATATACATATATATATATATATATACATATATATATAAATATAGTATATAAACATATATATATATAATAATCTGCCTAACTGTCATTGAAAACAGTGTTGAAAAATACTGATACGCTGAAACCAGGCTTTTAGTGACAATTCTGGCTGTCAATGAAGCCGCCGTCGCTGTTGCTGTTTGGAATCTGCACTGGTGCTGCTGCTTTGGTGACGGTTTGCAACCATCACCATTCTCGCTGTCGCTGCTACTGCATTAAGTTTCCCGCTGCTGCTGTATTAATGAAAGTGGCTGCTGTCATTAATAGCCCGCCACTGCTACAACGGCTGCTGCTGTATTAATGACAGTGGCTGCTGTCATTAATACCTCCGTCGCTAAAAACCTAAAAAATATATAATATATATATAATATATATAAATCACCCAATTAAATATAAATATATATATATATATATCTATATATATAATAACTATACATACCCTCTCCTATTATTATGTACATATTTAATATAGCAACAACACACATATACAACATATATAATAAATATACATCCATACATATATATATATATATAAATAATCATATAATAACTATAAATAATATAATTACTTAATTAAACATACACATATATTTTATAAAAATATATTCATATATTTATATCCCTAACATATATTATAACATATATACTAATGCATGTAGAAGAAAGCTACATAATATATATTCTATTGTAACATATATAATACATAGATCTATGATACAATAAACACTATAATAAATATACCATAATACATATAATATATATATATATATATATATATATATATATATATATATATATATATACAATTATAATTCAAGAGTTAAAGCACAATTAATTAGATCTACACATAAATACACAACACATGGAAAGTATCACACCGTATCCCACTAGATCTAGGATACACATGCGACACGAGTCCACCACACATCCAATTGTATCCCAAAGGACACAAGCAAGTCACATATAATATTTATGAACAAAACAATGTGTCAAATATAGATCTATATGTCCGTGTCAAAATACGACATGTACAAATTCCCGTGTCGGAGGAAAAACCCCCAAAACAATACGTATTACCAAATTGTTGGGATACGACCTACACGTACCCAATTATGGATATGACACTAGTCCCAAACACATAAACATATGTTAATTTGATCTATAGGATCAATTGACACACTACAACAAATATCATTCTCGGAATTCTCCCAAAATTGACACAAAAAGCACCATAACTTTCTCAATAGGCCTCCTATGAACACAAAAACAAATCCTATGGGTAGTATATACATATGGGTTGATTTTCTATGATTAAATCTCAGATTTAGAAGCTATTTTAAGGGGGGAAACTGAATTATACCTATTGGAAGATAGATTCTCAATGAAACCTCCAATTGAGACGAAATTGCTTCCAACTTGTAGATCCTTGCTCCTCTTTGTAGATCCTTACTTCCTCCTTCTAGATCCTTCCTTCTCAAGTTTCTAATAGTGATTTGGGAAGGAATTAGAATGAATTTGGTAGGAAAATGAAGTGGGAATGAAGGAAATTTGGTAGTGGAAAATTCTAGATCTAGATTTGGAATGAAAAAGAGGAGAGAGAATTTTCCCCCTCTTTTTAAATAGGCCGGCCCCTATTCCTCTCCCTCAAGTAATCATGTAATGTCCATTATACCCCTTAGGGCCTCTCATGAAGAAATAATTAAGGAAGAAAGCTTCTAGTCTAATGATTTAATTAATTTAATCTATCTCCTTAACAATGGGCTTTCTAAATGGGCTAAGTTTAACTAATTAATTCATGTTGGTCCATGGGTCCAAACTAAACTAGTTAGGTCCACTAACACAAGTCCAAATTAAATAAATAATATCTAACAATAATTAAATAATACCACAAATAATTATTTATCAAGCACAATAATTAATTAAATAGGAAATTACTAAAATATCCTTTTCTAGAAAATATGGTAGTGACAAGTCTACCCTCCTTAAAATAATTTCTTTCTCGAAATTCAAAGATGATAACTACCCCCAAAAAATAATAGAACAGAACTAAAGAATCATAACTAACTATGAAAGAGCATAACAATGAACAGAACATAACTAGGAAATAACATACCTCAAGGTACAAACAAATATGGATAACGCTCTCGCATTTTATCCTCTCTCTCCCAGGTAGACTCCCCCAGAGAGTGATGCCTCCATGCGATGCGTACCAAAGGAATAGTCTGGTTCCTCAGCACCTTCTCTCTCCGATCCAGAATCTCAACTGGCTGCTCTGGATAGCTAAGAGTAGGGCCCACCTCTATCTCTGAGTGATCCAATACATGACTAGGATCTACCACGTATTATCTTAACTATGACACGTGAAACACGTTGTGCACTCCCTCCAAAGCAGGTGGCAAGTCTAGTCTATAAGCAACTGCATCGACCCTCTATAGAATAGTGAAAGGTCCAATGAATCACGGACTAAGCTTTCCGCCTCCATCGAAGCGAATCGTGCCTCGTGTCGGAGAAATCCTCAGAAACACCAAACCATCCACCTAGAACAAAATACCACCTTAAGAACTTAATCTATAACAACAACCAAGAACAAACACAAAACAAAATCTAAACTATACCTCGAACTCCAAAGGTCTCCGATGGCTATCGGCCCAATGCCGCTGTCTGTCCTGCGCCACTCGAAGTCTGTCTCTGATTAACTGAACCTTCTCTGCTGCATCCACAACCATCTTTGGCCCAAGCAAAACTCTCTCTCCAACATCGTCCTAAGACAAAGGAGTACGACACCTCCGACCGTACAGAGCTTCAAAAGGTGACATCTCTATACTGGCCTGGTAACTGTTGTTGTAAGCAAACTCTACCAAATGGATATGGTCCTCCCAAGAACCCCCAAAATCTAGTACACAAGTGCGCAACATATCCTCGAGAGTCTGAATAGTCCTCTCTGACTGCCCATCTGTCTAGGGATGATATGCAGTACTAAACTTGAGCTGAGTGTCCAAACTCTCCTGCAAACTCCTAAAAAAATGAGAAGTGAAATGACTATCCCGATCTGAGACTATGCTGACAGGAACTCCATGTATCCTAACGATCTGCCTCACATACATCTCTGCCAGCTTCTCCGTAGACAAATCCACTTTGAAAGATAAGAAGTGGGCCGACTTGGTCAACCTATCAACGATGACCCAAATTGCGTCTTTCCCTCCTGGAGATCGTGGAAGTCCGGACACAAAATCCATAGTAATGTGTTCTCACTTCCACTCTGGAATGGATAATGGCTGAAGTAAACCTCCTGGCCTCTGCCTCTCGGCTTTCACCTGCTGGCACACTAAGCATCTGGATACAAACTATGCCACTTCCCTCTTCATGCCATACCACCACACACTCTCTCGCATATCCTGATACATCTTGTTAGCACCTGGATGCATGGAATACTGAGTGCGATGCGCTTCCTGCAATACCTTCTTACGCAGCTCCCTACTAGGCACACACAATCTATCTCTATGCCTCAAAGATCCATCCTCTACAATAGTGAAATCATCCTCCAATCCTGCTCTCACCTGAGCTCTGATACTCCACAGAGATACATCCTCATACTGTGCTGCCTTGATTCTGTCCATCAAATCTGAGTGTATCTGCAATCCCCACATCTGTATAGCACAACCAGGAATAATCACCTTAATGTCCAAGCTCTCCAAGTCCTCCAACAAATATCGATCCTGCGTCAAGAACATAGCTACCGGATACCTGCTCAAAGCATCGACAACTACATTAGCTTTCCCAGGATGATATTACAAAGAGATATCAAAATCCTTCATCAGTTCCAACCACCGACGCTGCCTCATGTTCAACTCCTTTTGTGTGAAAACGTACTTCAAGCTTTTGTGGTCTGTGAAGATCTCCACACGCTCTTCGTACAAATAATGTTTCCACAACTTCAGAGCGAAGATGACTGCTGCCAACTCCAAATCATGGGTAGGATAGTTCTTTTCATGAGGACGCAATTGCCTGGATGCATAGGCAATCACTTTCCCATGCTGCTGAAGAACACAACCCAAACCCTTCCCTGATGTATTACTGTAAATAGTGAAACCTCCGAACCCTGATGGCAACGTCAAAATAGGAGCAGACGTCAACCTCTTCCTCAACTTTTCAAAAGCAACCTGGCAATCCTCCGTCCAAACAAACCCCACATCCTTCCTTGTGAGTCTGGTCATCGGCTCGGCAATCCTCGAAAAATCTTGCACAAACTTCCTGTAGTAGCCTGCCAATCCCAAGAAACTCCTGATCTCTGCTATCGAACTCGGAGTCTTCCAAGATTCCACTGCCGAAATCTTTATCAAATCTACGGAAATACCATCACCAGTCACAACATGCCCCAAGAATTCCACATTGTCAAGAAAAACTCACAGGTGGACAACTTTCCATACAGTTTCTCCTTCCTCAACACATCCAACACAATCCTCAAATGCTCCTCATGCTCCTCCGGTGTCCTCGAGTATATGAGTATATCGTCGATGAACACCACCACGAACTTGTCAAGGTACTGGTGGAACACCTTGTTCATCAAGTTCATAAATATCGCTGGTACATTATTCAAACCAAACGGCATCACCATAAACTCGTACTGACCATACTGAGTTCTAAAAGCAGTCTTCAGTATGTCCTCCGGCTTCACCTTCACCTGATGGTAGCCTGATCTCAAATCTATCTTAGAAAATATCTTGGCTCCACTCAACTGATCAAACAGATCATCAATCTATGGCAAAGGATACTTATTCTTGATAGTGAGATTATTCAAAGCCCTGTAATCAATGCACATGCGCACCGATCCATCCTTCTTCGGTACAAACAATACCGGGGCTCTCCATGGTGAAGAACTCGATCTGATAAACCCTTTATCCTGTAATTTGTCTACCTGCTTCTTCAGCTCGATCAGTTCGCTGTTGTTTACTCTATAGACATGCTACAAAATTGGTTCTGCACCTGGCACCAAGTCTATAAAAAATTTAACATCTCGATTTGGTGGCAATCCTGGCAATTCTTCAGGAAACACATCCAAGAATTCTGCTATCAATGGATGTGGCAACTCCTTGTCTTCTACCATAGCTCCACAAATAATGCCTTCTCCCTGCTCTGCAGCTCCTCTAGCAAACTTGAACTCTGGCTCTCTTGGCGGACCAAACAAAACTCTACCTCCTCTACAATCTATGCTAGCACGGTGCCTACTCAACCAATCCATCCCGAGTACAATGTCATAGCTCGGAAGTGGCATTACAAGTAGACACGCACTCAACTCTCGGCCTCCCAAAGTAACTCTTCGATCCTTGCAAATATCATTAACCAGGATAATGCCTCTCCCGGTCATGATCTTGCAAGTCCTAGGCAAAGACTCAGCTACCAAACCATGCTTCAGAGTAAAAGAAACAGATACAAAACTATAAGAAGCACTACTATCAAACAAAGCTAAAGCTGGAATGGAATCAAGAAGAATAGAATCAATATGGCACATGATATAAGATACTCAAGGAAATGACAGATTAAGAGATCAAGTATCAATATCAAAGGAGAATAGTTGAATCAAAAGAATTTTCCTAGGTGTGATTGAGTATCTCAGCCTATTTCCTATATCCTATTGCAGGCTCATAGCAGTACAACTAAATTGTCGCACTACCACAACATCACATACTTTGTGAAGCTTGACCTGCATAGGCCATCATCAAAAATGTGTCACGACCCGCACCCGGTGTAAGGGTACAAGTCGAAAACAACGCCCAGCCTACGCCGCAGAATCGGCGGTGGAACACTGTCTAGATAATCTATCTAACAATATAAAGAACCACCAATAATGATAATATACTCAATCACAGATCTAAGATGGAAAGCACGAATCAGATAAAGAATAGAATAGTCATAATACAACTCATGAGTCTAAAATAATACATCAATGAGTCAGAAGAAATACAGAATAAGCTGGAGACAAATCCAGTACAAAAGAATACTACGAAGCTACAACTCCAGGGTCAACTGTCTCAGTTGGGATAAGTCCCTCCTGAGCCAGGGTCTCAGAATCTAAACCCACAACATCCTGGGGTCTATAATAGGTAGGGTACCATTCCTCAGTATCATCTGGAAAAATATATCCAGTCAGAAAATGAGCAGAGTACATCTCTAACAGCAGTTCTAATCAATGATAAAAACTATATAACAGTAAATAAATATGGATAAATAAGATACACAATAGATACAAGAGATATATATATACAATATGGAAATACTTGAAATAAATACAATAATGAACAATATGCCAATGAAACAAGAATACTAATGACTAAGTGTGTGAGTACTAGCTTAACATGTGATCGGCTTGGGCAAGATGCAATACGGCCTGGCTAATCATACGTGCGGTGTATGATCAACACTATTCAGTAATCAGTACTTGATACAATAGGGATATTGATCACATATCTATACTAATACTCCCCACCCCCGACTGGTATAATAGATCCAACCATGGTATGCTATGGCACGAGATTCCCTAAGAAGATAGCTAGTCTTCCTGAAAATCGGTGTCTGTACATGTACAAGATAACCAATAAAATAATACTTGCACCATATACACCATATACCAAGGAATAATATCTCATGACGAGATCCGGATATACCGATCCATGTAACCATAGCGTCAAAAGAACATGGATATCTACACTAGATACAATGAACATAGAGGATATTATAAATGAGAAACTATCAGAGAATGTACTCGCTCAAAGTCCAATGAATAGTCTCATAAATGTCTGACTCGGTGCCTCAAAGACCTAGATATGGAATACAACATCAATACAAGATTCCGAAACGAGAATAAGTTAAACTAGTCAACTTCTAGGTCAATAAGTCAATTCTAAGTCAAAAGTCAACTATGGTCAACTCTAAGTCAACTATGGTCAAATCAAGGTCAACTATCTATTTTTAGGTTGCACAAGTCTAACACAAAAATCTTGGGTCAAGATATTAAAATCTAAGTCATAAAAACCATATCTTAAAATATTAGGATACCGTATCTCTGGATACGAAAATTCCAAGGTTACATCACAATACATATATATCAAACAATTATGTATAATAATAGAATATCAATTACACATCAAATAGGAACCATGGTCTTGAACCAACTTGGTATTCCAACAATAACCATAATCTTGATACCCAAACCCCGTATCTTGAGTATCCCACTTACCTTAGTTTCCACAAGGTGATACTCAATACCTTGATATACTAAATACCCTCATATATAATATATAAATATATACTAATATTATACAAATAAGAAATATAGCAATAATAGTATATTATCTCAATATTAATACATATATATATATATATAAATTTAGTATATGAACATATATATAATAATCTGCCTAACTGTCGTTGAAAACAGTGTTGAAAAATACTGATACGCTGAAACCAGGCTTTTAGTGACAGTTTTGGCTGTCACTAAAGCCGCCGTCGCTGCTACTGTTTGGAATCTGCACTGCTGCTGCTGCTTTGGTGACGGTTTGTAACCGTCACCATTCCCGCTGTCACTGCTGCTGCATTAAGTTTCTCGCTGCTGCTGTATTAATGACAGCGGCTGCTGTTATTAATAGCCCGCCACTGCTACAGCGGCTGCTACTGTATTAATGACAGTGGCTGCTGTCATTAATACCACCGTCGCTACAAACCTGAAATATATATATATATATATATCACCCAATTAAATATAAATATATATATATATATATATATATATATATATATATATATATATATATATATATATAATAACTATACATACCCTCTCCTATTATTATGTACATATTTAATATAGTAACAACACACACATATAACATATGTAATAAATATACATCCATACATATATATATATATATATATATATAAATAATTATATAATAACTATAAATAATCTAATTACTTAATTAAACATACACATATATTTTATAAAAACAAATTCATATATTTATATCCCTAACATATATTATAACATATATACTAATGCATGTAGAAGAAAGCTACATAATATATATTCTATTGGTACATATATAATACATAGATCTATGATACAATAAACACTATAATAAATATACCATAATACATATATAATATATATATATATACACACACAATTATAATTCAAGAGTTAAAGTACAATTAATTAGATCTACACATAAATACACAACACATAAAAAGTATCACACTGTATCCCACTAGATCTAGGATACGCATACGACACGAGTCCACCACACATCCAATTGTATCCCGAAGGACACAAGCAAGTCACATATAATATTTATGAACAAAATAAAGTGTCAAATATAGATCTATGTGTCCGTGTCAAAATACGATATGTACAAAGTCCCGTGTCAGAGGAAAACCCCCCAAAATAACACGTATCACCAAATTATTGGGATACGACCTACACGTACCCAATTGTGGACACGATACTAGCCCCAAACACATAAATATATGTCAATTTGATCTATAGGATCAATTAACACACACAACAAATGTCATTCTCGGAATTTCCCCAAAATTGACACAAAAAGCACCATAACTTTCTCAATAGGCCTTCTATGAACACAAAACCAAATCCTATGGGTAGTATATACATATGGGTTGATTTTACATAATTAAATCTCATATTTAGAAGCTATTTTAAGGGAGAAAACTGAATTGTACCTATTGGGAGATGGATTCCCAATGAAACCTCCAATTGAGATAAAATTGCTTCCAACTTGTAGATCCTTGCTCCTCTTTGTAGATCCTTACTTCCTCCTTCTAGATCCTTGCTTCTTAAGTTTCTAATAGTGATTTGGGAAGGAATTGGAATGAATTTGGTAGGTAAATGAAGTGGGAATGAAGGAAATTTGGTAGTGGGAAATTCTAGATTTATATTTGGAATGAAAAAGAGGAGAGAGAAATTTCTCCCTCTTTTTAAATAGGTCGGCCCCTATTCCTCTCCCTCAAGTAATCATGTAATCTCCATTATACCCCTTGGGGCCTCTCATGAAGAAATAATTAAGGAATGAAGCTTCTAGTCTAATGATTTAATTAATTTAATCCATCTCCTTAACAATGGGCTTTCTAAATGGGCTAAGTTTAACTAATTAATTCATGTTGGTCCATGGACACAAGTCCAAATTAAATAAATAACATCTAACAATAATTAAATAATACCACAAATAATTATTTATCAAGCACAATAATTAATTAAATAGGAAATTACTAAAATACCCTTTCCTAGAAATATGGTAGTGACAGGCCACGTGGCAATGGCAAGCTAATACGACTCCGAAGAATTTCCCAATTTAATGGACCCGACGAAGCGTACTACGCTGTCCTAAAATACTATCAAGTCTAATATGCTAACATGTAGCAGGTAAATGTCTAATCTCATCCACAAAATATAAACAAAAAGTGCTAAAATAAATACTAGAAATAAGTGCGGAGTCTGAATGTCATAATACAATCCAAATAAGTCTGATAGGAACAAACCCACTATAATACTAAAAAAAGGGTACGGAAGGAAATATAAGAGTACTAGGCTAGAACATCGACTAACTAGATAAAGATGCTCCAGCCCTAGGCGGAAGGCCTACCAGTGATCAGGGAAACTCCGAAGGTAACATCTCAAGCTCCTCCTCGGTCGCGTACCTCGTCTCCTGTCCGGACACGTACACGGTTGGATAGTATACCTCATCCAAATCTAGAAGGGAACCAGGTCCTCAGAGGGACGTAACAAGATACAAAAATACATGCCGAATAAAAATACTGAATAAAAAAATAGGGCATACTAACCATCTAACTGAATACAATATAAGGACAACCTTGGTATGTATGGGTAGGTGTAGGGATAACGTCCAACACTCCGAAGAGCGTGGTATCTGTACATATAACGTCCATCGTTCCGAAGAATAAGGTATCTGCATATATATACGTCTATAACGCTCCGAAGAATGCGGTATCTGAATAAAGAAAGTTATTGGATCCGTGGCTCCTCTGGACACTACGAATTCCAATATGTGTATCCCATATGCCTACCAGTTGTCCTCTCCGCCCAATGCAAATATACAAGTCGAATACACGACGTGCATACTACGTAACTACATGTCATGTCTCAAATAACTAGACTAACCTGACTACGCACTAAACCGTGATGCATGTCACACGCACCGATAGCTAGTCAGGTACGCCAACTCGTATCCTAATATGAGTTTGTCATTGTGATGAGTGTAAGAAGTATCAGGGTCTTGGATGATATCATAATATCTTCACAACAGTAGGTGAGTCTGCTAGTGACTAAGTCAATACACTACACATCGACGCAATCGTCGACTGTACCCAAGTCATTCTCGGACGCATACAGTTATATATAATATTTACAATAATATCTCATGCATATTTAATAACTTGAATTAAACAGTAAATAAGGCAAGGTATACTTGTCTTGATCCTCAAGCTGCGAATGCCAAAATTCTGCTCCCGAAGCCTCGCCCGAACAATCCAACGATCCTATATATATAATATAATATAATAACCATCAGTCATTATACTAGTACGCACAAAAATACAACTACACTGCACTTAGAAGCTAACGCAAGTATGGGCTATAATCGGTCAACTGGAAGGGTCGAGTGTGCAAGTGTCTAACATGTACAAGTGTCATGTCCCTCTAAATGTACATTCTCCAATATTACAACCAAGATCAACTAAGGTTCAAGTAGGTGCTAAATTGTTATCCAAGACAAGTTTGATAGTGTTAACCATCTAGGTCTCCATGTACGAGTATGTCATATATCCTCAAATACTGTGCACAACAAGACATTTAGCTACTATGCTACAATACATTTTTACAACTCCAAATACCATGTAATACTAATCACGTATCCTAGATAATAGGTTAGGGTGCACATATGATAAATTAGTCTAAGGGCCTAGGTACTACACAAATACAAGTGTCATACTAACAACCTAGTCATGGACGTAGCTCATGCAATATCTAATTACTAAATACCATTCCAATCCATTTATATATATTCTAAAATTATACAACAAGGTGATAATAGGGTTAATACATTCATGGATTTATGCAACCATAAAATAAAAAAGGAGGAGGAGTGAATATACATACCTAGGGTCAGTTCTAAATAGGAAGGGGGTGCTCGGCTCGCGGCTCGTGGGTGACCGGTCTTCGGTGGGTGGGGGTGCTCTGGCAGGCTAGATTGCACGGCAGCAGCAGCAGCAGCAACAGTGGCAGCAACGCAGTGGCTAGGCGAGGGTAGTGGTGGAGGTGACGAGGTGATGGTGGTGGCAGGATGGTCGTGGGGATGAGGTGGCTGTCAACGGTAGTGGTGGTTGTCATAAGGAGGAGGAGAGGAAGAAGGAGGAGGAGGAGGTTAACTGTGGGGTGGTCGTGGGTGATGGTCGGAGGAGGAGAGGAAGTTGGTCGGAGGAGGAGATGGTGAGGTTGATGGTGGATGTTAGGGTTTCAGTTTCTTTGATGGGGAGGTGGTGATGGCTAATTTTTTTTGGAGAGGGAGAGAGAGCTAATGAAGGAGAGAGAGGGAGAGGAGAAGAGCATGGGGATTAGGGACGGCTATGTAGCTATTTGTAGGGATAGGGGAAGGATCCTCATGAGGAAATGAGTGGTTGGGATAGGGTTTATTTTGAATGGAGGTGTAAAGTGGTGTGTTGTACACAAAAAAATAGGAAGAAAAAATAGGGGTGACCGGTCAAAGTATGACGGAGGGTTTCTTCATTGTTTTGCTCCAATGGAAGGTGGACACCTAGTTGCTTATTTGCACAAAGGCCCCCAACAATTTAGAAATTGAACAAATAAAGGAGAATTATGATTGGATGAGAAAAAATACCATGTTTGGTGTATTATAGTAGATTAAAATAGTGTATATATTTTGTATGAACCTTGAGGGTATGAGTGGGGGTTTGGGTTGGTGTTGGATCTAGTTTTGGGTTAGGTTGAGTCATTGCACCAATTTAATTAAAATTAGTGTCAATGGTGTTCTTTAATTAATTGAAAGTGCATAGGATTAAAATTGGGTGGGACACAAGTATCATGGACGTAGTAGACTCAGAATAAATTATTTTCATAAATTGGGTTGCACAAAACGGGTCGAGGTTGTGTCTTAAATTTTGATTAGAATGGACAAAGATGCAAAGTTGGATTATTTGGATTTAGAAATAGATATTTATAACGAATATTGTGCAACTAAAATTAAGCACAAGAGAGAGTATTTATGAGTTACCCAAAGGTCAGAATGGAAGGCACGTCTAGGACAAGTGAGTAAAATTTGTTTGAAAGTAAAAGCTAGTATAATGCTCCAAATATCGAGACAATGGCAAGGTGCACCGAGTGATACAAAATTTTGTACATTAATCTAAAATACTATGTTCTAGTTCTAAATGGCTCCAAATTAACCCTAGTCTCTCTCTAAAGTAAGTAGACATAAATCTGGTCGAGGGAATTTATAGTAAGAACAACGTAGAACGTTGTCTTGTCAATAATATAATCTAATATCTCACACAATATGTATATAAGGGTACATGTCATGCTATCTCAACTCCAAATGGAGAAACAATATCGTATATGATAATGAAACCTATACTTAATCACAATATCAAACTAGGGGAAGAAATAGCACGATATAAAATAAAAAAAAGAAGTACAAGAGTCACAAATACATCTACAATAAGTCTAGGTACAAAGCAACTCTCAAAATAAGACATACATGCCAAGAGTCTAAAATAAGACTAATACAATGTCTAAACTATAAGTCTAAGCCTCCTTAGTCACTGGCACTAGGTTCTCCTGCTATAGAAGAATATCCTCTAATGGTTCACCGTCATGCGACCCGTAGTAAGTGGGATACTGCTCCTCAAGCCAATCATCTGAAAAATATATTCAATTAGGATTGGAGCAAAGTACAAAACTCTAAAAGCAGTTCTGATACATGGTAGAGCATATATGATAAATAATAGAAAAGAATACAAGATAACTAGCAACAGGAAGCAAAAATGAATTAGAGGAAACATGTGGAGTACTGAAATGAAAGAATATACGATATAGGATAACTGTGAGTAATAAAAATAGATAAACTAGCCAATGTACCATAGTGTACAAGTTCGTTATGTGATCGGTTTTGGGTTGAACATGAATACAATATGGTAACTCAATTACATATATGATATGTAATCGACATGTACATGAATATACTTGGGCTTGATCACATAACCAACTCCTACTCCCCCATCCCCAACCAATACTCATGGATCCAATCACGACACGTTACGAATACGAATATAAGCACAATGAACACGAGCAGTGTGTGAACATGAAGTACATGATAATCAATACCCGATACACATAATAAAATATATGTGAAGGAGTACCCGCTGAATACGGTAGGGGATAACATTCTATGACAGGATCCATTTAGTACCAGTCCGTGTAGCCACTGTGTCTGTAAACCCCCTCGTTTTATTTTATAGGTAGTTAGGGTGGATTTAGAAAATTTTGGTTTTTGGTAGCAGATGTCGAGGTTTAGAGTAGAGATAAGTTTATCTGGTATTTAATTCATTTAATTAAGACCTTTGGCGCGCCCTATCATTGTTTGATTATTCGGAGCCCAATATCAGCCCATAATTTTCGTTCAATTTTTGTACTTTCGACTTGACTCGCCAAGTTAGGCACTGGACTTTTCCGTCTTTTAAAATCAGTTTTTGTGTGCTCTAAATTAATTGCGCAATATTCCAAAAATTGTAACCCATATTTAATTCTGTGACGGACACCTGTGTCGTTACTCTAAATTTTGGGTTACCAACTTAACCCGTTGAGCCGGACCAACTAAAGGGTCTAAGACTGATTCCAAGCTCCCACCATTTTTGACCTTTGTGTTATTTCTGAATTTTGACCCCAAGTGCCCCATTTAATTTAAATTCGCGGGACACATTATTTCTATTTAAATCGGGGATACCAACTTTGTAAATCCTATTTTTAACCCTAAATTAATCCCAATGCCATTTTAATTAAACCCGTGCCTAACACACAACACCCTCTCACCATGAAAATTGCTAAACATAATTTTCTCCATAATTTTTGTGTCATTTTATATGTTCATGCAATTTCCCGAATTTAAGGGGCTAAGTTACAATTATTGAATTTATGTGTCATCACCCTATTGGCTTTGAACCATGGAGAGGTCCCAAAATAGGGTCCTATTCTCACCATCCACTCACATTCCTTCATGAAGAAAACCCACTTCCCTTCATGATAAATCTACACCCTCCATTTTAAATAGGATGATCACAACCCTCCATCCCCTTCACACACCCCTATAAAATATCACATCACCCACCCTCACAAACTCCAATCGGCCCTAATCCTAAAATTTGGGAAACCTCACTCTCTCTCCTCCTCCATTTATTTTTTTTCATGCAAAGAAAACTCTATTCTTCTTCCTCCTTCATTTTTTTCTTCTTCTTCTTCTTCCTTTATTGCTTCTCCCTACTGAGACCCGACCGGCCGGCCAACAACTCGACCCCGGCCCGACTCCAGCGGAGCTCCCGCCGGCCTGAGCTCCCCCGACCGGCAGTCTGTGCGTCTACCCCGCGGTTGTCTCCCCCGACCGGCAGCCGGAGCAGCCCGGTCCAGCTCGACTGACCGCTGCGGCCTCCCCGCTCCGGTCCTGCCTGCGCGTCTTACTCCCACCACCACCAGCTTCCCCGTCCGACATCTCCTACTCCCACCACTACTAGCTTCCCCGTCCGACATCTCCTACTCCCACCACCACCAGCCTCCCCGTCCGACTTCCTCATCTCCTTCTTCATCACCACCACCTTTACCATTACACTACCACCATCATCACCACCACCTTCACCATTATACTACCACCATCATCACCACCACCCTTACCTCTTCACCACCACTCTCCCCCGGCCATACCCCATCGTCCGGCCAGAACCACCTCGCTCCGGCCGCGTTGGTATACTCCTTCCCCTCTCTTTATTAAATTCCAGAATTTAATAGAAATTAAACTAAGATGTTATTTATACATATGGATGTGGGAATACTAGCTAGGGTTGTGTATATCATGTTGATACATATGGTTAGTATAGTACTTAAACCTTATGACTAAGGTTGATAATGATTAAGGCTAATGATGAATAATGTGAATGTAGAATTTTAAATGACTTGAGGTTGGGTTAATGAGGTTAATATATTTTTAGTGTTTATGTAGTGTAGTAAGCATATAACTTGTGTTTTATGAGGTTGGGTTTGGATGATGTACTTAGTTAGAATTAGGGTGATTACAACTTGTGAGAATATAATTACGATGATTGGATAGGGTGATCAAGGACTTGGGGATTCGACATGTGTTATGTTGAGGAGATGAAAGTGTGATAGGTGGATTGCAGAATAGGGTTGGCTTCTACATAAATTATCATGATTTAATTAAGATGTGTACTCGAGGAGAATAGAGATTTAACCTTTGAGCAACTAATCAGGATGTATCATACATGGTGGAAACGTTAGTTTATTTACGGAGAATTAAATCGAGGAGAATGTACCGATGATTAGCTGATTTGACCATCATACCGATAGTCAAATGTGGTCAACCCCCCTAGTGACTTGTCCCTGTGAGTCGTAGCTGAGACTGAGTTTATTGGTAGATGTGTGTAGCATCCCTGTCTGTCGTAGAATAGATCATTTATTCTAGTTTGTATCTTATCTCTAGGTACTGCGGGACTTGAGGGCTTGGACGCGGTACCAGGACCCCGACATCAGCAGCCACACGCAGGCAATTGTACCTTGCCACCCTGTATTTTAGTTTACAGATATTGTTGTTCTTTATGTACTCGTACACATTTTTATGTTGACGTTCGATACTCCGTGTCCGATTCACAATCGGGTGTTGACATTCGACGTAACATCTTAGAATAATTGCTAGATGCTTCACAGCCCTCGATGCATGTACCTGAGTACATTGACACCCTAGGACACACTCATAAACTATGATCATGCCAGATTCCTGTATCCTGATACTGACATCATGATCAGAGACTGGGACGACCTTAGGGTCGCGTCTGTTGAGTTAATTCTGTGTGTCAAGACTGTAGTTAGAGGTTCAGGTTCAACGTACAATCGTTGACCGCTTGGGAAGGAGAAGATAGTTACTAGACGTTTGGTCTACTCTGCACGCGCTTATATATATGTAGTATTTTATAGTGATACCTGTATCTAGTGTAGCTGTTTCATCCGTGTGACTCTTTGCCCGGAGCTGCGGTACGTGCCGTGTGTTTCCGTGTCCGGAGCTACGGTTTTATTTTGGACAGCCCATGCGTCGAACATTGTCTTTAAACTGTGTCACACTAGTTGGTTATGATAGAGTACCCTGTCGTGCACTTGTACTTTCTGTTTACTTGGCATGTTGTATTTTTGTACCTTGTTACATCCCTCTGAGGACCTGGTTCCCTGCCAGTTTTGCAGCATAGATGATTACGGAGCATTTGGAGTTGTCGTTGGAGTTACAGGTCTTGCGGGCATGGTACCAGGTACTCGCATTATATCTACCGGCATTATAGTTATTTTATATTATTTATTTCATCTGCTGTTGTAGCCTAGTTTTATAGAATCATACTTCTTCTCGAGTCTATTCGAGTTAGTGTGTTATGGGGCGGCCGACTCTAGCACATATAGCTCTTTCTTGTATACTGTTGTACATTGTAGATTGAGACATAGAGGTTTACATTTATGGGATATCTAGATAGTGCCCTTTTATATTACAGCTTAAACGTATTCGAGTCAGACCAGAGTCTGGTCGAATGCGTAGCTGGCGTGTCACGTATTCCTGGTCCTACGTATTTTGGGACTGGGGCATGACATGTTTTTGTGGTGGCCCATGCAGGTCCGATTTAAATCATCTTGGTCACCTGACTGTGCCAAGCGAGCCTGCAAATTAGGAATAGATGTTATGATTATTGAATAGGATCTTAATCCATAATCGATTTTAAAATCTCTTTGTATGTGATTATCGTCCTTGGACTTCCAATTTGTATTCGTTCAATCTTCGTCAATATCGCTATCCTTGTTTCTCGTCCCCTATTATTCGGGAAGACGAATGCTTGTGACTGATGATTTCCCTCCAGAAGAAGATCGAAGACCAGATGACAGAAGACAAAATTTGTATACTTTTCTCTGAGAATATTGTTACCTTATCAGGATAGATTGATGGGTTCTTTGGATTCTAGAACTAGTGTGGAAGGTTGGCAAGAGAGTTGGACCCAGTAGTACCCTACCTGTAAACACCCTAAATTTCAGAATCATTTTCAATATAAATTTTTTTTCGTATTTTCGGTGTTCTTCTGGAATTTATAGCAAGGGAAATTAAGGGTTAAAGAATTTCTAGTGCTGCTAGATATTGGTAAAATATTCTAGAATTAATAATTTATTGTGTAAAATGGAGAACCGGACCTACGGTATTTTTCGGTGAATTATTTGGACCCCGAAAACGAGTTTTGCAGCTCAAATGAGCTATTGGGTTGCTGAACCAAACCGAACCGAACCAACCCGACCCGAAACCCGCAAGGGAAACCCTAGCCGCCGGATTCTACTGTGCATAGCCTATAAAACTCCCCCTCGGCGTTCGTGCCAAACCCTAGCCGCCGCTCGTACCGAAACCCTAGATCCTCCGCCGCCCCCAAGCCCAGCCGACTTCATCGACCCCGACCCTCGCTGTGCTCCCCACCGGACGAGCAGCCCCCGACCCTCGCTGTGCTCCCCACCGGACGAGCAGCCCCCGACCCTCGCTGTGCTCCCCACCGGACGAGCAGCCCCTCGACCCTTCGCTGTCGCCCCTCCGGCCCCGCTGTCGCCCCGAGCGACGTCGCCCAGCAGTCCCCCTCCGGCCCCGCTGTCGCCCCGAGCGTCGTCGACACCCCGAGCACCCCCTTGTCGACCCGACCCCGACGCCTCCCAAGCGTCGCTTCGCTGACCGGAGACAGAACCTAGGACTCGACTCCGAGATCCAGCGGACACGAGTGAGGAAGAATCGGACGCCAGCAGCGTGCGAGGACACGACCAGGACACAGATTGGCTTTCGGACACGTGAAATTCAGATTCACGGAGCCCTGTTCAGGTACCGATTTCTCCCTCATCGCAACTCCGATTTCATTTCTGTCAATTGCTATGCGTAGACTGTGTAACCCTCTCGGTGCCCGTGCAACTCGCTCGGTGCATCGCGTCCTGTAGTGATCGCACACCGCGATCCAAAAACAGGAAAAATAATGCCCTGTTTCACCCCGAAACTGAGTCCGCCCCGCCAATCGGGACGACTTGGTCGCACGTGGTCTTAACCGAACCGTGCGCGACGTTGATACGGTCGTATAGGAATTCGCAGAAGTCGATTCGGAGGTGCGTGCACCCCGAAATTAACGCGTATCCGCCGACGACACTCCGTATCCGTTCTTTCTGGAACACGCTGTAACTTTGTGTATGCACGTCGGATCAAGATGAAACTTGCGCCATCGGACTCGTAGCAATACGCTGGTCCTGTGACACAAGTTTGGTCCGATTCCGAGAACGTTGACAAAATCACGTATCGTGGGCCCCACAGGCTCTACTTGACGGGTGATTTTAAGATCGGCTCATCGGAATCCAATTCTGGAAGTTCTGTTGGGTTCGTATCATCGTTCCTGACTTGTAGACACTGATTTTGCAGAATTTGGAGACCTTTGACCCTGACGCACTTTTCGGTGCAAAGTGGCCCACATGTGGACCCCGCTTTAATCCGAAAATGACCTTTTGCCCTTGTGTCCAAATTGGATGTAAGGACAGGCATTTCTAGCAGTTTGATACCTTCTGAGACTGTCGGTGATGTTTATTATAGCTTTTGGAGTAGCACCTACCGGATCCACTGATACAGGGACAGTTGTTGGTATTCGGACATCAGGCAAGTGTACCTTGCCAAACTCTGCAGTAATATTACTTATATTCCTTGCTTTATTTTAGTGCTGTACATGCTCAACCTAGGACCGTGTGACGTACTTAGGGTCCGATTATTAGTTGGGTGCCAACACTGTACGCAGTGTTGGGTACGGTCATCTAGAGATGGACATTCGTGACACTTTATTCTCGTACTTGTCTTATCAAGTACCATATGGCCCAGGACACTTGACACTATTCATGAGACAGGATTTTCCCAAGATATTTGTGGTGATTCTGTATAGGATACAGGACATGGACATTATATTCTTAGATACTTTATGACTTGTTGCATTTAGCTATGATCGCGCTTGACATGGGCATAAGACGTTATGGTCATGATATGCGTGGTTACATTGGGTGGAGAGAGACACACAGGCTACAGGCTGTTTACATATATATATCTTCTATTATTGAGAGGTCGTAAACTCTCGTAGCAGAGCTAGACCCACTACCGGTTATTACCGCTACCGGCTCCCCGACACAGAGCTTGTAGTGGCTCAGCCTGAGACTAGTGATGCTCTCACTTGCATTTCACTTAGATTGGTTACATATTTACCCTATTGCTTCATTTAGTTATTTATTTGCTGCACTGTTTATTTACTCATTTTGGCATGAGCTTTCTTGTACCTTGCTATGTCCCCTGAGGACCTGGATCCGGATTTTGTCCCCAGATTTTGCAGACGAGGTTTATCCCGAGATTTACGGGACCGGAGCAGGAGCTGATCCAGGAGCTGTACCACCATCTGAGGACGAGGTCTTAGCTGAAGACTTCTCTTGAGCATCCATGTTCCATGCTCAGCTTTTATTATTTATTTCAGTCTTTTATATTCTGGTCTGTTGAACCATTATACTAGATATTTATCGGGTTGTTCCCCGAAGTACTTTGTGAGACTAGATGATGATTTACATTCCTTATTTATTTTATGGATCAAATTTTATATCTTGTGTAGATGAGATTAGTTGTGCCATGATTGTCGTAGACTTGATTTTACAGCTTAAGTATGCCCTGATGGATCCATTAAATTGGATTGTCCATCGGTGCGTACTGCTGGCCATTATCACGCGACCGGTCCCACGGTATTTTGGGACTGGGGCGTGACATGGTTTTTGTGGTGGCCCATGCAGGTCTACGACTAAATTGTTCAGTTTCAACTTAGGGACTGAACCAGCCTGCCCTAAGGATAGGATAAGTTCTAGGATCTCATCCATTATTTAATCCATCGTTGAACTCTATATAGACTTGAAATTTTTACTTGAACTACATCCTGTATTGATTTCTCTGTGCGTTCTTACAGTTTATATTTTGATTGCAGAGCAATGGATTCCGGGAACAGAGATGATATTCCTTTGGATACGCCACACGACGCTGTGGTTACTTATGGAGACGGAGTGACACCAGGGGATGGAGGACAAGCATCACAGAGTGATCAAACCGGTCAGCCTAATCCAAGGTTCCGGAGAGATGACATCCCACCTCTACCACAATTCACTCCCCAGATGCCAGTATTTCCGCTCGGACAAGCCATGGACGGGCAACAAATATTCCAGATGATGTATGCCATGATGCAAGCACAGCAACAGATTCAGCAAGAGGCCCATCGGCAGGAGGCCGAGTATCTGAGGACCAGCCTGGTATCCGCATTGGAGCAGGCAAATCCTCCAACAAGGAGAACAGCGACGGGATCTATCACTGATTTCCGTCATCTTAAGCCTCGCACATTTTCTGGTAAAGAAGGGCCAACGGAAGTTCATGAGTGGCTCACAAACATTCAGCATCAGCTGGAAGCCACTGAACTTCCAAGAGAGAAGTGGATGACTGCCGTCAGAATGCAGTTAACTGATAATGCGCATCACTGGTGGTTAGCAGAAGAGAGGAGGCTTGGACAGGACAGAGTCACATGGAAAGAGTTCTCCAGACTTTTTCAAGAGATGTACATTCCAGCCGTTGCACGGTCAGAGCTCAGAGACAGGTTCAACCGCCTTATCCAAGGCAGCATGTCAGTGGAGGAATACAATGCAGAATTTATTCGCCTGAGCCGCTTTGCCCCGACATTGATTTCGACGGAAGAAGAAAAAGCAGAGAAGTTCTTTGATGGCTTAAAGTTCGAGCTTCAGAGATTGATTGGATCGGTAGCACCTACATCTTATACCGATGTCCTTGCAGCAGCCCGACGCTTGAAGCGCGTCACTAGAAGGGAGTCTAATCTGAAGAGGCCTATCACATCAGCACCATCCAGGCCAGCACATGGGGATTCAGCAAAGCGAACCCAGAGGGGTATGCCAGATAGAGCAGCACATAGGGACAGACCTCTTCCTACTTGTCACCACTGCGGCAAGGTAGGACACATTGAGAAAGAATGCAGGCGTAAGTTGGGACTATGTTTGAGCTGCGGATCCAGCCAGCACTTTTCCAGGGACTGTTCCGAACGCAGAGACGGAGCACCAAGACTAGCATTGCCTACACCACGACCAGCTTATCCAGCAGCAGGAGCCCAGCAGACAGGAGTTGGTGGGGTCAGACCACCAGCCCCAGGAGGGAACCAGCAGAGACCACCCCTGGCACCACAGGCAGCTTTATTCCAGCAGGCTCAGCAACAGCGAGGCCCAGCACAGGGGCGAGGACAGGCATTCACTTTAGCGGTTGAGGAGGAGGCTACAGCAGGCGAGGTCATCGCAGGTACTATTCTAGTAGCTTCATTACCAGCTGTAACATTATTTGATTCTGGAGCATCGTATTCATTTATAGCAGCTAGCTTTGTAGCCACCCATAGAGTAGCTACCGCACCCCTCCCGAAGATGAAGAGGATTCTTACGGAAGGTGGAATTATTCCGGTTAGTGACGTCTGTAGATCATGTTCTGTAGTCGTATGTGGCCGAGAAATGCGAGCGCAGTTTCTGATATTTTTTATGCCGGATTATGATGTCGTACTTGGTATGGACTGGTTAAGTCAGTACCATGCGACTCTTGATTGCCGACTTGGGCGGGTTATATTTAGACCGCCAGGACATCCAGAATTTGAGTTTCTCCGAGGAGCAGTAGAGCAAGGAGTTCAGCCTACTCTTAGGGTATTATCTGTAGAAGGGAGACAGGTTACCCAAGAGTCATATCAGAATTTGTGGATGTATTTCCTGATGATCTTCCAGGTTTACCGCCTGATCGGGAAATAGAATTCACAATAGACTTAACTCCAGGAGCAGAGCCAATCACTTCATCAGTTTATCGGCTAGCACCTAAGGAGTTAGTGGAGTTGAAGGAACAGGTTGATGATCTTTTGGAAAAGGGTTTCATTCGGCCCAGTGTTTCACCTTGGGGGGCACCCATACTCTTTGTGCCAAAGAAGGATGGAACAGTACGGTTGTGCATTGATTACAGGGCACTAAATGCTGTAACCATCAAGAACAGGTATCCCTTACCACGCATTGATGATCTATTCGATCAGTTGAGTGGTGCAAGGATATTCTCGAAGATTGACCTTAGATCCGACTATCATCAGATCAAGGTGAGGAAGGAAGACATCCCGAAGACAGCTTTCAGGATGAAGTATGGGCATTATGAGTTCTTGGTGATGCCGTTTGGTTTAACCAACGCGCCAGCAGTATTTATGAGCTTAATGAACAGAGTCTTTCATCAGTTCTTGGATAAATTCGTAGTGGTGTTCATAGATGACATCCTCATATATTCCAAGAGCCATGAAGAGCATGAGGAGCATCTCAGAATCGTGTTAGAGACCTTGAGACAGGAGAAGTTATACGCCAAGCTCAGTAAGTGTGAGTTCTGTATGGACAAAGTACCTTTCTTGGGACATATCATCTCAGGAGAAGGACTTTCAGTGGATCCAGAGAAAGTTGCGGCGATAGAGACTTGGCCTACACCCACATCAGTCGCAGAGGTGAGAAGTTTTCTCGGACTTGCGGGATATTACCGAAGGTTTATAGAAAATTTCTCGAGGATTGCAGAACCGATGACGAAGCTGACACGCAAGGACCGGGAGTTTATATGGACAGAGGACTGCCAGAAGGCCTTCAAAGAACTGAAGAAAAGATTAACAACAGCACCGGTCTTGACTCTTCCTTCAGGGTCAGGAGGTTTTGTTGTTTACAGTGATGCATCAGGCAGTGGACTAGGATGTGTTTTGATGCAACATGGCAAAGTCATTGCTTATGCGTCGAGACAGTTGAAGGTCCACGAGAAGAACTATCCAACACATGATCTGGAGCTAGCAGCAGTTATATTTGCATTGAAGATATAGAGGCACTATCTTTATGGAGAGAGGGTAGAAATCTTTACTGATCACAAGAGCCTGAAGTATGTGTATACTCAGAAGGAGCTTAACATGAGGCAGAGACGCTGGCTTGAATTGATGGTAGATTTTGACATAGATCTGCAGTATCATCCGGGAAAGGTTAATGTTGTTGCAGACGCACTCAGCAGAAAGCCTACGGCTTATTTCTTGACGATGCAACCCGAGTTATTAAGAGATTTACAGGAGCTACAGATAGAAGTGGTTATACCGGGACAGAATGGCTTGATGGCTAACCTTGAGATTCAGTCATCACTCGTGGAGAAGATTAAGGAGGCATTGCCCACCGATGCTAGATTTCGAAGACTCAAAGAAAGGACAGAAGCCGGCATACAGACAGGACTTCGCATTCATGAAGACGGGACATTGAGGTTTAGAAATCGCCTGTATGTTCCAAATGGAGAATTGAGACAGGAGTTAATGACTGAAGCACATAGCTCTATGTACTCTGTTCACCCAGGAGGAACCAAGATGTACCGAGACTTGAGACAGTATTCCTGGTGGCATGGAATAAAAAGAGAGATCGCAAGATTTGTGGCCAAATGCTTAGTCTGCCAGCAAGTAAAGGCCAAACATCAGAGAACTGCAGGTATGTTACAGCCGCTTCCTATACCAGAATGGAAGTGGGAATATATCACGATGGATTTCGTCACAGGATTCCCAAGGAGCCCCAGCGGAAGAGATGCAGTATGGGTTATTGTGGATAGACTCACTAAATCGGCACACTTCTTGCCATTTAGAGTTGGACAGTCCACAGAGGTACTAGCCGACATGTATATGCGACAAATCGTCAAATTACATGGAGTACCTGTTAGTATCGTATCGGATCGAGATTCGAGATTTACATCTCATTTCTGGAGAAGCATACAAGAGAGTCTGGGCCCCAGACTCAAATTCAGCACGGCATACCACCCGCAGACAGATGGCCAATCGGAGCGCACCATTCAGATATTGGAGGATATGTTGAGATCATGTATGCTAGACTTTGGAGGATCTTGGGAAGATCATTTGCACTTAGTGGAGTTCTCCTACAATAACAGTTATCAGGCCAGCATCCAGATGGCACCATTTGAAGCTTTATACGGAAGGAAGTGCAGATCACCTATATGTTGGAGTGACGTTGGTGAACGTCAAATACTGGGTCCTGAATTGGTAACGCAGACAGTGGAGAAGGTAAAGCAGATACAAAACCATCTACGAGCAGCTCAGGACAGACAGAAGCATTGGGCAGATATACACAGGCGTCCCCTAGAGTTCAAAGAAGGAGATCACGTATTCTTGAGGATTTCGCCCACTCGAGGTACTATCGATTTGGGAGCAGAGGCAAGTTGATCCCAAGGTATATTGGGCCATTTGACATTCTAGAGCGCGTTGGTGAGGTAGCTTATCGTCTTACATTACCTCCATCCTTAGAGGGAGTGCATGACGTATTCCATGTCTTGCAGCTGCGAAGGTACGTAATCGACACAAGTCACGTAGTCGATCATTCAGAGATTGCAGTGGGCCCAAGCTTGAGATATGAGGAATAACCAGTTGGCATCCTCGACGTCAGTGAGAAGACATTGCGGGGACAGACGATCAGACTGGTTCATGTAGCATGGAAACATCATTCCCCTGGAGAATCGACTTGGGAACGAGAAGATAGTATGCGCCAGCGATACCCCCACTTGTTCGAGGAGGCAGTTGTAAACTAGGCCACCTTGTATTTCCAAAATTCTTTATTTGGTAGCTTATTCTTTGATTGCGAGGACGCAATCCTTTTAAAGAGGGAAGATTGTAAACACCCTAAATTTCAGAATCATTTTCAATATAAATTTTTTTTCGTATTTTCGGTGTTCTTCTGGAATTTATAGCAAGGGAAATTGTGGGTTAAAGAATTTCTAGTGCTGCTAGATATTGGTAAAATATTCTGGAATTAATAATTTACTGTGTAAAATGGAGAACCAGACCTACAGTATTTTTTGGTGAATTATTTGGACCCCGAAAACGAGTTTTGCAGCTCAAATGAGCTATTGGGTTGCTGAACCAAACCGAACCGAACCAACCCGACCCGAAACCCGCAAGGGAAACCCTAGCCGCCGGATTCTACTGTGCATAGCCTATAAAACCCCCCCTCGGCGTTCGTGCCAAACCCTAGCCGTCGCTCGTGCCGAAACCCTAGATCCTCCGCCGCCCCTAAGCCCAGCCGACTTCATCGACCCCGACCCTCGCTGTGCTCCCCACCGGACGAGCAGCCCCCGACCCTCGCTGTGCTCCCCACCGGACGAGCAGCCCCTCGACCCTTCACTGTCGCCCCTCCGGCCCCGCTGTCGCCCCGAGCGACGTCGCCCAGCAGTCCCCCTCCGGCCCCGCTGTCGCCCCGAGCGGCGTCGACACCCCGAGCACCCCCTTGTCGACCCGACCCCGACGCCTCCCAAGCGTCGCTCCGCTGACCGGAGACAGAACCTGGGACTCGACTCCGAGATCCAGCGGACACGAGTGAGGAAGAATCGGACTCCAGCAGCGTGCGAGGACACGACCAGGACACAGATTGGCTTTCGGACACGTGAAATTCAGATTCACGAAGCCCTGTTCAGGTACCAATTTCTCCCTCATCGCAATTCCGATTTCATTTCTGTCAATTGCTATGCGTAGACTGTGTAACCCTCTCGGTGTCCGTATAACTCGCTCGGTGCATCGCGTCCTGTAGTGATCGCACACCGCGATCCAAAAATAGGAAAAATAATGCCCTATTTTACCCCGGAACTGAGTCCGCCCCGCCAATCGGGACGACTTGGTCGCACGCGGTCTTAACCGAACCGTGCGCGACGTTGATACGGTCGTGTAGGAATTCGCAGAAGTCGATTCGGAGGTGCGTGCACCCCGGAATCAACGCGTATCCGCCGACGACACTCTGTATCCGTCCTTTCTGGAACATGCTGTAACTTTGTGTACGCATGTCGGATCGAGACGAAACTTGCGCCATCGGACTCGTAGCAATACGCTGGTCCTGTGACCCAAGTTTGGTCCAATTCTGAGAACGTTGACAAAATCACGTATCGTGGGCCCTACAGGCTCCACTTGACGGGTGATTTTGAGATCGGCTCATCGGAATCCAATTCTGGAAGTTCCGTTGGGTTCGTATCATCGTTCCTGACTTGTAGACACTGAGTTTACAGAATTTGGAGACCTTTGACCCTGACGCACTTTTCGGTACAAAGTGGCCCACATGTGGACCCCGCTTTAATCCGGAAATGACCTTTTGCCCCTGTGTCCAAATTGGACGTAAGGACAGGCATTTCTAGCAGTTTGATACCTTCTGAGACTGTCAGTGATGTTTATTACAGCTTTTGGAGTAGCACCTACCGGATCCACTGATACAGGGACAGTTGTTGGTATTCGGACATCAGGCAAGTGTACCTTGCCAAACTCTGCAGTAATATTACTTATATTCCTTGCTTTATTTTAGTGCTGTACATGCTCAACCTAGGACCGTGTGACGTACTTAGCGTCCAATTATTAGTTGGGTGCCAACACTGTACGCAGTGTTGGGTACGGTCATCTAGAGATGGACATTCGTGACACTTTATTCTCGTACTTGTCTTATCAAGTACCATATGGCCCAGGACACTTGACACTATTTATGAGACAGGATTTTTCTGAGATATTCGTGGTGATTCTGTATAGTATACAGGACATGGACATTATATTCTTAGATACTTTATGACTTGTTGCATTTAGCTATGATCGCGCTTGACATGGGCATGAGACGTTATGGTCATGATATGCGTGGTTACATTGGGTGGGGAGAGACACACCGGCTACAGGCTATTTACATATATATATCTTCTATTATTGAGAGGTCGTAGACTCTCGTAGCAGAGCTAGACCCACTAACGGTTATTACCGCTACCGGCTCCCCGACACAGAGCTTGTAGTGGCTCAGCCTGAGACTAGTGATGCTCTCACTTGCATTTCACTTAGATTGGTTACATATTTACCCTATTGCTTCATTTAGTTATTTATTTGTTGTACTGTTTATTTACTCATTTTGGCATGAGCTTTCTTGTACCTTGCTATGTCCCCTGAGGACCTGGATCCGGATTTTGTCCCCAGATTTTGCAGACGAGGTTTATCCCGAGATTTACGGGACCGGAGCAGGAGCTGATCCAGGAGCTGTACCACCATCTGAGGACGAGGTCTTAGCTGAAGACTTCTCTTGAGCATCCATGTTCCATGCTCAGCTTTTATTATTTATTTCAGTCTTTTATATTCTGGTCTGTTGAACCATTGTACTAGATATTTATCGGGTTATTCCCCGAAGTACTTTGTGAGACTAGATGATAATTTATATTCCTTATTTATTTTGTGGATCATATTTTATATCTTGTGTGGATGAGATTAGTTGTGCCATGATTGTCGTAGACTTAATTTTACAGCTTAAGTATGCCCTGATGGATCCATTAAATTGGGTTGTCCATCGGTGCGTACTGCTGGCCATTATCATGCGACCGGTCCCACGGTATTTTGGGACTGGGGCGTGACACTACCCGTGCTTGAGGTAACAGTGATCTTGGAAGTACTGAGAACTAGAAGGATTGTTGATCATGACCTAGAATAATTTAAGGGAATGCATAGCCAGATGATAGAGACTAGTGGTTGTATATGATAGCAATACCAGGAATGATATTATGGACTAGAGGAGATAAAATTTCAAGCTCTCACTTGGAAGCTGATGATCTAATACCAGAAATTTTAGTATGTGCTTGAGTGATACCATTATTGTACTATGCGACTTGGAGAGATAAATAACGAAAAGAAGAGAACTCGAGGAATAAAAATTTTAGGAAAAATTTGAGGAGAAGAGAAATTATACTTTAGGCAGGAGAGAAAATTTTCTTTTAAAGGATTAGTGTGGTAAACAGAACAGGAGGATTTATTTTGAGGTTAAGTCTGGAAGATGACACCGTCCTAGCATGAGTTGTTGAGCCAATACCACGCGACACTAGATTGTCGACGCAGTTGCATTTATATTTTTAGGCCACCAGGTTACCCTGAGTTGAGTTCAGAAAGCCCAGGAGTATGGTGCCCATCTACCTTAGGGGTATACAATGCAAGAGGTGAACCAATATACCACCATGTTATATCAGAGTTTGAGGATGTGATTCTAGATAATCTTTCTGGCCTGCCACCTGACAGAGAGATAAAATTTGCCATAGAGTTGACTCCAAGAGCGGAGCTAATTTTTTTTTCCCGTCTTCAGACTAGCACCGAAAGAGTTGGTTGAGTTGAAGGTCCATAGTAGAGGATCACTTGGACGAGAGTTTCAGTCGGGCTAGTGTTTCTCCATGGGGGCAAAACCCATCTTAATTATGCCGAAGAAAGACGGGACAGTACAGTTGAATCAGCTAAGTGGCGCATATGTAATCTCAAAGATCGATCTCATATCAGGCTATCATCAGATCAAGGTACGGAGAGAAGACATTCCGAAGGCGGCTCTTCGGACGAAGTATGTGCTCTATGACTTTTTAGTCATGACCGTTTGGTTTGACCAACGCACCAGCAGTATTTATGAGCTTGAGGAACAAGGTTTTCCACCAGTACTTGGATAAGTTCGTGGTGGTGTTCATCGACGTCTTGATATATTCCGAGAACCAGGAGAAGCACGAGAGACATCTCGAGATTGTGTTGGAGATGCTGAGAAATGAGAGGCTGTAAGCCAAGCTCAGCAAATATGAGTTATGTTCAGATAGAATAGATAGTCTACACCTCAGGACAGCTGAGAGTTCTTGAGAAGAACTATAAGACACGATCTAGGGCTAGCTGCAGTGATATTTGCACTAAAGCGATGGCGACACTACCTTTATGTAGATCAATTATTAAGATTTATACAAAACACAAAAAGTCTGAAGAATGCCTACACGCAGAAGAAACTCAACATGAGACAAAGGCATTGGCTAAAATTTATGACAGATTATAATATCGAGTTGCAGAACCACTCTGGCAAGACGAATGTAGTTTATGACTCATCGCCAGTTGTTAGAGGATTTTCAAGAACTCAGGATTGAGATTGTATTGCCAGGCATGGATGGACAGATGGCCAGTCTTGAGGTTCAGTCTACTTTGGTTGAGAGGATCAAGGCAGCATTGCCTACGGACACTAGATTTAGAAGACTGCGAGAAAGGACAGAGGCCGACATGCAAACGGGATTCAAGATTCATGAAGATGGAACATTGAGGTATGGAGATCGCCTATATGTTTCGAGTGGCGAGCTACGCCAAGAGTTGATGACCGAGGCACATAGCTCAATTTATTCCATTCATCCCGGGGGTACGAAGATGTACGGAGACTTGAGACAACATTTCTGGTGGCATGGGATGAAGAGAGAAATTGCAAGATTCGTGGCAAAGTATTTAGTTTGTCAGCAAGTCAAGGCGGAACATCAGAGGACTGTAGGATTATTGCAGCCGCTTCCCATCCCCGAGTGGAAGTGGGAACACATTACCATGGACTTCGTCACGGGATTCCCGCGGAGCCCTAGCGAAAAGGATGCAGTTTGGGTTGTCGTAGACAGACTCACCAAGTCTGCATATTTCTTGCCCTTCAGAGTTGGGCAATCCACAAAGATACTAGCTGACATGTATATGAGGCAGATAGTACGATTACATGGAGTGCCTGTCAGCATCGTATCGGATCGTGATTCCAGATTCATGTCACATTTTTGGCAGAGTATGTAGGAGAGCCTAGGAACTTGTCTCAAGTTCAGCACTACATATCACCCACAGACTGATGGTCAGTCAGAGCGCACGATACAGATATTAAAGGATATGCTGAGAGCGTACATGATTGATTTTGGAGAATCTTGGGAGGACCACCTACACTTGGTGGAATTCTCCTACAATAACAGCTACCAGGCTAGCATACAGATGGCACCTTATGAGGCACTGTACGGAAGGAAATATAGGTCGCCAGTTTGTTGGAGTGACGTGGGAGAGCGTCAGATACTTGGTCCAGAGTTGGTAACACAGACAGTGGAGAAGGTCAAGCAGATTTAGAGCCACCTGCGTGCAGCACAGGACAGACAGAAACACTGGACAGATGCACACCGCAGACCATTGGAGTTCAAGGAGGGCGACCACGTATTTTTGAGGATATCGCCCACTCGTGGTACCATCAGATTCGGAGGCAGAGGCAAGCTGGGTCCGAGGTACATCGGACCTTTTGACATTTGGGAACGAGTTGGTGAAGTGGCTTACCGTCTTGCATTATCTTCATCATTAGAGGGAGTACATGACGTATTTCACGTATCGCAGCTGAGAAGATATGTCGCAGACCCTAGCCACGTACTTGATCATTCAGAGATTACGGTCGAGCCTAGTCTGTCTTACGTAGAGCAGCCAGTTGAGATCCTCGATCGCAGTGAGAAGACTTTGAGAGGACAGACGATTCGACTGGTCAGAGTGGCATGAAAGCACCATTCACCAGGCGAGTCTACTTGGAAGCACGAGGATACTATTCGGCAGCGATTCTCGTACTTATTTGAGGAGCAAGGTACGAATTTACGTACGGTATTTGATTACTAGTTGTTTTAAAATTCTATTAGATATTATCGTGCTTTACTTTTAATTTCGGGGACGAAATTTTTCTAAGTTGGGAAGAATATAAATCCCCTCGTTTTATTCTGTAGGTAGTTAGGGTGGATTTAGAAAATTTTGGTTTTTGGTAGCAGATGTCGAGGTTTAGAGTAGAGATAAGTTTATCTGGTATTTAATTCATTTAATTAAGACCCTTGGCGCGCCCTATCATTGTTTGATTATTCGGAACCCAATATCAGCCCATAATTTTCGTTTATTTTTGTACTTTCGACTTGACTCGCCAAGTTAGGCACTGGACTTTTCCGTCTTTTAAAATCAGTTTTTGTGTGCTCTAAATTAATTGCGCAACATTCCGAAAATCGTAACCCATATTTAATTTCGTGACGGACACATGTGTGTTACTCTAAATTTTGGGTTACCAACTTAACCCGTTAAGCCGGACCAACTAAAGGGTCCAAGACAGATTCCAAGCCTCCACCATTTTTGACCTTTGCGTCATTTCCGAATTTTGACCCCAAGTGCCCCATTTAATTTAAATTCGCATGACACATTATTTCTATTTAAATCGGAGATACCAACTTTGTAAATCCTATTTTTAACCCTAAATTAATCCTAATTCCATTTTAATTAAACCCGTGCCTAACGCACAACACCCTCTCACCATAAAAATTGCTAAACATAATTTTCTCCATAATTTTTGTGTCATTTAATGTGTTCATGCAATTTCCCGAATTTAAGGGGCTAAGTTGCAATTATTGAATTTATGTGTCATCACCCTATTGGCTTTGAACCATGGAGAGGTCCCAAAATAGGGTCCTATTCTCACCATCCACTCACCCCCCTTCATGAAGAAAACCCATTTCCCTTCATGATAAATCTACACCCTCCATTTTAAATAGGATGATCACAACCCTCCATCCCCTTCACACACCCCTATAAAATATCACATCACCCACCCTCACAAACTCCAACCGGCCCTAATCCCAAAATTTGGGAAACCTCACTCTCTCTCCTCCTCCATTTATTTTTTTCATGCAAAGAAAACTCTATTCTTCTTCCTCCTTCATTTTTTTCTTCTTCTTCTTCCTTTATTGCTTCTCCCTACTGAGACCGGACCGGCCGGCCAACAACTCGACCCCGGCCCGACTCCAGCGGAGCTCCCGCCGGCCTGAGCTCCCCCGACCGGCGGTCTGTGCGTCTACCCCGCGATTGTCTCCCCCGATCGGCAGCCGGAGCAGCCCGGTCTAGCTCGACTGACCGCTGCGCGTTCATTCCGAAGCCGCAGCCCCCCCACTCCGGCTCCATCTGCGCGTCTTACTCCCACCACCACCAGCTTCCCCGTCCGACATCTCCTACTCCCACCACCACCAGCTTCCCCGTCCGACATCTCCTACTCCCACTACCACCAGCCTCCCCGTCCGACTTTCTCATCTCCTTCTTCATCACCACCACCTTTACCATTACACTACCACCATCATCACCACCACCTTCACCATTACACTACCACCATCATCACTACCACCCTTACCTCTTCACCACCACTCTCCCCCGGCCACACCCCGTCGTCCGGCCAAAACCACCTCGCTCCGGCCATGTTGGTATACTCCTCCCTCTCTCTTGATTAAATTCCAGAATTTAATAGAAATTAAATTAAGATGTTATTTATACATATGGATGTGGGAATACTAGCTAGGGTTGTGTATATCATATTGATACATATGGTTAGTGTAGTATGATAATGATTAAGGCTAATGATGAATAATGTGAATGTTGAATTTTAAATGACTTGAGGTTGGGTTAATGAGGTTAATATATTTTTAGTGTTTATGTAGTGTAGTAAGCATATAACTTGTGTTTTATGAGGTTGGGTTTGGATGATGTACTTAGTTGGAATTAGGGTGATTACAACTTGTGAGAATATAATTACGATGATTGGATAGGGTGATCAAGGACTTGGGGATTCGACATGTGTTATGTTGAGGAGATGAAAGTGTGATAGGTGGATTGTAGAATAGGGTTGGCTTCTACATAAATTATCACGATTTAATTAAGATGTGTACTCGAGGAGAATAGAGATTTGACCTTTGAGCAACTAATCAGGATGTATCGTACATGGTGGAAACGTTAGTTTATTTACGGAGAATTAAATCGAGGAGAATGTACCGATGATTAGCTGATTTGACCATCGTACCGATAGTCAACTGTGGTCAACCCCCCTAGTGACTTGTCCCTGTGAGTCGTAGCTGAGACTGAGTTTAGTGGTAGATGTGTGTAGCATCCATATATGTCGTAGAATAGATCATTGATTCTGGTTTGTATCTCATCTCTAGGTACTGCGGGACTTGAGGGCTTGGACGAGGTACCAGGACCCCGACATCAGCAGTCACACGCAGGCAAGTATACCTTGCCACCCTGTATTTTAGTTTACAGATATTGTTGTTTTTTATGTACTCGTGCGCGTTTTTATGTTGACGTTCGATACTCCGTGTCTGTTCACAACCGGGTGTTGACATTCAAGATAACGTCTTAAAATAATTGCTAGATGCTTCACAGCCCTCGATGCACGTACCTGAGTACATCGATACCCTATGACACACTCATACACTGTGATCGTGCCAGATTCCTGTATCCTGATACTGACATCATGACCAGAGACTGGGACGACCTTAGGGTCGCGTCTGTTGAGTTAATTCTGTGTGTCGAGACTGTAGTTAGAGGTTCAGGTTCAACACACAATCGTTGACCGCTTGGGAAGGGGAAGACAGTTACTAGACGTTTGGGCTACTCTGCACGCGCTTATATATATATAGTATTTTGTAGTGATATCTGTATCTAGTGTAGCTGTTTCACCCGTGTGACTCTTTGCCCGGAGCTGCGGTACGTGCCGTGTATTTTTGTGTCCGGAGCTACGGTTTTATTTTGGATAGCTCACGCGTCGAACATTGTCTTTAAACTGTGTCACACTAGTTGGTTATGATAGAGTACCCTGTCGTGCACTTGTACTTTCTGTTTACTTGGCATATTGTATTTCTGTACCTTGTTACGTCCTTCTGAGGACCTGGTTCCCTGCCAGTTTTGCAGCATAGATGATTACGGAGCATTTGGAGTTGCCGTTGGAGTTGCAGGTCTTGCGGACATGGTACCAGGTACTCGCATTATATCTACCGGTATTATAGTTATTTTATATTGTTTATTTCATCTGCTGTTGTAGCCTAGTTTTATAGACTCATACTTTTTCTCGAGTCTATTCGAGTTAGTGTGTTATGGGGCGGCCGACTCTAGCACATATAGCTCTTTCTTGTATACTATTGTACATTGTGGATTGAGACATAGAGGTTTACATTTATGGGATATCTAGATAGTGCCCTTTTATATTATAGCTTATACGTATTCGAGTCAGACCAGAGTCTGGTCGAATGCGTAGCTGGCGTGTCACGTATTCCTAGTCCTAGGTATTTTGGGACTGGGGTGTGACAGTGTCAGAATCAAGTAAACAGTTCTAGAACATGTGATATATATACTATCATGACTGAAAACTAAAAATAAGATATACTCACCTCTGGTCCGGAGCAAAAGAGGTAACTCGGTGTCCGAGCTGGTGTCACACAACCCTATTGATGAATACCAAGTCACTTGGGTGTAATAAAGTGATAAACATGCTAAAATGCATTAGATATGAGGTTCTAGGCCATTTCTATGTCCAATACTAGTTAATTAGTCCATAATTTGGGTATTAGCTATACTAGTCGTTAAATACTAAGTACTATCTATATACACTCATATACATAATACCTTATACTAGTTAATGTAATACAACTGCTAACTACATATTAACCAATCAAGCTGGCCACTAACAGTTATCCTAACTTACACTAACTATAAACTAACCTACACAACTGATATCAATAACACAATTAAATGTTATCCTAATACTAACTAACAACTGATATCACTAACTTATACTAACTGTTATAATACTAGCTTATATATATATATATATATATATATATATATATATATATATATATATTAATACATCTACAACCACTAAATACGTACTCCAATAGGCCTGATGCCAAGCCCCAACTGGACTGGAGACTTCCTCCTCTTATTGCCAGATGCAACAACAATGTTGCTACTGCTGCTTGGTTCCTTTCCAGCCTCCATTCTCAACATCAACACCCACATGTATATACCAATGCACTCTTAAACTAATATATAACACGCCACTCTCTTATAATCTCCATTGTCAACATCAAAATACAACACTCAGCTAAAACACATGCTACTATACATATCTCATTGTTCACAGTCAACCATAATATATATAGACACACACAGATGTACTAGTGACACAGTAATCTATTACACTAGTCTAACTAATACACCAAGTGCACTAACACACACTAACACATACACTAACTAAACATAATACTACACCATCAGCCACCATTCCCAAACCCCACTGGTACCAAATTCCCTTCACACACTCTAATACATATAGTATTCATTGATCCTACAACTCCTCACATCAACAACTTACAATATAATAATATATATAGAAATTGACACAATGGCTCAAATATACCCAAATCACCAAATATCTTGTGCACAATACTTTATTGCAATCCCCTCACACTATGATACACCCTCAAATCTTATAGAACACCATTTATATATATAGTATAGCATGAAAATAGTTATGGTATCCATTCCTATGCAATTAAGGGAAATAGACACAATATGACACCAAATACATAGAAATTATCAACTCTACCCTCTGTATCATAGGAATTTCATGACACGAACTCTCCGTATCCAATTGTGGACACGTATCTAGTCTCATAATCCCGATCTAAGTCTATTTAGGTCTAATTTGTCTCATGACACACACTTGATGTGTCAATCTCGTAATTCTTCCTATTTGGACATAAATTACCATATAACTTTCACAATATAAGTCATATGGACCAAATTCTTGATCCTATGGGTAGCCCTAAGCCAAAGGATAATTTTTAATGGTTAAATGCATGAATTAGGGTCTAATTTAAGGGATGAATTTAGAATTTACCTATTGGAAAATGGATTCCCAATAAAATGCTCAATGGACATAATTTAGGACACAATCTTCTTGCCAATTTCTCTTCTTCAAGTGCTCCTTGCAACTCCAAGCTCCATTGCTCTTTGAGTGATGAGAATGAGAGAAAATATGAATGAATTGAGAGGGATTGATAGAGGGATGAAGTGAATTAGAGATCTAGGAATTTGGGGATTTAGAATTGAGTGCAAATGAAGAGAAGAGAGATAGAGAATAGCCCCTCTATAGTGGCCAGCCCCTTCCCCCTCTCCAAGTCACCAATAAATGTCTAAGTTGCCCCTACTTGAAGAATTATGGAAAATAATTAAGGATGTCTATTTTGAAATTTTTTTACACTAATACAAATTAATCTAATCCTCCTAATTAATTAGAGGGTATGGGTCTAATGGACCTAGTCCATGTTGGGCTCAATAAATTGTCATGACAAGTCTAATTGGATTTACTAGTGTCAAGTCTAAATAATAGGCTATCCCACTACTATAAATAAATAATACAAAGCACCAAATAATTATATAGCACACTAAGTATTATTTAATTACTAAAAATAAAATAATAATGCCAAATTACTAAGTTACCTATATTTGGAAAAGTGAGGGTGACATTCAGGCCCGAGAGGAGAAGGCAGTTTTAAAAATCTACAAGCAAGAAGTCAGGAACCCTACGACCACCCTTCTTATCTGATGAGGAGAGAGTCACATTGAAGTCCCCAATCATCATGAAGGGGAGGCTGGAACCCCAAGACTTGCTAACAACATTTACGTTCCTCTAGAGTCGATATAGCGGGCGCCTATCATTGGAGTCATATATAGATACCAGAAGGAAGATGAACCCCCCATGATTCTTCATCTCCATAATAAACAACAGGACCATTTCAAATTTGACGGGAAGAGTTATCCCACATCATCCAAATCTTTGCCATAGGGCACAACAAGTTTCTAGTCGAGCTATAATCGTTAGGGGTACGATTAACAAGGGTGTTCTCCTTCCTAATCTTCGTTTCAAGCAGCACGCACAAATTGTACTTAGTTTTAGTGATTTGGTCGTAAGCAGACCTCCATCTCTCCTTGGCATTAATCCCCTCAAATTCTAGACAATAATGGACATTAAATAATGGGGGTGGTTCCCTTAGCAATACACACACACACACACACACACACAGAGACTAATGGAAGTGGTGGTAGCTCTCACGACGTAGTTGTTGATAGGACCCAAGGGGATGTTGGCGCCTTATGAGAAGAGAGTCAGCCGAAAGCTGACGAACCACAAGATGGGCTAAGGTGGACTGTTGTACAGTATGGAAGAAAAATGAGCCTACTTATATGAATATCTACATCGAGTTTCTAGGATCATGTATTCCGAGGTCTAATGGTTGCACACAGTGGCCAATAGTAGCAAGGGCCTGGCTATTCCCGAGAGGGAGAGCATCGAGATTTTCCTAGTCCAGTTCAGCGTGGTAGTGGGGGGACTGCTCCTGGTGATATTCACAAGGTTATATATTCCCGGGACTTCTTCTTATCAATGAATCCTATTTCTTGGTAGCGTTGTGTTCTTCTCACAAATGTACAGTAGAGATAAACCTCAACTTTAAAGAACCTTTAATCATTAACGGGGTTCAGACATCAGTCAACTCTGAGAAGGACTTTGCTATCTCAGTTGTTGAATATGAGAGTATGATGGTGATGTATGTATTTGGATCTAGGCCATCTTATCTAGACGTGGTTGTGTTTGTGCAACATATATGGAACCCAACAGGTGGTGCATAAGTATTATCGCAAGAAAATAGCTACTTCTTCATGCAATTCACAGAGGATGAAGCACTAGAGGTGGTCCTTTGTGGAGGACCATGGATGTTCAATGACAAGCTAGTTATCTTGAAGAAATGGGTGCCATCGGTATCCTTGAGAGATATCTATTGGCAACGGTGCCTATCTAGGTCAAGTTTCCAATGCTCCCACTTCAACTATGGAAGGACCCGGCTTTCCGAAATTAATCAAGTATAGTTGGCATCATGTTAACTATGGACACTTCTATTACTCACGAAAGGAGGCTCGCCTTTTTTAGAGTCATTGTGAAAATTACCGCTTATAAAACCCTTCCTACTAAAGTTCCTCTCAAATTTTTATATGGTACTTCATTTTATCAACCTATTATATACGTATGAGTGGTTACCTCTAATGTGCGCCTCTTATTGATGCATTATTTATATGAGGTGACTTATCCAGACTCGTTTGGAGAAGCACTAAGAGAGAAGGTCATGGAGGTTCTTCGTGAGAATATCACAAAACAGCCTTCACCAGCGTGTAGTGTCGCCCCTATCGTAAGTAGTATGGAGATTCATTCATACTAGTTGACTAAAACATCAGTACTTGGGCAGTTCATAGAGACCAGATTCCCTTATCATGCCCAGTCCCAAAATATACGAAATAGATATATAATCTGGCAAGCTGATACGTATTAGAGAAAACTTCCAATCTAATAGACCCATCTAGATGTACTACTTTGTATATGTAAAATCTAGTCCACGACTATATTACACAAGACAAATAGGTAATTACATCTCATCCACACATATAATATAAGAAACACACTAAAATAGCTACTAAAATGTAAGTTTGAAGAGTCTATGTCCATAATACATCTGATATAAGTATATGAAAACAAACCCACTGATACAATATCGAAAAAAGTACTGAAATAAAAATAACAGAAAGAAAAAAAAACTAGAAAGCAGTAAGATAACCACTATTAATATTAGCTAACTAAACAATGATATTTGAGTCCCAAGGTGAGAGTTGTACCGCTAATTAGGGGAACTCCGCTGGAAGAAACTCGACGACCTCGGCCCCCGTACCGTACACCTTAGTGTAATACTGCTTGTCTAAGCCTGTATGGGAAACCAGGTTTTCATAGGAATACAACAAGATACAAAATATATGCTATAATGTAAACTGAATACTACTATCATCGGTAAGCAATATAACTGGGTTAATGACTAGTGAAATGCATTGTTAGGACAATGTCCGTACATATTAGCTGTCTGGATGAATAGGTAGTAGGCCTAGCCCATAACTGTCACGACCCAATTCCATGGAATCGTTGGGGCGTCCCCCGAGTCGTGATGCCGTGCGGGCCTGGGGTTGCGCCCGCACAAGGTTAAAGTATTTTGCATAACGAGCACATATTCAGAGTACGCAGATAAATTAAAACACAGATTTGAAACATGAAAAAGTTCTCTTTATTGATAATGAACATCTATTACAAACTCTTAAACGAGTCAGCTAATTTGTCGTACGGGCTTACAAAAGTGTTGACATGTCACGCCCCAGTCCCAAAATACGTAGGACTAGGGACACGTAAGCATGCCAGCCGTATGTATATGGCAACTCCAATATATGGATACCATAATACACACGTACGCTGTAGAATGAATATAAACTCACATGTGGTATATATAATGTCACAAGTCACAGATGTGCTAATCTCATCCACACCACAAGCCATAGAAAAGAAGTTCTAAACTAGAATAAGGAGTCTGAAATATCCAAATAATAGTCGGGTGGAGACAAATCCACTACCAATGACTATATCCAAACCTAAAATGAGAGAGGAGTATAAAATCTCCAATATAAAATAATGTGAAGACAGAAGTGTATCCGCTAAAAAGATCCATCGCTAGATAATCAACGATGCTCAGAAGGTAAGACCTCCTCGGCAGAAAATAATGCGTCAGGTCCAGGCCCGTACTCCTACAGATACTCCTGGTCGCCTATACCTGGCAAGGGACCAGGTCCTCAGAGGGACATAACAAGATACATAGAAGCAAACCAATTTGAATACAGTGAACATGCATAATGTTTGAAACTATATAAGTATGTTGTACAAGACAATCTATATGAATGCAATGAGGACAACTTTTTGACGTATGGGCAAGGGTAGGCTACTCGATCTAATCCTCAAAACTCACACACACGCCAGTGGACATCAGAAATTGACATACCTCGGGGGTAACGACCAGCGCGACACACGCCCGTAGTACGAACTATATACTATGGTTTACCAGAGTGGTTAAAAGCACATACGCCTAATGATTGTCCGCTCATGATACTAAGTATCATTTGTGTGTCAACATATCTAATACATAGTAATAACTGAAAAAAAACTACACATGCAAGAAATATACAGAAATGTAATAAATATACAGAAATATAAATAGCATGCAAAAGTACTGTAACAATTTGGCAAGGTATCTTGCCTGGCAAGAAAGCTGCAAAATGTAGTGTCCCAATATCAACACCAAGAGTCAGAAGCTACGGCCTCAGAATGAACGCCTTCGGATGCTGAAATAAACATCACCAACGTTCCCAGAATAAGCAAAATAGCTAAAAAGTACTTCCCTTTTGTCCAATTTGGACACAGGGGCAAAACGGTAATTTCGGGTAAAAGTGGGGTCCACGTGTGGCCCACTTTGCACCAAAAAATGTGCCAAGGGTACCAGTCTCTAAATGGGACAAATTATAGGTTAAATAACTCTAAATGTCAATACGAACCCAACGGTATGTCCAAATATGGATTCCGATGGGCCGAACACAAATTTGTCCAAAAAGTCAACCGTACGGCCCGCTAATTGGCGACTTGGTCAACTGTCTCAGAATTGCTTAAAAATTGGGTCACACCAGCGTGTAACCACGAGTCCAGTGGCACAAGTTTTGTCGTAATCTGACGAGTGTGCACAAAATGCGCGCGACTTTCGCAAAAGTTACGACACGGGGTGTGTCCGCGGATACGGGCTAATTTCGGTGCGCACACGCATCCAAATCAGTTTTCGCAAAATCTCACGTATCCGGTTACGCTACGTGCATCGTTCGATACACTTGGTACATGGCGGGACGGTCCTGTTTGGCGGAGCGTGCTCCGTTTCACAACTTTTGGAAATCTGAAAAAGTGTGTTCGCGGGGTTTTCCAACGGATTTAGTTCTGCCTGCAGCAGTTAATAATCTGGGGTTATTTAACAGAAATTAAACTAGGTCAAGTGGTCTACGCATACCAAAAAGAATCATCGAATTCGGATCTCTGTGGTGGGAGATACGAACTCGAAAGCATGGGTGGTCACCGCAGTTTTCTGCGATCCCAAAATTTGGTCTATTTCTGCCAACTTTGGCGCTATTTTTTCCTATGGTTATGCATTGTTCGAGGTCTACTATCACACAGATATAGAAGAGGGTTAAGGGGTGAGTATACCAGTGAAGACGGGGTGGCGTTTGGTTGAGCGAGGCGACGGAAAACAACTCTGGAACACAGGTACCTCGCTGCAGAATCTGCAGTACACGGGGTCGCGGTCGTCGGGATCGGTTTGGACGGCCTGGCGGGGTTCTCCGGCTACGATGGCGGCGCTCTCTAGGTCTAGATAGGAAGAGGAAGGGTTTGGATGATTTAGGTTTAGGGTTTTATTGAAATAGAATAATATATATATATATGAAAGGGAGAGAGAGGAGGCGGGTTCGGTTTGCTCGCGGGGGGGGGGGTCTGTTGCTATGGGATTTGCTAGTTGCAAATTTGCTAAGTGGCTCACAAGTGCAATTAAAGGCGGCTGCACTTTGCTGCTATGTGCGGTTGTAGCATAGGATAGGTAGTTTAGTTGGTTTGTTGGAATGGGGTTATTAATGGTTTGGTAGTATTAGTTATTTAATAGTATTTAATAGTTTTTCTTTTCCTTTCTTTTCTTTTCTCTTTTATACTTCTTTTTAAATATATATATATATATATATATATATATATATATATATATATATATATATACACGTATATACTCATAGAAAATTCTATAATTACACTAATGCACACCATTAAGCTAGCAACTGCTCAAGGGGTCTCCTACATGAAATAAACTCGAAAAATTTCCTAGTGGTCCCATAAATCTTCCAAGTGCACCAACACCTAAAATAAAAATTAATAAAAATCTATTTCTCCTAATTAGCACATAATTACTATAATTAAATTATTAATTAATAATAAAAAAATACAGTTTTTAGAAATAGGGATTTTACATTTTACCCAACTTACAAAAATTTTGTCCTCGAAATTGACACTAACCCATATTCATAATGATCACTATAGCTATTATACTACATTGGTGTCTAGCAGGACTCCTAAAACTCATGGTCTGTCATTCTAACACTTCCTCATCTATTGTCCATACACTATTCTATCATCCTCTAACTCGTCTACACTACCCAACTTACAAGAATTCTACTAGTAGTCACATTCTTTATAGCTATTGTCTAGGTTGTAAGGCAATTATATTTTATTAGGTCGAGAATCTTGGGATACCTGTCTACAATCTCATAACTATGACTTTTTCCCGTAACCGTCAAGTATCGTAGTCTAATACTGCCACGCCACCTGGCCAGTATGGCTGTAAGTAATTCGACTACTCTATCAAAATTGTCTGGATGCAACTGTCGCTACCTCGCCAGCGATTTGTCATAGTCATCAGTTCGTAACAAGTGCCTTCAACTCTTTTCTAGGCATAGTCTAAGTTTTTAGGAAAACACTTAAGGTCTTGACTAACTATTAGGGGTATGATCTAGCTCAAATGATCTAACAATTTTTACTAGGCTACATGGTGCTACTTAAGGGTTAAACTAATAAAGAATACAGACATTGCTATAGTGCATATATATATTAAGAACTCATCCTTAGTTATCAAGCATTACTAACACATTTATGTTTTAACTAACAAAATAGGGGTGAGGTTGATATGAATCAAACAATTCATAATGGCACGAAAGATACAACTATGATAGGAAGAGTTAAGCACGAGATAAGAAACGAATATATAAAAGGAGAAGATAAGTCACCCAAGAGGGCGAGATAAGGATAGGGGAAGAATACTACTACTGCTACTCACGTCATCCATTAGCATCGTGTGTATGCCATCTAGGTAGAATAGAAATATATCCTCATAACTGCTAAACTACCATATATATAATTCTACATCTATTTGTACATCTAAGATCTTGTGTCACATTGGGGTTATGAGTATGCAAAGACAATTATAACTAAAAGGTCGTACCTGTATCTACGGCTTTCTGTGTCTGCTTTCCCATACTTGTCATAATGAGTGCTTGGCCTTGTCCTTGGTTGTTCAACTGGGGTCTAGTCCCCTCCATTTGTGCAGATTGTAGAAGCAGTGGTGGGTCCCTTTGGTCTCCTATACTTGAGGGTGTATGCGGTGTTCCTGCTTCAAATGCCATAGACCTCTGGTTCTGCTGAGGACATTCTCGGGCTTGATGGTGACTTGATCCATATATCATGCACAGCCCTAATCGACGACGACAATCTCTATGAACATGACCTGGTATACCACAAAAGTTACAAGTACGGTGCCCCTTGGCTGGGTATGGTACGACACTATCTGGTTGCTGGCGTGTCAAAGGGTGTCTAATGGGTCCTCCTAGCTGTGTCCTTACTGGTCCTTGATGAATTCTTTGTTGAATTCCGTTTCCCCTGCTGATGGCCTCCTGGATCCTGGCCTCTGTCAATAGCTCGGCAGAAGAGATCCGGGACTGGGAGCTAGTGTAGTGCTGGAGCTCCTGAGTCAGCCTACGGTGAAACCTCTTAGCCTTTTCCAAGTCATTAGGTATTAGGACTATGCCATACTTACTGAGGCGGCTAAACTCTGTGTCATACTCATCAATCGTCTTGTCCTCTTGCTCTAGATGGAGGAACTGATCGTACAATGCGTCCCTTACAGTATCCGGGAAGTACTTTCTCTCAAAGAACTCCAAGAATTGTTTCCAAGTCTGACGCGTACCCAACTGGCGCTCCATTGATTCCCACCAGTGATGTGCGTTGCCTTCTAACTGAGTCCTTACGCCTATCATCCATAGGTCAGAAGGTAATTATGATACCTCTAACAACTTCTTGGTATTGGCAATCCAGTTCGTGGTCTCCTCTGGACTCTCATCGCCCTTATACGGCTTAGGGGCCATCTGCACAAAGTCCTTGACTGAACCAACCCGAGCTTGTGGTACTGAAACTAGTGCCTGGGTTGGTGCAGGGGCTAGTACAGCCATTCTCTCAAGTGCTGCCAGAAATTCTAGCCTCTGCTCTGCTGCTTGCTGCATCTGTTCCTGTATTATCATCTGAAAGAATTAGAACAACTGTGTATGACCATCCTGCGGTGCTAGTGGAGCTGGAAAAGTCCCATTAGGTATCGTGGAAGGGGTTGATGGAATTGGATTGCTAGTCAGTCCATCCGATCCGGGAAGAAGAGGTATCGTTGAGGTCTCTCTTGGTGATTGGTCATCGTCCCCTGGAGACGTGTTGTCCCCGGTGGCGGCATGTCCGTTATGCAAATTTATCTTTCTGCAAGAGATGGACGAAGGATTAAGAAGAGTACATGAATCAAGCAGGATGCAAGAACTTAAGTAGGACATGTTGGAAGGAAGGTAAGTTATAGTCAAGTGTGGATGAGATCTAAAATTCTAATTCTAGGTGCAGGCCCGCTCGGTACAGTTACGTAACCAAAACGGCTAACTCGACCAGCATGGGCCACCACAAAAACATGTCATGCCCCAGTCCCAAAATACGTAGGACTAGGGACACGTAAGCATGCCAGCCGTATGTATATGGCAACTCCAATATATGGATACCATAATACACACATACGCTGTAGAATGAATATAAACTCACATGTGGTATATATAATGTCACAAGTCACAGATGTACTAATCTCATCCACACCACAAGCCATAGAAAAGAAGTACTAAACTAGAATAAGGAGTCTAAAATATCCAAATAATAGTCGGGTGGAGACAAATCCACTACCAATGACTATATCCAAAACTAAAATGAGAGAGGAGTATAAAATCTCCAATATAAAATAATGTGAAGACAGAAGTTTATCCGCTAAAAAGATCCATCGCTAGATAATCAACGATGCTTAGAAGGTAAGACCTCCTCGGCAGAAAATAATACGTCAGGTCCAGGCCCGTACTCCTGCGGATACTCCTGGTCGTTTATACTTGGCAAGGGACCAGGTCCTCAGAGGGACATAACAAGATACATAGAAGCAAGCCAATTTGAATACAGTGAACATGCATAATGTTTAAAAATATATAAGTACGCTGTACAAGACAATCTATATGAATGTAGTGAGGACAACTTTTCGACGTATGGGCAAGGATAGGCTACTCGATCTAATCCTCACAACTCACACACATGCCAGTGGATATCAGAAATCGACATACCTCGGGGGTAGCGACTAGCGCGACTCTACAGAAATTGACATACCTCGGGGGTAGCGACCAGCGCGACATACGCCCATAGTGCGAACTATATACTATGGTTTACCAGAGTGGTTAAAAGCCCATACGCCTAATGATTGTCCTCTCATGATACTAAGTGTCATGTGTGTGTCAACATATCTAATATATAGTAATGACTGAAAGAAAACTACCCGGTGCAAGGATGAGGTCCAAGCAGGCGGTAAGAGGTCTAAGCTACAGAGTCGCACAGGTTGTCCGAGTGCAGCGGAATAATAAACGCATAGGCGATTGGTAACAAGTTCACAGAGTCGTCAATAGCGGAACCATTGAATAACACAAGTATTGAAGTAAAGCAAACTCTTTATTTATATTGAACAAGTGTTACAGGTGGCGCTAGGCCAAGATTACAAGTCGCTCAAGCCCTCTCTCTGAACAGTAAAAGCATGCCAAGTGGCTACATTTATGGAATGATGTATAGGCGATGTTCCAACATTATGTCTTGTATATGTGCTTCAGTTACGGACGCAACGCTCCAAGACTTTGGAGTAAACTCCACACCTTAGCACGCACGAAGGAGGCATCCGCACCAAACGAGATTCTCCCGCACCCTGCAAGCAATCTGGTGGGTTATCAGTACATGAATGCACTGGTGGGGAGGCTACTCGCCCGCTCAACAAATCCAAACACGTTATATAGGTTCCGTGCACCATCTATTTAGTTATCTTTCTATTCTTGTTTTAGGATCAGTTTTATGGCAATGTTGAATAGCCTATCTCGTGTGGCAGTGCGACTTACAATATAAGAGGAAACACGACGAGACTTACCTGTCACGCCCCAGTCCCAAAATATCGAGGGACTGGACACGTGGCAATGGCCAGCAGCACACACCGATGGACAAACCCAATTTAATGGATCCATCGGGGCGTACTTAAGCTGTATAACAATAATCAGGGTCTACTAATCTTATCCACAGAATGAATACAACAATATCAACAAAAGGAAATATAATCATCATCATCAAGTCACAAGTAATCAAATCGGGGAACAACCTGATAATCAAGTCTGATACAATTATTCATTAAACAAGAATGAAAATTGCATCACAGAATGAGTATAGAAGAAACTTATACTCAGAATATCTATGACAATCACCTAGTCCTCGGTTCCTGGTTCTGCTCCACTGTATGCACCTGATCCTGCTTCTGCTCCTGCTAATGCTCCTGTACTGTATACCTCTGGGTGGATCCCCTCTGCTAATCCTGGGGACATAATCCGGATCCAGGTCCTTAGGGGACATAGCAAGGTACAAAATAACTCATACCAAAATAAATGCAGTGCAGCAATAAATGAAACAATAGGATAAACTATATAACCAGGCTAAGTGAAATGCATAATGAGAGCAACACTAGAATTCAGGCTGAGACCACTACAAGCTCTGTGTCGGGGAGCCGGTAGCAGCGATATCATGTGGTTTGTCTAGCTCAAAAAGGCAGACTACGACATCGTCATAATATAATCAACCTGTAGCCTGTGTGTCTCTCCCCACCCAATGTAATCACACGTCTCATGTCCATGACACGCAAGATCAAAACTAATGCAGTAAGTCATAATAAGATCTAAGAATATAATGTCTATGTCATGAAACTTGTATCCTATACAGAATCACCATGAATATCTCAGAAAGATTCTGTCTCATGAATAGTGTCAGGTGTCCTGGGTATAACGTACTTGATAATGCAAGTACGAGAATGTAAAGGGTCACGATATCCATCTCTAGGTGACGTTACACAACTCCGCGTACGGTGTTGGCACCCGACTATAATCGAACGCTAAGTAAAGTCACACGGTCCTAGGTCAAGCATGTACAACAATGTATAAATAAGACAAAGAATATGTAACAAGAACTGCAGGATTTGGCAAGGTACACTTGCATGGGGTTCTGGCTCCAACTGTAGCTCTGACTTCAACGGGTTCTGCAGGGACTCCGGTTGCTGAAATAAACATCACCATCAGATTTAGAAAATATCAATTAGCTAGAAACGCCTGTCCTTGAGTCCAATTTGGACACAGGCGAAAATGACCGTTTCTGGTCAAAGCGGGGTCCATATGTGGGCCGCTTTGCACTAAAAAATGTGTCAGAACCAAATGTCTCCAAATATGTCAAACTTAGTGTCAACAGGTCAGGAACGATGATACGAACCCAACGGAACTTCCAGAATTGGATTCCGATGAGCCGATCACAAAATCGTCCGTCAAGTGGAGCCGTGGGGCCCACGATACGCGATTTTGTCAACGTTCTCAGAATCGAACCAAACTTGGGTCACAGGACCAGCGTATTGCTACGAGTCCGATGGCGCAAGTTTCGTTTCGATCCGACATGTGTACACCAAGTTACGACGAGATCCAGAACAGACGGATACGGGGCGTTGTCTGCGGATACGCGTTGATTCCGGTGTGCATGCACATCCAAATAAACTTTTGTGAAATCCTGCATGTCCGTATCGACGACGCGCACGCTTCGGTGAAAACCGTACGCGACCAAGTCGTCCCGTTTGGCGGGGCGTACTCAGTTCCGGGATGAAACAGGGCGTTGATTTTCCTGTTTTTGGATCGCGATTTGCGATCACCACAGGACGCGATGCACCGAGAGGGTTGCACGGGCATCGAGAGGGTCACGCAGTCTACGCGTCACAACTGACGGAACCAAAAACGGGTCAACGAGGAGGTAGAACGGGTTACCTGAACAGGGCTCCGTGAAATCGAGATTTCTCGTGTCCGTGACGACACGACACAGTGTCAGGCTGTGTCCGGGTTCTAGGGTTAGGGTTCAGTCTTCACGCCGAAGACTTCGTCGAAGGGGTGCTGAGGCACGGCTGGGGGAGGCGGAGTGGCTCGCTGGTATCGTCGGCTCGCCGGAGCGTCTCAGGCAGAGCTAGGGCAGCTCGCTGGTGGCCGGGCGGCGCTCGGGGAGGCGAGGAGATGGGGAGGGGAGATGAGGAGCTGGGCGGCCGGGCTCTGCGGGGGTGGCGAGGTCGAGGGCGAGGGCGGAGGAGGAAGGGAGACGACGCTAGAGTTGCTGCGGGAGACGTCGGCTCCGGCGGAGGAGAGCAGGAGGAGGACAGAGGGGAGAGAGGGCGGAGCTGGAGTGAAGGCGGGGCGGCCAGAGGAAGGCGGCTCGGGTTCTGGGGAGAGGCGGCGAGGCGAGGGCTCGAGGGAGTTCGTCGGGCGGAGGAGGAGGTTAGGGCGGCCGGGCGCTGGGATCGAGAGGGTTAGGTCACCGGCGGAGCGGGGGTTTATATAGGCGGAGAAGGGAGCTGGGTTGCCGGCCGTTGCTGGCAGGGAGGCGGAGCGGCAGGCGGCCGGTGCGGGGATGCGAAGCGGAGGGGTCGGCCGGCGGTTACGCGGCGGAGGAGTCGGCTGGCCGCTCGTCGGTTACGGGGCTGAACGGATGGGGAGGTGAAGGGTTTCGGGTCGGGTCGGGCGGATCCGGCCCGATCCGCTAAACAGAAAGCGGGTTCGAGTCTAACGGGTTTCGGGTCGCGGGTTAGACCCGGATCCGACCCGGAGGGGTTGAGTTTGGGTTCAGCTAAACCGGTCTTGGTTGGTTCGGTTTGGTTTATTTCAAATAAACCGGGTTTAATTAGGGTTTAATTATAACTTGGTTTTTAGGGCTTTAAAAATACTTCCGGGGTCCAATAAATTCCCGGAAAAATACCCTATGTCTAATTTTTCATTTTACACCAGAAAATATCATTTCCATAATATTTTAATATTATTTAATATCAATTAATAATTATTTAAATTCAAAATACCTTAGTTTTAATTAATAAAAATCCCAGAAAAAAATTCAGAAAATTGTAAAAAATTCCAAATTAAAAATTCTTGAAAAATCAGACGGTTTATATTACCAACTTACCATTTGTCCTTCCTTGTCCAAGGCAAACCAGGTTAATTCAAGCACGAGCATATATATAAATATAATGAATCCAGGGCATTAGCATATGCAAACACAAGTGTTTCAGGACAAGATTATGTTTGGGGTGCACGAGTATACAGGTTATCAGGTGTGTTGCAGAAGATGTTGAATTATTCCATATATACAGGTGTGTTATACTCATGATCGTTCAGGTGTTTCAGTTCTCGATGCGATTCAATGACTCGCACGTGGATAGCCGCTAAACGATGATGACTTATCTATATGGAGGGTCACTGGCATAGCCATAATGGACAATGTCTCACTAGTGGAATGAGAGTGAAGCTTGAACAGGGCATCGCAGGCCATTCCGCCGAACAGATAGATACTCCTCTTCAATGAGTATGGGGATGAGAATGGTGCAAACGTAAAATAACATGGGCGTTGCGTACTGCCCCCATAAACAAGGAGAGAACAACATGGAGTCCATCTAGACCGGATCGGTCCCAGTGCCTCGAGACCGTCCACGGAATAGGATGCTGTAATCCCCCTTGTGCACAAGTTGTCCATGACATACAAGTCTTGGATTTCAGGTTCACAGGATAACTCGATTTTGTTCAGGACAAGTATGCTCCACGAGCTGTGATTTCTTGCTTTGCTTGACATGATTCTTGTTCAGTGTTCACTTGACTTGATGTAATCTAAGGCAATACGAGCATGAGACAATCACATAGCATGATATGTCTTTGCATAGTCTCCCTGAGCCGTTAGATTGAGTACAAGACGAGTATCAATTTTTTTGAGGTGATGTTATCTTGCTTAACTGTCCATTGATGCAGTTTCCTAGTTCGAAAAATGCATTGGCGACCTAACGGTCCCGAATACTTTCAATGTTCTATACGTGGCTCAGAACGACTATTAGATAGTCTTCCTGTGGTTTGGATGAATGCAAGGCAAGATAGTATTTACTTGAATTTGGCATGCAATTATGTGACAAGCATTGAATCGAGGGAACGAGTACAAGTTAATATATAAGCAGGCAAGCATTGCATTCATAAGAAAACATAAGCATTTACGTTTGGCACGGGCCTATGTGTAAAGCGATGAGTGAAACCGTAAAGGGACATACCGAGCGACATAATCTAGGGTCGTGCAGTGTAGCAAGTGAAGCAATGCACTTCGAAGAGTACATACATATCGTTCTACTCGAGGCATAGCGGGGTCTAGTTGCACAAGGCAAAGGTAGCAAGGTAGCATACGAGGGTCCATATTTAAGCAATGTTTTATTTTCATGTTCTAACACAAGCAATACAAGTTGGGATTATTCCCTTAGCTAGGTGCGTTGTATTCTTTATTAGCATGCAGGGGGTGATTCACCTAGCGACTAGCATGTATCGTCCATATTTTAAGTGTGCTGGCTAAGCAAAGACAAGTTCATCGTAGCCACCCACCTTAGCGATGATTCGTCTCGGTCGAGCGATACTCCGAGCGAGCCTCTGAAAACCTAAGCCGAAACTCCTGAAGGGCCAAGTCTGGAAAACCTTTTGCCTTAAACGCGTATTCTCGCTGAGCAAAGCGGGTCGGGTCATAGAACTTTTGCCGTTTGAATCGGCAGTCCGCTTGAGCGAAACGGGTCGTTACAGAAAGTACGGGAGATCATACGGCTCTGCTCCAAAATTTGGCCATACAAAACCAGTGGATCAGACCCCAAAACAACAAGTACCACAAGGGAGCCAATCTTAGGAACTAAAAGCCAGCATGCAGACAAATCAATAAGAAATAGCTCATGGAACATTTAAATAAGTGCAACAGGTAAAATAACAGTTAAACAGTTTTGGAGTATACATGAATATCTGGAGTCAGGCTTTAAATACTGTTCAGGATCAGTTGTTAAAAATAAACCAGGACAGGACTAGACTAGACTGGAAATCAAGCAATCACGACCAATCATGCCCTACAGCTTGCTATCATTAACTAACTAGGGTTATCATAGTCCTAATTACTAACACATGCAGTTTGAGATTTCCATACAGCCACATGCCCTCAGACTATCCGGGTTATCCAGACGTCAGTATACATAGTAAAATAAATCAAGTATAGTAGTTTTTCAGGTAAAAATGCAACACTCAGCGACGTGCTGGAAGTGTGCCCCTCTCAACGGAGTGCTCCAAATCTATCAGGTGTCATTGGGATACCGGGATTGCGTGTAGCCAGGAATCTCTCTATATGCTTCTAATTCATTTATTCTAGTTATTATCCTACACAAGTTATCAAGAATTTCTGACCGTGGTGCTCAGAAATTTGCCTTAGACATGATGCATGACAGGACATGACAATTGCTTGAATGTACATGAACAAGCAAATCAACGATAAGAAGTATCATAGCAGTTCAAGCATTTCAGTTCAAGAAATTCTAGCATGTCAAAAGTGTGCTACGTCGAGCCACTATCAGGAATATCAGTACAGTATCAGGATTATCAGTGCAAGTCTGGTGTTGGGAGTTCAAGATTAACAGTATCAATACAATCCATATTCAATTCTAGCATGTCAGGAGTACGCTATGTCGAGCCACTATCAGGATTATCAGTTCTATGTCAAGATTATCAGTTCCATGTCAAGATTCTGGAGTTCGTTTATAGTGTACAATCACTAGATCATGTCAGGAAATCAAGATTAATATCAAGAATTCCATATTCAGGAAATAACTAGGATTAACTAAAATAACAAGATAAAAGAGAACCAGAGAATCGTCAAGAGTTAAGCATATTAAAGAGAATACTGGCATACAGGCGCATAAATCATCAATTCAGGGTTGACACATAAAATCAGGCAAGAAATAACATCCGTGCACAATGGGCCAAAACCACTATTGGCGCACAAAATCAGTCCGGATAGTTCTGGCGCACTTTGATACCAAAAGTTCTCTGAACAAAAGGTGGCGCACAATTGATACTAAAATGCACTATAGGACCTTGGCGCACAATGATAGAAGTGTGTGAGCCAGGAGCTTGGCGCACAAATCTATCATTGGCACACAAATGAAAGTACCAAAGCTATGAACTTTGGTACACTTTCATCAAGTATGCCAGGAGAGAGGTTTGACGCACAAACAAGCGTAGGAAGGTCTACTAGAAGACAAAACACAAGTCTTAAGGCATGGCACAACAGTCGAGACGACCCTGCAGTCGAGAACATAATTCTCGAGAATGGTCAGAAGTCATTGCTTAGTCATTAAGTAATTACGAAGGGTTACAAAGTGCGTCGTCTTTAGAGAATGCGACAGTGCGCTAACACAACAAAGTGCGCCATTCTTCAGAAGCAACAAAGTGCGCAGGTAAGGAAAGTTTCACTAAAGTGTGCAAACTCTGCAATATCTGCAAAGTGCGCCAACTTGGCTATTCAAGCAGTGGCGTACATTCTTGATGACTTGCAGACCCATTCAAAAGTGCGCCAAGTAGGATTGGCTTACTTTTGGAAGAATTTTTATAGTACAAAACGTACGTAGGTGTAGAAAAGTGCGCTTAGAGTATTCAACATATCTTGGCGCACTTTCTAAGGATTTTTTGAAACACACACAAGTGCGCTTACTGGAACTTCGCATTATGCGCCAAGAGTTTCCTGCATACTTTTCGTATGTAATCTCAGGCCAACTTTGCATTCTCCGACTTGCTGTTCTCGGGCTCCATGAGCAACAATCCAAGGAAAACAAAATCATCACGAAGACAAGTTCTAAGTATCAAGTTGGAACTTAGCAAAAGAAACCTAAGTTATCCATAATGTAAATCATGAAGGTTCTAAGTGTTAACCAAATAAAACCTATCAAATAATCAAAGCAAGTTATACTAAAATCAAAACAAGATCCATAGTTGTTCCTTCAGCTGGCAATATGTACTTGCCTAGGGTCAAGTTGTAGCCTAATACCGTCGACATCGCAAAAATTAGTTTAAAGAAAACAATGTTCTATTTATTATTACGATTTAGAAAAAGAGTACAAGAGAGTCCTAAACAAAGGATCTAAGTACAAAAAGATCTAGGGTAAGTGTAGTTAGGAAGATCAAGTTTGCAGTCGACTTCTTTACTCTGTTGACGATCCGGGACCAAAAAGGTTGACCAGGTGACGCTCCTGTCTTCTCCTCCTCCTGTAAAGGCAGCTGCTAGCTTCCTCTTTTTTCTCATGTATTGGGCTTTGACGAGGTCCTTGTTACATGGGGGATAATACCCTCTATTTATAGCTTTCAATAAGGCACCACGTAGGCGCATGCATGTGGTTTGGATGGCGCATGACACTGCAGGCACATGAGAAACGGTGCATGGCACTATGGGCGTATGACACAGTTAGGTACGTAGGGGCGCATGGCGCTACGGGCACATAACCTAATTGCATGAGGGAGCATGGCACTGCGAGAGCATGCGACTTCACTTGAACTGTTGGCGCATCGGCCAGGATCCTTGAGGTACAAGGAGTTAAACTGCTTGGCGCATGGAATCAAGTCACTATGGCGCATGAAGTAGAGTCACTATGGTGCATGGAGCAGATTTTTCATGCTTCTACAAGCCCCCCTTCAAAGTTTCTGAACTGTAAGCTTTGTAAGTTTTTAACAGTTCGGACTACTTTGAACAGAAGCATTGAGAACATGGGTAGAGGTCTTCTCTCTGTATTGTCTTGGCGTTCTCTGTTAGCAGCCCTCTTCCCGTGTGAATCCTTCGACCCGACGCGCATGATCATAGCCGAATGGCTTCGTCTGTAGGATGTGCCGATGGTGAGGATTCCTCTTTGGCGGCATGGGTGGTGTTGTCCTCAGATACGCGCTTGAAGCATGCGTCGAGAGTTAATACGTGAATCCACTACAGGCATGGTCGCCTTGGTATTGTGGTAGCCATCTTAGCACTATGACGGTCATGCGCCTAATACTGATGTACGTAACGCCTGTGGCACCTATGCGCGGCTTATAATACTCCGTTCCGTTCAAGCGGGCTGCCGATTCGAACGGCAAAAGTGCAATGTCCCGACCCGCTTTGCTCAGGCGAGAATACTCGTTTGAGGCAAATGATATCCAGACTTGTCCCTTCAGGAGTTCGGCTTTGGCTTTCAGAGGCTCGTTCGGAGTATCGGTCAACCGAGGCGAATTATCGCTAAGGTGGGTGGCTACGGTGAACATGTCTTTGCTTAGCCAGCACACTTAAAATATGGAACGACACATGCTAGTCGCTAGGTGAATCACCCCCTGCATGCTAATAAGAATCCAACGCACCTAGCTAAGGGAATAATCCCAACTTGTATTGCTTGTGCTAGAGCATGGAAATGAAATGTTGCTTATATTCAGACTCTCGCATGCTACCTTTGCCTTGTGCAATGAGACCCTGCTTTGCCTCGAGTAGAACGATATATATAAATTCAGTAGTGCACTGTTCACTCCCTACACTGTACGACCCTGGATTATGTTGCTCGGTAGATTACCTTACGGTTTCACTCCTCGGCTTACCTTCGGGCCCGAGCCAACGTGAATGCTTAAGTTTTTAATATGAATACATGCTTGCCTGCTTAGTGTAGTTTGTACACATTGCCTCGTTGAATGTTGCTACACGAAATACCATGCCACAATCAAGAACACTGTCGTGTATTGTGCATGCATCGAGTCAGCCAGAAGACTATCGAATAGTCCTTTTGTGCAATATGAACCTGCGAGTATCCGGGACCGTTTGGTCGCTAAGGCAGTCCCCGCACCAGGGAATGCATCAAGGCAAGTTGTTCATTGAGAAAGAATACTGTCAAGTTACAACTGAATGATAATCACATCAAGTTTACCTCTGAACGAGAATCAATGTCAATGAATCCAAGAATCCCAGCTCGTGAAGCAAATGCTCGGTTCAGAACAAGAATCATGGATTATCAAAATAGGTTATGGATTTGGAATGACCCAGACTGCGTATCGCGGACAACTTGGAATCAAGGGGGATCTTCGGATCTCGTTCTACGGACGGTTCCGGGGCACCGGGGCCGATCCGGATGGAACTAACGTTTAGTCTCATACATCTGGATGGGATGGTTTTTGTAGCCACTCATAAATCTTTTGCCGCATGCCATCCTCGTCATCGACTATAACTCGTCCTTTTGGCTATGCCAGCGACAATTGTTTATATAGATAAATCATCCTCGCTTAGCGGCTACCCGCGTGCGAGTCATTGCATTGCATCGTGAACATCTGAACACCTGAACGATCATGGAAAAATAACTCTTGTGCATAAAGAGCACTTGAACATCGTATGCGTTAGACCTGATCATCCGAGTAACTCGTCAATGATATGAAATCTCATACTGAAACACTTATGTTTGCATATGCTAATGCCCTGAATGTTAATATATGCTCGTGCTTGAGTTAACTTGGTTTGCCTTAGACAGGGAAGGGCAAATGGTAAGTTGGTAAGTCTCGCTGTGTTTCCTCTTATATCGCATGGCGCACTGCCACACGAGTTAGGCTTTACATATATGCCATAAAACTGATCCTAAGGCAACTAGAAAGACAAGATAATAGTTGGTGCACATAACCTATATTACGTGTTTGGATTTGTCGAGCGGGCGAGTAGCCTCCCCACCAGTGCATTCGTGTACTGATAATCCACCAGGTTGTTTGCAGGGTGCGGGAGAACCTCATTCGGTGCGGATGCCTCCTTCGTGCGTGCTAAGGCCAAGAGTTCACTCTGAAGCCTTGGAGCGCTGCTTCCGGAGTAGAAGCACTTGTACAAGACATAATGTTGGAACATTGCCTGAACATCGACTTTTCCACAAATGTAGCCACTTGGCACGCTTTTACTGTTTCAGAGAGAGGCTCGAGCGAATTGTAATCTCGGCCAAGCGCCGCCTGTAACACTTGTTTATATCAATAAAGAGTTTTACTTTAACTTGTGTTATTCATTGCTTTCGCTATTATCAACTCAGTGAACTTGTTACCTATCGCCTATGCGTTTATAATTCCGTTGCACTCGGACAATCTGTGCGACTCTGTGGCTTAGAACTCTTACCGCCAGCCAATGAACCACGGCCTTGCAAGGACGCGGCTCACGCTCGTGCGGCATCACGTCCGGATGGGTCAAAGCGATCGTTCCGCGGGAGCACTAGCGTGGTGATTCTCGTCTAGCGGTGACGGCCGATTAGCCTACGGGAGATCGGAGCGTGACACGGCTTGCCTGGGCTGATCCGTTAATTTGGCGCATGCAACTGATGCTTTATTGCAATCATTTTGACTTTGGTTGTGTTCATTTGTGCAAGAACTGTCTCGGATTGCTCGTCGGGATGGAGCATAGAAGGATATCATAGTCACCGTTGTGTGTGGCGAACAAACACCTTACTTGGAGGATTGTCTACGATCTTCCAACTAGCTCACTGTAGCTTCCCTCCGTATGCGGCCATGATATAATGGCCGGATCTTGGGTTGAGTCCTGGTGGCCCATCTGAGTGGCGGGACTAGTTATCCCAATCAGGACTTCTAGTTGCGTCCTTTCATACGAAAGAGTTGGGTCTGTAGGCTCAGCCATGTGTTGCAAATTTTCTTGTGTTCCATCGGTATGGATTCTTTTCTCGCACTGAGGAGTTTGCTGTGGTGATGACCCAGTGTAGCAGACTTGTTTACCACCTTGGGGAACAGGGTAGGAAAATTCTTAGTGGACTTATTATCCACGACGTACTAAGTACGGATAATAAGTTGAAATGACTTAATAAGTTGAAATGACTGACACTACTAAGGGTCTGGAATGACGTGATAGTAGACAATTTGTTAAGCGATGTGTTTGCTCAGAGGTAATATTAATGTGGCAAACTACCTGACGAGACCTCTGCTGGAGAATTTTAGTGGACTTATCATCCTTGACATACTTAAAGCTAAGTACGGATGACAAGTTGAAGTAACAGACACCATCAGAGATATGATGGCTTAGGCAATCCCTGCTGGGAAGTTTTTTGGACTTATTATCAATGGTGCACCTAAGGCTAGGTACTGATAATTAGTTAAAATGACGGACGCTATCAAGGATGACACAGATGTGACAGCAGACAGTCAACACACACAACATTTGCTCAGAGGTAATATGGACATGGCAAACTCTTGAGTTATGACCTTATAGGGACTGGTGGTATATATCTGCTCAGAGTTAATATGGACATGGCAGAATATAACCTGATTAGAACTCCGCAGGAGAATTTTAGTGGACTTATCATCCTTGGCATACTTAAAGCTAAGTACGGATGACATGTTGAAACAACTGACACCATCAGAGGTATTATGAACGCGATGGTAGATAGTCGATAAACAATAATTTTTGCTCAGAGGTAATGTGGACATGACAAACTCTTGTTTGTGGACTTATTACCTATGGCGTACCTTAAGTACGGATAACAAGCTGAAATGACTAGCACTATTAGGGGTTATACGCACGCGATAGTTGAAAGTCGATAGACAATAATGTTTGCTCAGAGGTAATATGGACATGGAAAACTCTTGTTTGTGGACTTATTACCCATGATGTACCTTAAGTACGGATAACAAGCTGAAATAACTGGCACTATCAGGGGTTATACGAAGGTGATAGTAGAAAGTCGATAGGCAAGAATGTTTTGTTTGTGGACTTATTACCCCTGACGTACCATAAGTACGGATAATAAGCTAAAACGACTGACACTATCGGGAGTCATACGAATGTGATAGTAGAAAGTCGATGAGCAGAACATTACTCAGTGGTAATATGGACATGACAAAGTTCTGACTCTGTGGGGATAGAGGAGAGAAGTAGTTCACAGGTAATATGGACATGAACCATCTTTTTCTCTGCTGGAAAAAATAAAGAAAATTAGTTCAGAGGTAACGTGGACATGAACTTGGGGACTTACTACCCCTAACGTACTTACACTGAGTACGAGAATTAAGTTGGAAGATGAAGATGCTATCGGACTTGTGAACTGTCGCTTGGGGGAGCATTTTCGATCAAGACTGGGGATCACAAATGAGATGTCTTGGAAGCGACTGGGCTTCGAGGACACGCATTTTTGCTGGAGGGAATCAAGTTTGGGTGGTCTCAACGAGAACGTTTCGCTGGACCTGAGAACTGCTCCACTGGGGAACTCTGGAGGACCTATTATCTGTTGCGTATTCAGAACTTTTGAATACAGATAATGGGTTTGGCCAGGAATCATGGAGGAACACAGATCCCCTTATACATTTGCACTTGCTGGGGATAACGAAATGTAAATACTGTACATTTCAAATTCATTTGCTGGGGATGGGAAAGTACTAGTTTATACGTTGTACTTTTTGAGGAATTTGCCCTTGATCGGTATCATTAGCAAATCTTCGTTAGGCTTTGCGAGCCTGTATTCACTGTTGAATCGAGTAGGCAATGTCCTTGATAAAAGTTTGGAACGAGGAAACATTGTCCATGGTGAGATCGAGAAAATACTGTTCTCGATGAAGCATTGGTTCGAGAATACACTGTCCTCGATTAAAAGTTCAGATCTGCTCGTTTGTGGACAGAGTCTGGGCTCGAGCTTTACGGACTACAGTCTTGCTGGGGCGATGACGCATGTTAGCGCCTTCGTATCCCAGCCCATTGCGAGTGCTATTGTAGTACTTGTCGGATTGTAAAAGAATACGTCGTCATTTACCAAATTTAGACCTTTACTTTTCTGGAGATCATAGTCCATCTTCTGCATAAGACGGAGTGACTATTGGCTGTAACGATGAAACTGTGGCAGCTCATCATTTGTTGCACCGGATACTACCGATGCTTTGGCTTATGACGAACGGGGAGTCAGGTGTAAAGGAATTCTGCCGTGTATACATGAAGGAGTTGGCTGAACTGTGCACGTAGGATCAGTGCTACGTGCACATGATTGCTTGTTACACCTAGGACCACTGCTCGTAGCGCGTATATACGTAATATGCAGAGGGACACTGCCTGCTGCTGGAGATTTATTACGTCTAGAAGCACTATCTCGTCGTTGTTGATGAGTCGTACTAGGCTTGGCACTTGTGCACAAGGAAACTTGTTTAGCTGCGCTGAGTATCCGAAGTCTACAATTTGCGTTTTCCGAGGAAAAGATCATGTGACACGACCTGCATTTCTTTCCTTTTGACCTGGTCGTTGAAGGTGCTACTTGCTGTATCATTTCGGGGACGAGGTCTGGATGAACCCATATGACTTCGCCTCTTAAAGTAGTAAGGGGAACCAACCCATCTGTTCGAGCTAGAGTGAGGTTCACGACCACCATGTTTGCCCGAGGTATAGGAACAACATCTTGGATCTCAGTTGTCGGGAAAGTGCCGAACTACAGAGTCACCATGTTGGTCGTGACGGTCTTGTCTTCATATTCCAAAGAGAGAACTCTGGAGTCGATGAGTCGTTGTATCTGCCTTTTCAAGACATAGCAATCCCGCGTAGCATAGTGAACGTATCAGTGGTAATGACAATACTTCGGATTGTCCACCTGTACTGCTTCCTACTTCGTCGGGACGTCTGATGTCGGGTAGTTTGAGTTTGTTACCCTTCACCAAAACCTTGAAGAGCTCCATGACGTCGTCGTCATTGAAGGAGTAAGTTTCTTGTACTACCGGTGGCGCTGCCGGCATAGTAGTAGGTAAGGGCGGACTTTTAGCTAAGTTGACTTTCAGGGCTTGCTTGCCTTTACCGTCACGGCTGTTGGTGACTGCTAAGGGACGCTTCCCTTTGTCTTCAGCATTGGGAGTTTGAAATCCCAAGGAACGAGCATCTTTAGCGCTTTTCTCAACAGCGGCTGCACTTATAATGAATGCAGTCTATGTCACCGAATGGGCCAGAAGCCGTCCATAGTCTGATTGCTGGTAGAAGATTCTTCCGGCAGGTATCCATCAACGTGGATTCAGGAATGCCAGGAGGAAATTTCAGTGCGGCCTGTCAGAAGCACTCGATATAGTTTCGTGCAAGCTCCCTTTCGCCTTGAGAGATGTCCATCAAGGAGGACATGGTCATATCTATCCCTCCTTCGTAGAATCGAGTGAGGAAGAGGGATTTCAAGTCCTCGAACGAGGAAATGCTCTTGTCGGGAAGGCTGCAGAACCACTCGAAAGCGACACCGGACAGTGCCCCAGCAAACAAGTTGGTGAGTAGGGTGTCACCCCAGGGAGATGACGTGTTGTAGACTGAAGTACCGCATATACTGGCAAGGTGACGTCTTCCCATCTAATGAGGCGCGAGACAACGGTTTGTACTTTAGAGGGTATACCACGTTGTCCCATTCAGGAGGATAAGGCTGACGTATATAGAGCTTCTGGAGCCTGTCCTGGTTGTCTCGGGCATCGATGCGAGCACGCAGGTCCCTGAGAGTTTCTTAGAGATCTTCTTCCAGGATAGGAGCAGAGGATCGAGGTGTCGTGTGACTGTTGCAACCTGAGGAGCCGTATTAGGCGTATTAGGTTCCTCGCTTGTTCGTCCCGGCGCTTGCGACTGTGTAGGGACAATACTTTCTCTGAGCTCCAGTACTGTATGAGTTAGAGTCTGCATTGAAGTACTCAGAGCTTGCATCATGGCTTCGAGTGCCACGAGGCATTGCTGATTACTGGATTCCGCACCGGGTTCGTCTTCCGCCATGTACGCTGACATTAAGTGGAAGGAGACGGACGGGAATGTTGATGCTTCACTTTCTGTCTCTGATGTCTGAAGATCACTGTCCTCAGGAAGAGTGGATAGCGTTGCATCGCTTTCATGGTTGGAGGGATTGCTACCCCCAGCTTCAGTTGCTGAGGGATTGCTACCCCCAGCTTCAGTTACGGACTAGAGGTTCACTGTCCTCTTGGAAGGATGGATTGTTGTAGAATACCGGAGGACTGCTACCCCCAACTTTAGTTGAAGTTTGGCGCGGGGTGGCACGGCTACCCCAGCTTTAGTTCTGGAACGAGTGCCTAGGAATGCTCCAACAGCGGGCACTTGTTTGCTAATCCTTGGGCGGCTTCGCAGCATACTAGTTGACTTCCATGTTGAGCAACATGAGCCTATGGGCAATTCCTCCTCTTCTTGAAGGGATCTCCGGGCCCTCGTTGGACTGGTGTTGCGGGCTGCAGTCGCTAAAACACCGACCGCCAATTCGGGAAAACTCGTGCTTTGGTGCAACAACAGTTGATGGTAATGTTGGCACATGTGTCTGCCAGATGACACATCGTGTGCAAGAGTAGCTTCCCTCATCTTAAGCTTGTGACTAATCACGTCGTGTAGATCGGACGATGGAAGCTTCGCTCTCATCCCCATTTCATGCGTTTGGGTAAACCTTGCGCACAAAGGAGAGAGTGGAATGTTTGCTCCCTGACCCAGTTCTTCCACAGAAACTGCAACTGGATCATTAGTCGAAGACTTGTTGCGAGATAGACCCTTCATATGCGCGTGGTTTGTCACGCCCCGCTCCCAGAATTCTGGGTAAATACGAGGACGGACATTGTCAGCTACTCCGTACAAGGTATGAAAACGTCGTACCGCTGCCACGGCTGTCAAGAAGACAAATGAGTTGGGCTCTAGCATGCTATGACGTCAGTCCTAAGGCCGACAAATCCTAGTATCTCAATCCATCAACAACAATCTCAAGAGTATATCATACATAAAAGTAAAGAGGCATCCCAAATTACATGTCACATATGATCATGAAGCTAGTGAATACAAAATGCTGCACTAGCAAAGTATAATTATACATGATCAAATGTACCAACCATGGTCTAATATATACATCATGTTGACCGTAGTCACAAAAATAAAAGGAGCTAACCCTGCCCCTTGTTGAACACCACAAAACGAGAAATCAAGACGAGGGGTGGAAGAAGGAAACCCACTCGCGAGCTTCGGCCGTAGTCCTACGAGTGTGAACCATCTTGTTGGAAGTACGGAGGATCCTGGTTCTCCTCGGGTAAATCTGGCCAAACAAAATTAGTGGACTCAGAACCCCAAACAACAAGTACCACAAAGGAGCCCGAGGTGATAGACCAATCACATCACAACATAAGCAGAGAGAGACATATAAGAAATAAATACAGATCGAGACTCGTACGGTACCAACGTACTTGTCTCAAGAATAATATTGAAAAAACTAATAATAAGTGCATAAATGAAAGTAAGGCGATGAGCGGCAAGAGAGCATAAGAACTACTCTGGATCGGAACCACAAACCTTAAACCAAACAAGGACCGGGGTTGCAGACCTTCACCCGAGCAGAACTTAGCACCCTAACCACGCACCGGAAAAAATGAAAACTAGAAGAGCGAGCTATAATGAAAGAAACAATATTCATTGCACGGCCAATCATTACTACGGTTTGCTAAAATTAACTAACTAGGGTTGCCACAAGCCCTAATTACTAGAAATACATGTTAAGAATATAGCTACCACCGACACTGCAGTCGACCCGGATGGCCAAGGGTACGCTTGTCTCGAATTGATACATATCACAATCATGAGTAAAGAAACATAACTTGCAACTTGTCATAATTAAACATAAACTTGTTTAAAATCATAAACTCGTTTGAAGGGCAAAACTTGTCTTGTAACGAAACTTGCATGCAACTTGTCTTGTAAACATAAATAATATATAAACTTGTCTTGTAAGTGCCACAACACACGTAAACTTGGTCAGTCATAGAGTCCTTGCCTAGCAGGGTGATTCCATGCTGCATGGGGCCCTTGGAGATCGGGGTAGCCGGTAGCGCAATATTTTTCCCTTCCAATAATCTATATATGAATCAAGAATGTTAATTATTACCAGATTTATTACAAGTTCTTGGGTCGTGGACATTTGAGAACTTCCTAGAATGAGGAGTCACGAGTACGAGCTTTTCACGAGTTATCACTGACGAACTTATCGTATCCGCAACACGCGATACATTGACAATACTCACTTGAATTCCGATGCCAAAATACAATAGACTAACATGCACAAACAATCCATGGTGTCGTGAGGATCATAAATCATGTGTTAACATGTGAGCACAACATCACTATATTCTAACATAATAGAATGTAAAGTGCACATGATAAAACCAGAGGTAGCAGGGAAGAACTGCCAAAAACTGTCAAAACTGGGCCGCATGAGCAAAACTGTCAAAACTATCAAAACTGGGCCGCATGAGCAAAACTGTCAAAACTGGACCGCATGAGTGAAATTGTCAAAACTGCCAAAACTAGGCCGCATGAGCAAAACTGGTCCGCATGAGCAAAATTGGGTTGCATGAGTGAAAATGGTCCGCATGAGCGAAACTGGATTGCATGAGCAAAAATGGTCCGCATGGGATTCTGCACCTTCTCCAAAGATGTACTTGCCTTGAGTGGCTTCTTACCCTCTCCTCTCACGGTTCAAGCTACAACAACTTCTCCCAAGGGTTTGGTTAGGGGGAGCTTGATGGAAAGGAGGAAGAAAGAAGAGGAAAAGTGAAAATGAAGAATGAAAAGGGACGAGAGAGAAATACTCATATATATATACTAAAGAGAAAAAGAAGATGTTTTAGTCATAGGTTCAATCAAACGAACCAAACCAAGTGTCCATTCTACATGCGGGTCCTAAATCGGATCTATGGCAATGCCAATGGGTATTCTACTGGTCTCGCGTAGTCTCTCTCAACAACAGGAAATAAAGCAATAAGTAAAAGACAGGAACCAACATGAAAAATACAGTAGGAATACATTATCAGGAAAAACTTAAATTCTAAAAATTCAAAAGATACCAAATCTAGAAACGGCTGTGACATCTCTACCCTCCTTAGAAAAATTCCGTCATCAGAATTTCACCAAGGCTACTCGAGCTGGGACACGAGAAAGCTCAGGAAACCACAAGTCACTAATCAAAGGATTATACTAAGCAAATAGCTAAAATAGAAAGGATAGCTGCAAAAAGTAACTAATGAATAAATGCACAAAAACAACACACATGGATAATGGAGGCATATGGATACATATACCCTGAGTCAGTTAAATAGGAACTCGTCCTCGCTTGCCTATGCTGCCTCACAAAATGGACAAGAGCCAAGCCTTGAGGTAAGTCAGTACCAACGATCTTATCAAGGACATGACTCCGATCCAGGGCGTACCTTCGCAGCCGGGTCGCATGATAGGCATAACGTACCACAGGATACGGAGGCGAAAGAGCACGATGAGAAGCTCGTCTCTGCTCGACGAAGGGATCAAGACGACTATTGCACTCCGAGCATATCGGAATACAAGGTCGCCCGACAAGAACCCAAGAATAAGACAGACTAAGGGAACCTCGAGAATCTTACCCACAATCGTAGTGCCTGTAGCTAACAACTGCTCCAGGTTGCCGAATCCTTGTGCATGCTCACGCCGAGGAGCTATTGCTCTAACTTGCTGTTGGTTGTGCCTTGCTTGCTGGGCTTGCTGGACTTGCGCATACTGAGCCGGACGTTGCTACTGGAACTGCTGAGTCTTTGTCGGGAGAGGACGCTGGGCTAGGGGTCGAACTGCTAGTGCTGGTCCCCTCGGACCTTCAATTGCTGCCTGAGGCGGAGCTGGTAATTGTCGGATTGAGGAAGCCTCAGGGTACAGAAGAGGGCATGAACCAATCATATGGTCAGATGCCCCACATCTGAGGCATTAGCTGTTGGCCCTTCTACACTCATCTCTGGTATGTCCTGGCTTGCCACAGTGGCTACACTCTGCTGATGCTGACTGTCTCGTAGACTGCACTGAGGTTATTGTGGAGGCTGGAGGTACAGGCAGACGAGGAGCTCTGATTGCAGGTGCTGGAGGTGATGGCTGAATATTGACGCCTCTCATGGATGAGTGGGACCTCTTTTGGCCTCCGGTCCTTGCTACTAATCTCTGGCCGACAAGTTCTTGGGACCACTGTAGGCGCATTGGGAGAAGGAGGATGCACATCTACTGTATGCGCATTGGGGGAGGAAGGATGCGCGTCCACTGTAGGCGCATCGGCTGAGATTGGAGAGGGACTAGGGTTTAGCTCACTGGCTTTAACGACCCACGTCCCGCGAGCCTTCGGAGGTCGTACGGTCCTCGACATCGATCTCGGTTTGTCGGTGAAGGACGGGTCAACCACTGGTGCGACTACGGCGTGGGTTGACATTACTTCGGATGCCGACCTCGGGTTTGGCACAACGGTACTGATGTCCCAAGTTTTGCGAGTCTTGCGAGGTTGTACGGACCTTGTTGGAAAGCACGGCTTGTCCGTCGTGTCCTCGAATGCCTGCTGGTCGAAGCGGATGACCAACATCCTCTACGTCGAACCTAACTTGGTTACGTCGGATTGCGCCACCAACTTCTCGTTGGAGGAGAAGCTCTTCCCAGCAGAGTCGCCATTTTTGTCGACATCGTAAAAATCAATGTAAAGAAATAGGTGTTCTCTTTATTATTACGATTTAAACAAAGAGAACAAGAGAGTCCTAAACAAAGGATCTATGTACAAAAAGATCTGGGGTAAGTGTGGTGAGGGAGATCAAGTCTGCGGTTGACTTCTTTACTCCGTTGATGATCCGGGACCAAGAAGGTTGACGATGTGACGCTCCTGTCTTCTCCTCCTTCTATAGAGGCGGCTGCTAGCTTCCTCTTTTTCCTCGTGTATTGGGGTTGACGAGGTCCTTGTTACATGGGGGATAACACCCTCTATTTATAGCCTTGAACAAGGCACCATGTAGGTGCATGTACGTGGTTTGGATGGCGCATGACACACTTAGGTAAGTAGGTGCGCATGGCGCTGCGAGCGCATGAGAACCTACTTGCATGAGGGCACATGGCACTGCGGGCGCATGAGACTTCACTTGAACTGTTGGCACATCAGTCAGGATCCTTGAGGTACAAGGAGTTAAACTGCTTGGCGCATGGAATCAAGTCACTATGGCGCATGGAGCAGAGTGACTATGACGTATGAATCATAGTCACTATGGCGCATGGAGCAGGATCGCTTTGGTGCATGGAGCAGAATTTCCATGCTTCTACAAATACTATCAAGGTTACCCACGACCAAGGCCTAGCTCGGCTGCTTTCGGTGAAAGCTGAAGAAGGAAAGAGAAATAAAAGGAAAGAAAAAGTGAAGGAAAGAGATAATTTGCTTATATAGGCAAATGGTTGATTGTAGGCTATTGGATCATAATCCATGCCTCTCTCCCGGGTTCATCACAAACATACATACGAAAACCAAGGAACCAACGGTCCGAAGCATGCAACTATGGGAAAATTTGCAAAAATAATCTAGACAATGCATGAATGGCATAAAGCATAAAATAAGCAATTAAACATAAAACAAGCTATACACGTATTATATGTGTATATTGGGTAGGTATACTATAACAGTGAGACGAGTCTTACAACTCTCTCCTCAGAAAATTTTGTCCTCAAAATTTCAATAATTCACGAGGTCTAGCAAAAACTCAGGGAACATGCAATCAAGGCAAGCAAGGGCATACGTAAATCAAGCACAATCCTAGAACAAGACAAGTATGCACAAGACGAGATCAATGTACGAGATATACGAACAAGTATACCTCATGAGTCAAACAAATACTAGTATCGAGCTCGGATATCATCCTCGCGCTCCCAAGTTGACTCGTCCGGTGAATGATGCCCCCAAGCAACTTGGACTAACCGAATAGTCCGGTTCTTGAGAATTTTCTCTCCGGTCCAAAATGGATACAGGTCTTTCCTCATACGAAAGGTCGGTACCAACGAGCAATTTCGTATGATCCATGACATGACTTGTATCCGGTATATACCGTCGTAACTGGGATACATAGAAAATGTTATGTATCTTACGAAGCGACGACGGAAGAGCAAGACGACAGGAAACATCTCCTACTCGTTTGAGAATATCGAACGGACCTATGTACCGCGGACAAAGTTTTTCCCGCACAACGAATCTGATGACTCCGCGGGTAGGCAAAATCCGAAGGAATACATGGTCGCCAACAGAAAACTCAAGAGGTCGCTGATGCGAATCGGCCCAATGACGCGGACGATCTTGTGCTACCTTGATATGCTTCCGGACTTGCTTGACTGTTTCAACTGTCTGAGCTATCATTTCGGGACCAAGCAATTGCCTCTCGCCAATATCATCCTAAGCTACAAGGGATCTGCACTTTCTGCCATACAGTACCTCGAAGGGTGCTATCAGGATACTTGCTTGAAAACTGTTGTTGTAGGAGAATTCGACCAAGTGCAAATGATCCTCCCACGAACCAGCAAAGTCAAGGGTACATGATCGAAGTATATCTTCTAGAGTATGGATAGTACGCTCTGACTGACCATTTGTCTGCGAGTGGTAGGCTGTACTGAACTTTAGACGGGTACCCAAATTTTCCTAAAGACCTTGCCAAAAATGAGAAGTGAATCTAGAACCTCTATCCGAGACTATGCTAACTGGTACACTATGTAGTCTAACAATTTGTCTCATGTACATCTCGGCTAACTGTTCTGTGGACTGGCCAATTCCAAAAGGAAAAAATTGTGCAACTTTCGTGAGACGATCCACTATTACCCAAATAGCATCTCTGCCAGCTGGGGATCTAGGAAGACTGGACACGAAATCTATGGTGATATGCTCCCACTTCCACTCCGAAATCGTTAAAGGTTGAAGAAGTCCTGCTGGTCTCTGGTGTTCCGTCTTAACTTGTTGACAGACCAAACATCGAGAGACAAACCGAGCTATCTTCCTCTTCATTCCATTTTACCAAAAATGCTGACGAATGTCTCTGTACATCTTTGTTCCTCCGGGATGCACTGAATATTGCGAACTATGGGCCTCCGACATAATCTCTTGACGAATGTCTCCATTAGGTACACAAAGACGATTCCCAGAACGAAGAGTTCCGTCACTGTAAATGCTCGGTTGTGGTCTACGTCCTGCCTCACACTCTGCTCTGAGTCGCTGAAGCTTGACATTTGTTGCTTGTGCTACCTTGATTCTCTCCACTATACTAGATTGAACTTGCAGACCAGCCATCAATGCTGTGTCGCCATGCAATACTACTTCTATACCCATCTCCTGAAGATCTTCTAGAATCTCTCGCTGCGCCGTAAGAAAATAAACTCCTACCCTCCGGCTCAAAGCATCGGCTACGACATTGGCCTTCCTAGGATGATACTGAAGGTCAAGGTCATAGTTTGTCATCAGCTCTAGCCATCTTCTCTGTTTAATGTTGAGATCCTTCTGGGTAAAGACATATTTCAAACTCTTGTGATCAGTAAAAATTTCTACTCGATCCCCATATAGATAATGTCTCCGAAGTTTGAGCACAAACACTACTGCTGCTAACTCCAAGTAGTACGTCGGATAATTCTTCTCATGATCTCGTAGCTGCCGAGATGCATAAGCTATAACCTTGCCATGCTACATAAGAACACATCCCAATCCTTTGCTTGACGCATCACAACATACGGTAAACCCACTTGACGCATCTGAAAGAGTCAAAATAGGTGCCGTAAACAACTTATGTTTGAGCTTCTCAAAGGAGGTTTGACATTCATTTGTCCAATCAAAGCGCATATCCTTCTTTGTCAACTGTGTCAAGGGTGCGGAAATTCTAGCAAAGTCTGACACAAATCTTCGATAATATCCTGCTAGTCCCAGAAAACTACAAACTTCTGTAACAGTTTGGGGAATTGGCTACGTTTTAATGGCTTCTATCTTCGGGAGATCCACTTCAACTACCCCTTTAGCAATAATATGCCCCAAGTATGAAATACGATCAAGCTAGAACTCGCACTTGCTGTACTTGACATATAACTTATGTTCTCTAAGGATTTGAAGAACTGCGCGAAGATGCTGCTTGTGCTCTACTTCACTTCGACTGTACACCAAGATGTCGTCAATGAACACAATAACGAACTTATCCAAGTATGGCATGAAAATACGATTCATGAGATCCATAAACACTGTTGACGCATTGGTTGCTCCAAAGGGCATCAAGAAACTCCCAATGTCCATATCTTGATCTGAACGCCGTCTTTGGTATATCCTGCTCTCTGACTCCGATCTGATGATATTTCGACCGCAAATCAATCTTGAAAAATACCGCTGCTCTACTAAGCTGATCGAACAAGTCATCGATCCTAGGCAAGGGATACTTGTTCTTGATGGTTACCGCATTGAGGGTACGATAATCAACACACAATCGTGACGTTCCATCCTTCTTCTTCACAAGTAACATTGGGGCTCTCCAAGGCGATCCACTACCACGAATGAATCTCTTGGTTCTCAATTCTTCAATCATTCGGTACAAGACTTCTAACTCTGAAGGTGCTATCCTGTAGACTCTCTCTAACACTGGTGTTGATCCGGGAAGTAGATTGATGGTAAACTCAATCTTTCTCTCTCTGGTGGCATGCCTGAAAGTTCTTCTGGGAATACATTTGGGAATTCATCAACCACTCTGGGGAATTGTACTCCTGCTGCTACTGCCATTGTTATGATTGCAGACGGAGACTCCATCTCTCCTCTAGAAAATGAGAATTCTTCTTCTCAAAAATACGGAAGATAACATTGCCAGCACGACAATCTATCGTTGATCAATCCATTCCTAGGACGACGTCATAATCTCACATAGGAAATTCTATCAATCTAGCAAAAAATTCTCGTCCGCATACTACGACTGATACAATGTATAAACTTTATCGACTGCCACGATACCGTTACCAATAAGTATATCGAGTCTTACTGAGAATGATTCGGATTCCAAACCAACTCGTGTCGCAAATCGTGCAGACATAAAAGAATGTGATGCACCTGAATCAAACAATACTGTAGCTGAATGAGAGTTGACGAGAATAGTACCTGCCACCACCTCACCAGAAGCTAACTGCTCTTCCACAGTAAGCGCCATTGCCTGACCTCGTCCTCTCGGTGTTGGTCCTCTCTGCTGCAGACCTCCTTGCCTGGCCAGTACTTGAGCTTGGGCCTGCGCATACTGTTGTGGCCTCTGTTATTGGAACACTTGAGATTTGGTCGGCAAAGACCTCTGACCTTGGTGTTGCTGAACCGACAATGGAGCCCTATACTGTAGCCCTGCCAGGGAAGACAATGTTGAACTGGCTCTGTGTGGACCAGATCCCACTCTGTGTCTTGGAGCTCCATAAGCTAAGCACAATCCTTGTGCTCTACGGCACTCTGAAAATACGTGTCCAGGTTTTCCCACAATGAGAACACCCTACTGACGAAGGTGTCCTCTTTTCTACGTTCTTGCGCCATGTTGAGTAACCATCTGGACCTTCCAGTCGTCAATCGACAAGTCGTCGTGCCAGTGTCCGGGGTCCCCGTCACTGCATTCCTGGCACTGGTGTTGTCAGCTCTGCTACTTGTCTTAGTGTTTGTCATCCTTCAATGTTCTTGATTCAACTGTCGTTGATAGTCCCAACCAGATAATCATATCAACTCTGCTGATGCGCTATCAACGTTGCCAGATCTGGCTTGCACAATGTTGACAGAGATCAAATGTGGATCACACAAATCAAGACAGATATTCACGCAGACGTAGGTTGCTTTCTGTTAGATCCTGATGTGGATACCGGGCCAGGAACATAGATTCATGCAAACAATCAAGTTTGCACTCTGTTAACTCCTGCTGTCGTTGTCGATGATCAGAGGTTCACACAAACTAGCATAGTTTATCCTCTGAAGATCTCGTCGATTTTTTTTTATAGAATTTTTGTTTCAGAAGTTAGGTTTATGGTGGAGCGTGTGGCGGCGGTTAGATGGAAAGGACTAACTAGATCTAGGGTTAGGGTTTTGATGGTAAATAGGCATGATGGCTAGGGTTAGGGTTTTGGTAGTCGATAAAGGGGTGTGTTGAGTAGTGGAGGGGGATCGTCGAGTGGTGGAGGTGGGTTGGTTGGTGCTGGTGTGGGGCCGTCGAGTGGTGGAGGGGTGTCGACAAGTTGGTGGAGGGTGGTGGAGGGGATCGTCGGGCTGTTGGAGGGTGGTGGAGGGGGATTTGATGAGTAGTGGAGGGAGGTCATCAAGTGGTTGAGGGGGGTCGGGTGGTGCTGGTGTGGGGTCGTTGAGTGGTGGAGGGTGGTCGACGGGTTGGTGGAGGGTGGTGGAGGGGATCGTCGGGCTGATGGATGGTGGTGGAGGTGGTCATCGAGCTGTGGAAGAAGTGGGAGGTCGACGAGAGGGGGTTGGCGAGAGGAATGGAAGGAGAGGGGGGTTGTGGAAGAAGTGGGAGGTCGACGAGAGGGGGTCGACGAGAGGACTGGAAGGAGAGGGGGGTCGGCAGGCTATGATGGGGGTCTGTCGGCTGAGGGTGGGTTTAGGGCTTGAGAGAGAGAGAGAGAGAAATGGTTGTGATATTATGTAGAGGGAAAATAATAGAATAAATATTATTTAATGAGGGATTATATATATATATATATATATATATATATATGAGAGGACTAATCTCCTCCTTATTCTCTACATGATGTGGGATTAAATAACTAATACTCAACAGATGTTAAGGACCTTTAGTAGATAGGAAAATGGTGAGTAATTGTAGGTTATTATTCTCTAATTTGGTTGGGATGTTGCATTCGGTGCTATGATTGATCTCTAATTTGTATTTAATGTTATTTGTATGATATGTTATTTATGATACTTCTAGAACGAAACTTAGGAAGATGAAATGCTAGGCAGATCAAAACGAGTCTTATGATATTGAGGATACATCTTATCAACTTATTAAATATAAGTATTATTAGTTGGACTTTAGTCCCACATCGGTAGGAGAATAAGGAAGAGGTCAATTCTCTCATATATATATATAAGTAATATCTCTAGTCAATGAATTATCCAATTATTCCATCCTACATGGTATTAGAGCCATACTATCCTCTCTCCCCCAAAAGATAATTTTTTTTATCTCTCCCCCCTCCCGCCAATCAGCTGCCACCCAATCTCTAAATCTGTAAAAAAAAAAAAACTACGTTGAGATTCTTCAAAGGGTGAACAATGGTTTGTTTGTATGAACATTTGAACCTCGACAACAGCATCATGAGTTAACATAGAGAAGACTTGATATTTTGCGTGAATTTCTGTTCCTGGTCCGGTATCCACATCAGGATCTAACAGAGAGCAACCTGGGTTGCATCTCTGTCATGGCATGTGTGGTCCACATTCGAATCTGTGCCAATATTGTGCAAGTCAGGTCTGAAACGTTGATCGCGCATTGGCAAGGTTGATATGAATTTCGGGTCAGGACGATCATCGATAGTTGGATCGAGAACTTGAAAGATGACCAACACTGAGGCGAGTAGCAGTGCTGACAACACCAGTGTCGGGAATGCTGTGGCGAGGACACCGAGCACTGGTACGACGGTTTCATCGAATCGACTTGTCAATCGACGACTAGAGGAACTTGATGGTTACTCGATATGGCGTAAAAAGGTCGAGAAGACGTTTCGGGGAATGCTGTTGTCAAAACATCTGACTGACAACCCTCTAGCAGTGAGTGATCCCACATATGAGCAATGGAAGACGGATGACAGTCGACTGTTTACACAGTTGATGAATTCGATGGAACCATCGGTTGAGGTCATGGTTTAGAACACGGATTGAGTGAAGGAGTTATTGGAGGTCCTTGCGACTGCGTTTGATGGCAAACACGATTTGTCTCGCATCTATGACTCGGTCGTTGGAGTCTACCGAGCTGATCGAGAAGACAAGTCACATAAGGACCACTTTCGTGCCTTTAAGACACTAACTGATGAGGTTGATCATGTGCTACCGTTGACGACGGATATCAATGAGGTAAGGACACAACGCCAACAGCTCTATATCATGGCATATCTTGCTTTCCTTCGTTCTGATGCAGACTCTGCACGGTCTCAGATTATTGCTGAGACCGAGGTTCCATCTCTGCTAGAAGCCCACTTTCGTGTCCTTTGGGCAACAAAAGTAGTTGGGACTGATACGAGTGACAAACCTGCAGATCAATCTACCTTGAGTGCTGCTCGCGGTGGTAGACGTGGTGGTCGAAATGCTGGCCGAAACGGTGGTCGAAATGGTGCTCGCTGAAACGGTGGTCGAGGTGATGGTGGCCTGTTTGAATCCTTCTCTTCCATTCAACATATCTTTCCTTAAAACTTATACATGTTCATTTAGGCCACCTCTAGTCTTAGAGGCTCCTTTTATTACTATCTTATCGCTCTTCTTTACAGGAGAAGCTTTTCCTTAATGTGGGACTAAACAAGTGAATAATAAGAAAAATACAAAAAAGAGGAAGAATACATGTGATTTTTCAACAAAGCACTTGTGATTCTATGAGAAAATTAATCCAGTAGTTATTCTTAAAAAAACCATCTCATATAAGATTATAGTATAGTAATTATTTGGTGAACCAGCTGGTGTTCATGTGCATTATGAGTGAAACTGATAACACCATACAAAATGGCAAAGTTGTTCAAGATTGTAAAAATGATGCATAAGGTGTCTGGATTGCAAAATGAATTAAAAATGTTTGGATGTTACAGATTGGCTTGTTCATTATAAGTCTACCGTTTACAAGTTCTCTACTTTTGGAGAATTGTTATTCCTTTACTCTTTGGCATAATGTGTCATAGAGATGAATGGAATTCCGTGTAAAAAATATTTCTATCTTACCTCTTCATCTAGGTTCTTTATAGTCTAGGAAACTTGGAGGGTGCTCCTTGGTTGCATGAGCTTAAACTGCAATCCAAAAGGTAGGTCTACGTGTCTACCAAATGACTACCAAAGTTTTATGACATGACCCTCTCATGTTCATAGCTACCTTGACTAGGAATTTGGCACCAACATAGAGGAGTGACGTCAAGTCGACAACCGGTTATAAACTTCCCAATATTTATGGAGATTTCTTATGCTCCATAGCTAAACCCAATCTGATGGGAGAAGGCTAGGAACTGGAATGATGATGATGACAAATTCTCTACTTTATTTCCTCATAAATAACATCTAGCAACATTGTTTACCGATCACTGTTTTTGAAAGGTTGAAAAGAGGAGTCTAGTGAACGGATAGGAAAACTTTCTAGTCTGATAATGTATCAATATTATATTCTGCTGATTTTTCTTACCTTTTTCAGTGCAATTTGCTCAATATAAGTTACTGTCCTGAAACTGAAGAACAAGTTCCAGAAGGAAAAAGCTTAGTATGTTCCCTCCTTCAATGTATTAAAGGTACTTCCTAAGGTGCCTTGTTATTATTGTCAGGTTCAAGGTTTCATTTTTTATCTGTAGGTCGTGGTTGCTTATAATTCTCTTGGATGGAACCATAGTGATGTCATCAGGATACCTGTGAGTATTATATTATTTTTCAGCTTACTACTTTACGAGTTGATATTTGTTAGTTAAAAAAGCAAACTTCTGGACATCGAACTTATACGTTCTACACTGTTACATAGAGGTTCCTTCCATCTTGTATACACTGTAACATCACTTTTGCTCTATATGCTCGCTTAATGTATCAAGTTTGTAGAGGAATATAACTTCCACTTTCTGTGCTTCTGTTTAGGTAAATTATTCTTATTAAATAACAATCCTGTTACAGAATGTACAGAAAGGATTATTTTTATTTTATGGACCGGTTCCCTTCAGTCTGCAGCTTGAAGCTCATTGTAAGGATGAAGACATCTTCATATGGTCTTCCAAGACTAGGTGGATACTTAATTTAACGAGTACCCAGTGGGTACTGTTAATGATATTGCTAAAACATGTAAATCTGCACAAAAGTAGACATCATAGCAGCATATATGTAAATTCTTATTCTGTATTTATCTTAAATTGCTTTTCGATCAGGTTAATGATGATCAGCTTGTTATACGGGATTCTAATGGAAATGTAATTGAGGGACAACTCGTTGAGATGGATAATACAACTAGCAAATTAAGAAACTTATATGTGAAGGCTTATCTTGGAATTTCATCAAAGGAAGATCCAAAATTTTGGCTTGTATTTCAAGTGTCTATTCCACCCTTGGGATGGAACACATACTTCATATCAAAAGCATCAAGTAGAGGTACGACTCTATACTCTATATTAGAATGTCAAAATAAGTAGCTTCTTGTAAGAAAACTGTTGTGACAGATTTCTCGGAATATGCTCAGAGAGCTGTAGTTTATTCTTCTAAAGTTACATTTCCTGTTATTTTATGTGTCATGATGCAGTATCCAGAAGCATTATGCTCAGAGAGCTGTAGTTTAATTCTTCTAAAGTTCATTTCCTGTTATTTTATTTGCCATGATGCAGTATCCAGAAGCAACGTCCATATTTCAAACATAACTTCCCTAGATGATGATACAGTTGAGGTTGGCCCAGGGCCTTTTAAAATGTCATTTTCATCAACATCTGGGAATCTTAAAAGAGTGGTCAATTACAGAACAGGGGTGATTTCCTTTCTTTCTCTTTCTCTCAAATGTTGTGCTTATCATGAGAAACAATGATATAAAATATTGGTAGGAAACTTCTAGAACTGTCACCAAGTTTAGTCTCAATGTTTGTGATTGGTGCGATTTATTAATAGAGTAGTTAGGATTAAGTTCTAAACAACCTTTGTTAGTTCTTTATTACAATGTAGGCGTACCTATTTTTAAGCCTTATTTTCTTTTTTCTGGATTCCAAAACAATAGTTTAATTGTGATGTAGCTTGTGGCCACTGAGTCAAATTCACAGAGGAGTCGCTATAAGCAGGCAAGGCAGGTAAGGAGGCTCCTAATATGGATTGTGTCAATGTCCCAAAACCTAATGTGATACATCTTGTTAATGTTGAAGGAAGGATGTATTCATGTAGGATAGACTCGGACAGAGGAAGAAAAGAGAAATGGAGGGAAGTGGCTGGAACCCGAGAATGATGGTAAAATCATGTCAACTTCAAAATGAGAAACCAACCTCCTTTTTTGTGCATAAAATTTATACACTAATAATACATAAAGTATGATACATAAGAAGGATGCAGTCAATACTTCCGTCACGTGCTTGGATAGCACGATGCTCTATATGGATATTCTGTAATGCAACTCAGAAGAAACAAGACATCCTAAAACTTCCATCAAGCTGCGCATAGATAGACAACCCCTGGTTGGGTACAAGGAGAGGAGAACACGGTCGATGTCAGACTCTAGTAGGAATGCCAAACTGTTTTGATAGTACTAGATTCTGGAAGATCATATTCAACAACATTGACCTTTGGCCAGAGCTTCCGATCTAGTGCTTCTGGCAACAGTTTTGGTGTCCGAACTTAACTGACCCGAAGCAACAATAAAGCAGCATATCCCCAGGAACAGAAGCAATCTCTTCCGATCCAAAACAGATATGAACAAGAAATATTCGATCAGACTGAAGAAATATGATCTCCACCTCACTAAAATAGCTATCTAAATATTGAAGTAGGTAATGTGCAACGATACTTAGTAGAGAATTGAACAACTAACAGACTTTTTAAACCTTCTCCCATTTTTATGTTTTTTACTACAATACCAACAAAGCACAAATCTTTTCAGAAACTACAAGAAAATAACAGACATTTTTTCTTTTTCTCTTCCTCTACTTAGTATCCATATTACGGAATGAAATTCCCAAAGCATAGTTATCACAATGGTAAAAGAGAATTTTAAATTTACTTAATGGCCATGGCATTTACATATAAAGTATCTGAATTTATCCCTTCACAAATACTTCTTTCTTTTTTAGGCACATGTCCCCACTTGTCACATTTTTCTATTTAATAATATTCTAACATGTATATATACCTATTAGAGACTGAAACTTCAATGCCTGACATATAAATGTTAATCTGCCAGGTAGATATACCCATACAACAAAGCTATCTCTGGTATGGTGCAAGCAGTGGTGATGAATCAGATTCACAAGTATGTCATTAAATCTATTGACAACGATTTTGTTTTTAATTATTTCTTTATCTAGTAACTACTTGATGGCTATCCTTGTGATCTTTTTCCAAGGCATCTGGCGCGTATATTTTTCGACCAAATGGGGCTCCTCCAACAGTTGTCGCAAGAACAGTACTTTCTGCTTAAACTTTGGTTTCATTTCCAATTTTCTCAACTAAATTTAAAATCCATCCTAATTCCTTACTTTAGGTGGCTTTGAGGATCATAAGGGGAGCTTTGGTTGATGAAATACACCAACAGTTTAACTCATGGATACATCAGGTAATTGACAATCTTTCTGTGAAAAATGGACCATGCAACAAATTTAACATTACTACGGATATCTCCGAGTACTTAATAAACAAATTATAAGTAGTGCAGCTAAGTTGGATATTCCATTCAGCAAGATGCATTTCGTTCTGGCAACACACTACTGCAGATATATGTAATGATTCTGGTGCCTATTCGCTCTGTTATATTCCAGTATTATTGTTGTTTGTCACCAGTGAAGTACGTACTTCTCCGCAGTAATTAGTTTTATTATTGTTATGCAGAATTTTGTCAACAATTTAAACGCTTGAAGAATTAATGGCCAATGATTGTTTATCTATTGATATTTACAAATATGACTTTAATTGTTGTTATAATGATTTCACTGTTGTTAAGGAGCCAGTGGTTCCAAACACCTCTGACGCTATGCCCTCGCCTTAGTGCAGGAAGGTGCCAATAAAAATACCAATTTTTACAAGAAACAAGTAATGAAAACTCAAAAAACTTGACTCATAAAAATGTCTCACAATATGATGATAATCATAATATAATATCTAAAAAGTGTTTCCAATCTTTCACAATATGTCTGGAAGTTCATAGGCCTTGGGCTCCTCATTCCGGCTTGCCTAACTGTTCCACTTATCAAGCATCTCTAGCTCATTTGCCTCCCAGTTTCTTTCTCGGGTCCCTTTCTTTTCACTCCTCAATCCAGGTGAGCACCTAGGCATCGCCTTAGTGCAAATGCCTCAGGCGAGGCCGTTTGAGTCATCCATGGGTCGCTTCACCTTAGCGTCTAGAAGTGCACCTCGGGGACCTTTCACACAATATGAGTAATTCCCTGTAGTTCTCTTTTAGTCCCACATTGAATAATGTATTATGAGGAAACCTCTTCTTATCCTATATATGTACGCACTCTCTCATTAGGATGATCGCAATGGTTTTTCTATATGGCATCATTAGTTGCCCTCCTACCTAAAATATGAATTCCTCACACCTCTACCTCCTTGTGCTCCCTTCTCTTTGGGCAACACACCCCTCCTGACATTTTCTTGGTCCTTTGCTCACCTGCCCACACTCCTACTTGAGCCAGATTCATGTCAGCCCCTCCCCTTGCTTGTGACGGATTCGTTATCCCCTTCTCGAACCTCTTGCTTGCCTATCCCTGTATCCCTCTTGCTTAAGCTTCTCCTGCACATTTACCTCCAATGTCTCATCTCGGTCCCTTTCTCCTACTCGCTTGGCGTCTCTTTGCTCGCTCCCTGCTCTTGTTCAGCAAATCTTATGGAGGAAACTGTTTCTTTTTTGACCTCTGCTTCAGCCTTGGTTGATCATGGGTTCTGATGTTCTTTCTTCCATCCATCCCCACTTGTGACGACCCTTTTCCCACAATCAAACAATAGTCTTGTCATCCTCTTCTAACTTGTACATGCTATTATGTCCGACTTGAGAGGAGTGTTGACAAGAAGTTTTGGTACAAATCTCTACCAATTTATTTATTTGGTGTCTTTTTCTACTATTTCTGCAATCTTGATCCTTAATCTGACTGTTTGTGAAGTACCGTGTTCATCGTAGAACTCTGCTATGCCTACTCTGTCTGCAACCTTTGTTTCACTGCAGTCTTTTTGACTTTTTACTACTGCCTAGTACTTTCAGCATTCTTGATGTTACTGTACTACTGCTGCTACATCATGTGTTGACCTCTATTGCTATTGTCTACTCATGATGCTGCTTCTCTTTGCTCCTGTGTCAACTATTATCTATCTGCTTCTTCCAAATTGGGTGAATTAAGCCGCTTAGGGGATGCCTTTTCTTAGTTGTATTTCTACTTGTGATTGTGAGGCTGTCTTGTGCTGATAGCCTGATGCCACTGTTTAGCTCTAATAATTCTCTAATTTATTTAGCAAGCCAAACATATTTGAGATTCTCCATCTTGAGGTGGAGTGTTAGAGATGCAGTAATTCAATATGTCTCCTTTAGTCCCACATTGAATAATGTACTACGAGGAAACCTCTCCTCTTCCTATATATACCCGCTTCGGTAAGATGATCCAAATGGATTTTTCTACAATTTCTATCCGATCTTTTTGAAAGTATAATTTTGTATTAATATTCAGATGAAGCATATACAAGAGTATATCATGTTACCTCTTGGAGATTAATACACTTTCCTATAGAAAAATGATATCTACTTACCTCTTTGTCTAGATCCTTTCATGGTTTAGGGAAGTTGGAAGGAGCTCCTTGGTTGCATGAACTTGAACTTCATGACCAAAATGGTGACTTACCTACCTGCCTACTGGCCTAATAGGATTTTTGGCAAGGCTCTCTCTTTCTCATAGCTAACTTGACTAGGAATCTGGCATCGGCACAAGAGAGCTACCTGAGACATGGTCATAAAAGTGTCAATTTTTTACAGAGCTATGCCTATGCTTGATCCCATTATGATGGGAGAAGGCTTGGAGGATGATGAGGAGAAGATGGAGGACGACGAAGATGACGATGCAAATGAAGTATACAAAGAATATATTTGAACCAATCCCAGACGACGTTAAATTATACACAGTGAATCTTGCTTGCTTTGTTAGTATTATCAGTCTTTCATCTACATTTAGGTATCAAAGTCATTATGTACTGATAGATCTTCCTAAACATGGTGGTGCTTTGTAAATATTCAGGCTGGAAGTGCCTTCTTTAGCTCTCCTGCCATAGATGTCATCCTGTAACTGATAAGAGTAGCCCTGGCTAATTGCCTTCTTTATGGAGTTCATACTTATCATATATTTTGAAACATATGAACTTAGCAGGATTCAAATAAATGTAATCTCGTCTCCACTCATTCTTTCACACATGATATCGATCAATACTCATTCCTCTATTACTCTATCTTTGATAACTAGCCTATTCAAGATAGCTCGATAAAGACAGAAGCCCATTTTTTCCACCTTGATCAAAGAACCAAACTCCATGCCCATCAACTTTTCGCACACTTGTTTCTGACAGTATCCAAATCATGTTTACCAGCAACCATCGTCATTGAAGTTATGAATAAATACCTCTTTTATTTATTCTGCAAAGGAGAGGTAGACGGATGTGGGTTAGGTTGCCAACTCACTCTATGGATGATATTGCTCACCTTTAGATCCTGACATTGTAATGCTACAAGAGAAGACAAGACCACCCTGTCAATGAGTCTGCCACCTTCTATCTATGAATAAAATCACAAAGTGGTGTTCCTTAGTTCATTGATTGTGACATTCCATAATCCTCTCTTCACAAGGTTGGGTATCATGTAGATAACATCCTTGGTTCTCCATCAAGTCTTCTCACCTTCACAAAGTAAAATCCCACGGTTCATCTACTTCTGATGCTAATTAATGGAGAGAGATTTGGATATCAACTGCACTAAGGGGGGTTAGTCAATCTAGATTTCAAAAATCCAGTGTGGGTGTGATTTCAGAATCACAATCGCAGTGATTTCAGACAAAACACAGTGATCACTGAATGCATGTGACTGTGATTGTGATTCTGAAAAAACACCCACTTTGTGTTTTTAATAATCACTATCTAAATTTATTTTTTGTTTTATAGAAATATGACAAGTAAAGTAAAGTGAAATATCAAATACTATACTTGAAAATTAACATTTTGACTATATACTATATTTAAGTATAATATGCTTGGTAATTGATCAAACCAAGTGAATAGTGTGAATTTTCATCAGACATTTATATCTACTCAAATGACCTCACATTTCTTATCATCATTTTATATTAAATCTTGGTAAACCATGAAATTATGTCATTTGGAAGTCCTATTATATTTTGGCAACCTAAAATTTGTGCTACTATATGAAATTATGTCCTTATAGTTTGCAGCATTGGCCAATACTGATCCGATACAGCTGATACTGATAAGGTTTGACATGTCCTGATCCGATACCGACCAATATCCTATACTGACTGATACTGACGTTGGCGGTCTCTTTCGGTCAATTTAGCAAAGAAAATTGAACAAAAAAAGACCAATCAACAAGGGTGTAAAATTATAGTAAGGTTGTAAAAACATGTAAAAGAAGAAAACTTATATATCGCATATAAATCAACCGGCAAGGGTGACTATTGTAACGACCCGTTCCGTTCAAGCGGACAGCCTATTTAAATGGCGAAAGTGCAACGACCCGACCCGCTTTGCTCAAGCGAGATGACTCGTTTGAGGCAAAGGATTTCCAGACTTGGCCCTTCAGGAGTTCAGGCTTAGACTTTTAAAGGCTCGCTCGGAGTATCGCTCGACCGAGGCGAATCATCGCTAAGGTGGGTGGCTACGATGAACTTGTCTTTGCTTAGCTAGCACACTTAAAATATGGACGATACATGCTAGTCGCTAGGTGAATCACCCCCTGCATGCTAATAAAGAATACAACGCACATAGCTAAGGAAATATCCCAACTTGTATTGCTTGTGTTAGAACATGAAAATAAAACTTTGCTTATAAATGGACCCTTGCATGCTACCCTTGCCTCGTGCAACTAGACCCCGCTATGCCTCGAGTAGATCGTTATATACTCTTCGTAGTGCACAGCCTCACTTGTTTACACTGCTTGTCCCATAGATAATGTCGCTCGATATGTCCATTTACGGTTTCACTTCTCGCTTTACCCTTAGACCCGTGCCAACGTAAATGCTTATATTCAATATAAATGTAATGCTTGCCTGCTTATAGGTTAACTTGTACTCGTTGCCTCGATTCAATGCTTGTCACTTATATTATGTCACAATCAAGTAACACCATGGCATATCGTGCATGCATCTAGTTAGTCAGAAGACTATCAAATAGTCCTTCTGTGCAATATGAACCTGCAAGTATCCGAGACCGTTAGGTCGCCAAGACACCCCCACACCAGGGGAATGCATCAAGTCAAGTTGAACACTGAACGAGAACCATGTCAAGTAAATCAAGAATCACAGCTCATGGAGCAATGCTCGTTCAGAACAAGAATCATGGATTATCATGTCAAGTTGTGAATTTGGAAGACCAAGACTTGCATGTCGTGGACAACTTGTTAACAAGTGAGATTTTCGGATCTCTGTTCCTGCGGACGGTTTCCGGGGCACTGAGGCTGATCCGATCTGGACGGAACACCTGTAGTCTGCCTGTTTTGGGCAGGATGGCATGTAGCGCTTGTGAACTATCCTTCACGCCATTCTCGCTCTCAGACTAAATAGTCGTCTGTTTCGGACGGAATGACCTGTAACGCCCCTGTTCCTTGCGTTGCATGTCATTTCATTCATGTATAATTACTCGTCCTTTATAGCTATGCCAGCGACTCCTGTTCATATAGATAAGTCATCCTCGCTTAGCGGCAACCCGCGTGCGAGTCATTACATCGCATCCAGTAATCGGAAAACACCTTAACAATCATGGATATAAGATACTTGGACCGGATTGAACACTTGATCACCCAATGCAACATACCTGATAATCCGTATATCTCGTGCCTCTAAAATGGCACCTCGCACATGACACTTTGCTTGTTTATGTTATTGTCCTGGATTTCATATTCATATATATATATATATATATATATATATATATATATATATATATATATATATATATATATATATGCCCGTGTTTGATTTAACTTGGTTTGTCTTGGAAAGGGAAGAATAGATGGTAAGTTGGTAAGTCTCGCCGTTACTCTTATATCGCACGGCGCACTGCCACACGAGTTAGGCTTTTCATTATGCATTGAAACTGATCATAAGACAAGAATAGAAAGATAACTTAATAGATGGTGCACGAAACCTATATATCGTGTTTGGATTTGTCGAGCGGGCGAGAAGCCTCCCCACCAGTGTATTCATGTACTGATAACCCACTAGATTGCTTGCAGGATGCGGGAGAACCTCGTTCGGTGCGGATGCCCCTTCGTGCGTGCTAAGGCGTGAAGTTCACTCTTGAGCCTTGGAGCGTTGCGTCCGCAACAGAAGCACATATACAGGAGATAATGTTGGAACATCGCCTATGTATCATTCCACAAATGTAGCCACTTGGCACGCTTTTACTGTTTCAAAGAGAGCTATAATGACTTATAATCTCGGCCTAGCACCGCTTGTAATACTTGTTCAATATGAATAAAGAGCTTGTTTTATTTCTATACTTGTGTTATTCAATGCTTCCGCTATTGACGACTCTTTGAACTTGTTACCAATCGCCTGTGCGTTTTATCATTCCGCTGCACTCGGACAATCTGTGCGACTCTGTGGCTTAGACCTCTTACTGCCTGTTCAGATTATGGCCTTACACGGGCGCGGGCTTACGCTCGTGCGACATCACGTCCAGATGGGAACGATCGTCCCGCGGGAGCGCTGGTGCGGTAATTCGCTCCTAGCGTGGACGGCCGATTACCTGTAGGAGATCGGGGCGTGACATAATGGTATCAGAGCATGACTTTACGCCTTTGGACTTCTCATCGATTTTCTCAGTTTCGAAAGCTCGTTCGTAGGTTATGTGCATACACTCTCTGGTTGACCCGATGGGATGTTCCAAACAATGAGTCTAAATAATTTCAAAAAGTGCATGTGAATGATATGATTGCTTGTACGAAATTGTGATGCGAAGACCTTTGTGCCGACCTGTGTTAGGCTTGGTGGGAATAGACTCGTGCTAGAATTTTGCAAGTCATATGCAAACCCGAATACTTATACATGATTACCCAACTGGTTAGTGTGCGGAATAGAATATCGTTCGAACGGTTGACTATCCACACAGCCTTTCGGCTAAGTTGTGTAGAGTATCACGCACCAAGTCCCTTTTGGTGCAAGCTAGTTTGCAAACGAGATTGGAATATCGTTCGGGAATAGGACAAGTCAGACTTTAGAATGGCAACCGATAGAAACATTATCAGATTATCGCTAAGGCGAATATAGAGATCGTGCTTGGATTTTGGGAAATAGCTTGAACGGTACTTCGTGTCGGAAGATACAAATCAGATGTGGTTTACTTGGATGACTATCAACAGGATAAATACGAGACTAAGATTTATCAGGCGATGCTAGGTATCGTGCATGAATTCTAAGGAACGACTTGGTGAATATGCTAGCGATTGATGCGAACTCGATTGAGGATTTGATTGGGTGACTCGATTCCTGAGTAGTGTATGATTTATTTTAGAAATGTCCAAACTGATTCATAAGTCTCGTGCGATAGTTGGATTGAATGATTGGAAATGTCTTTCACAAATGATAAGGCTTATATCGAATAGGGATTCATGAAAATGGAAATCGATATCTTGGTTTAGGAAACTTGTTGGAAACTTGGAGGATCGTACGAGCGATTTTGGATTGAAATAAATGGATTGATGCTTGAATACAATATCGGTCGAATAAAAGTTAGCCCGAGAATGAATATTTTGGTTCGATGAAAGAGATAAGCGATAACGAATTTGACTTGGAGTTTGGAAGAACGATCTTGAATCTAGTTCGGAAAGATAACCTTCGAAATCAGTCCCAGCGAGAACGATTATCCTGCGGGAGCGCCGGCATGGTGATTTCATGTACGGCGGGGATGATCGAACTCACGGGAACATGTTTGGTGATTATTCCAAACGAACTCGATGAATAGAACGTATCAAAAGTGGATAGAATTTGGCTTGGATATTTGAAACTTAGTTGTTTGAGGATTGCTAGAAGTAGACTATGGATTTACCGAACGATAATATTAAAGTTGGATAATTTTGTTAGACGAATTATATTCACTGCATGAACGGACATGACTTGATGGATTTTATATATAACTTGGATGGAGCAAAGTAAAATGATAAGGAAGTCTCGATCGTTTCGAGGATAACCATAATGTTCAACGTTCTTGTCTTATGCGAGCGTAACTCTACGCTCGTACATGTGTCACGTCCGAATTAGGACGATTATCCAGCAGGAGCGTTGGCGTGGTGATCTCACGTCCAACGAGGATGATCAAAGTTGCGGAAGACCGGAGCATGACAACTGATGGATCGTCTTGACTTTTGGTTCGACACGATAAGACGAACTTGGGAATGCAAGTGATCGGAAGTATTTCAAGAATAAGTTAGCCTAGAACCTGGAGTAAATCACGCTTGATGGTTTCGTGAACGGATACATGAATCGTGTTGGACGACTTGGAGTTAAAATCAAAGGTTTAAAATTGAATCTTGGCTTGGTGGTCTAGACTTGGAATGGATATATGGATACTATCAAACATGTCTTAAGGAGATAGACTATGCAGATTGCTAGGCTTGTCCTGCAACTTGGCTATATAGCATGGATTGCCTGAACAAACTCGAACCCGGTGCAAACGAACGTGTTATTGTGTGTAGGATGATCTGTGCTCGATGTTTAGAAATCTGAGTGAAACGAGCTTGGGTAGAATATCCCGTGCAAACGAACAATGGCTTGACCTTAGGAATTGGGGCGAGCATCGTGCGACGAATTTGCACGTTGAATCATGTGCTTGAACTTGTACCTATGACTTTGTGAGCTGACCTAGTAATTAGGCAGACGACCCTGTGCCGAGTGAAAGAACTTGTGTAACCGACTTTCGAACATTGTTTGAACAAAGCCATAGAACTAGGGCAACAAGACTTAGTGTTAGACTGGGAACGGTAAGCGTGTGCTATGTTTGACCCGAACAGAATGAAACGATAAGGCATGGACGCTAGTCGACCGAATAGATCGTGCTCAACGGTAGTGCAAAACTTGATTTGAGTTCGAATGAAAATGACTTGAAATTTTATTGATCCTGTCGGAAGTATCCTTGTGATTCATAAACGAGAACCCTTAAGATTTTTGCAAGTAGCTTGTCCGAATTCACTATCGCTAAGTTTGGTTGAATGTATATGTTTGAGGGACGCTTTAAACGTGTGCACGATCCAAGAATCAGTGATATGTTAAACTCGAGTGCAAAGACTTTGCAATCGCTAAGTTGGTTGACATGCATATGTTTGAAGGACGCTTTGAATATGTGGACGATCCAGACTCGCGATTTGCTGATCTCGAATGCTAGTGCAAGTGAATATGTTAGATCCACATGGACAAGTATAACGACTTGTATAAGTTTACCTCAGCCTTAGATCGTCAATCAAGATGGATTGTAACGGACCCCGCGTTAAGCAATATGTTCCGCGCTAAGGCGCAGTAGAGACCAAGTCAGAACTTGGATTGAATGATAGAGTCATTCAATGAGACCGACCCAGCATACACGCGACATGGTATAAGGAACGAGTAGGGAATTGTGTTCTAACGGATCTAGTGGTACCAATAGCTATGCTTGAGATTGATTCGATGGTGCGATAGAACTGCTTGCGCTCAGGAAGTCTCGAGGACGAGACTTTTTCTGAGTGGTGTATAATGTAACGACCCGTTCCGTTCAAACGGACAGCCGATTCAAACGGTGAAAGTGCAACGACCCAACCCGCTTTGCTCAAGCGAGATGACTCGTTTGAGACAAAGGATTTTCAGACTTGGCCCTTCAGGAGTTCAGGCTTAGACTTTCAAAGGCTCGCTAGGAGTATCGCTCGACCGAGGCGAATCGTCGCTAAGGTGGGTGGCTACGATGAACTTGTCTTTGCTTAGCCAACACACTTAAAATATGGACGATACATGCTAGTCGCTAGGTGAATCACCCCCTACATGCTAATAAAGAATACAACGCACCTAGCTAAGGGAATAATCCCAACTTGTATTGCTTGTGTTAGAACATGGAAATAAAACTTTGCTTATAAATGGACCCTTGCATGCTACCCTTGCCTAGTGCAACTAGACCCCGCAATGCCTCGAGTAGATCGTTATATACTCTTCGTAGTGCACAGCCTCACTTGTTTACACTGCTTGTCCCATAGATAATGTCGCCCGATATGTCCCTTTACGGTTTCACTCCTCGCTTTACCCTTAGACCCATGCCAACGTAAATGCTTATATTCAATATAAATGCAATACTTGGCTGCTTATAGGTTAACTTGTACTCGTTGCCTCGATTCAATGCTTGTCACTTATATTATGCCACAATCAAGTAACACTATCGCGTATCGTGCATGCATCTAGTTAGCCAGAAGACTATCAAATAGTTCTTCTATGCAATATGAACCTGCAAGTATCCGGGACCGTTAGGTCGCCAAGGCAGCCCCCGCACCAGGGGAATGGATCAAGTCAAGTTGAACACTGAACGAGAACCATGTCAAGTAAATCAAGAATCACTGCTCGTGGAGCAATGCTCGTTCAGAACAAGAATCATGAATTATCATGTCAAGTTGTAAATTTGGAAGACTAAGACTTGCATGTCACGGACAACTTGTTAACGAGTGAGATTTTTGGATCTCTGTTCCTGCGGACGGTCTTCGGGGCACTAAGCCGATCCGATCCGGACGGAACACCTATAGTCTGCCTATTTCGGGCAGGATGGCATGTAGTGCCTGTGAACTATCCTTCACGCCATTCTCTCTCTCAGACTAAATAGTCGTCTGTTTCGGACGGAATGACCTGTAATGCCCTTATTCCTTGCGTTGCATGTCATTTCATTCATGTACTATTACTCGTCCTTTATGGCTATGCCAGCGACTCATGTTCATATAGATAAGTCACCCTCGCTTAGTGGCAACCCGCGTGCAAGTCATTGCATCGCATCCAGTAATCGAAAAACACCTAAATGATCATGGGTATAAGATACTTGTACATGATTGAACACTTGATCACCCAATGCAGCACACCCGATAATCCGTATATGTTGTGCCTCCGAAACGGCATCTCGCACATGACACTTTGCTTGCTTATGTTATTGCCCTGGATTTCAAATATATATATATATATATATATATATATATATATATATATATATATATATATGTCCGTGTTTGATTTAACTTGGTTTGTCTTGGACAGGGAATGACGGATGGTAAGTTGGTAAGTCTCGCCGTGTTACTCTTATATCGCACGGCGCACTGCCACACGAGTTAGGCTTTTCATTATACCATGAACTGATCCTAAGGCAAGAATAGAAAGATAACTTAATAGATGGTGCACGGAACCTATATATCATGTTTGGATTTGTCGAGCGGGCGAGAAGCCTCCCCACCAGTGCATTCATGTACTGATAATCCACTAGATTGCTTGCAGGGTGCGGGAGAACCTCGTTCGATGCAGATGCCCCTTCGTGCGTGCTAAGGCGTGGAGTTCACTCTGAAGCCTTGGAGCATTGCGTCCGCAATAGAAGCACATATACATGACATAATGTTGGAATATCGCCTATGTATCATTCCACAAATGTAGCCACTTGGCACGCTTTTACTGTTTCAGAAAGAGAGGCTATAACGACTTGTAATCTCGGCCTAGCGCCGCTTGTAACATTTGTTCAATATCAATAAATAGCTTGTTTTACTTCTATACTTGTTATTCAATGCTTCCGCTATTGACGACTCTGTGAACTTGTTACCAATCGTCTGTGCGTTTCATCATTCCGCTGCACTCGGACAATCTGTGCGACTCTGTAGCTTAGACCTCTTACCGCTTGTTCAGATCATGGGCTTGCACGGACACGGCTTACGCTCGTGCAGCATCACGTCCAGATGGGAACGATCGTCCCGCGGGAGCGCTGGTGCGGTGATTCGCGCCTAGCGGGAACGGCCGATTACCTGCGGGAGATCGGGACGTGACAACTATTATTCATTCAATTTCAAAACTACTAAGAAACAATACTGAAAATACTTAAAATTATGTCTAAACATATAAAGTAAATGTGAATAATTTTTAATATTTTTTTCTGATACTAAAAAATTCGATACTTCAATCTGAAACAGCCGATATTGCCAACACCACCGATCCTTGTACTCATAGGAATGGTCCGATACCAATTCCGATATCGATAATGCGAACCTTACTTTGGACGTTGTGTAATCTTTTTATCATCAAATATTTTATGCATATTGCAACTGCTAGAAACCAACATCTACATATTTAAATACATGCAAATTTATTTAATATAAATTTATTTCAAGAAAGCTTGCTAGCATAAAAATTTAGTCTCTAGTACAATGTAACAACTAATAAAAAACATTAGCAATGTCAAAACATTGAAAAAATCTTAAATTATACTAAAAATACAAATTCTAAGTAATAATGACACTAGCAGCATGTAGTAGCATAACTAACACCTTCCTAGATATTCTCTGACCATTCTACAACAACTGTTCGTTGAGCCACCTCTGTTTGCAAGTCATTCTCATTATCAGAATCATCATTAGGATATTTCTAGGTACCTTCATAATACAACTCTAACTAGGGTAACAGGAACAAACATGTTAATTCAAGTACTGAAATAGTAAGGTACAAAAGACAACCAGATATGAGTATCTGCTATTTAGATAAACAGATCCCAAAGCGGAGGTCGTATCGCTCATCAGAAGTACTCCTTTGGATAGTTTCATAAGTTTTTTATTGGTGCAATCCTGAATAGACTCATGGTCTGTACTCCTCCGGGTAGATTTTCTCGCCTATGCTCGGAAGAAAACCACGTCCTCAAAAGGATTCAACAAGATACATAATAGCATGTTGCAAGTAAAACAATTATATATATATATATATATATATATATATATATATATATATATATTGTTATTGCTGGAAAAAATATTGTTTAAGTTACAAAGATGGATCAAACTTGCCACAAATTTAGATCAAGAGACGATTACTGTCCTTATTGGTCTTACGTAATCGGAATACAAATTGACTCGAAGCTTGCAAATATGAGAGACTATTAATCAAAATACGTTCTTCCTTGCAATCGTAGTTGAAATGATAAGATAGAACGTTTACAACTACTAGAATAAAGAGATAACAGATGCTTGCTGGAGTGATGAAGACGACCGTTGCTTAAAGCAAGATTCGTCCTCTACCGACGACCTGCTTCCAGGAACCAGCAAGTTCACATGATGAACTTCTGGAATGCTCTAAGTCACCTCTGTGAACAACTCGAACGGACTCCCTGGACGAAGGACAACTCCTTTTCTCTTCTCGTTTTTTCGTATCTCCCTCAAAAGGAGGCACAAAGAGAATATATATATAGATATAGGTGGAAACCCTATCCGTAATCCCGACCGTCATCCAAAGTGAGTCATTAAAGCGTCACTGCGCCCTTCGCCCTAGGCCGAGTCCGAGTCGCTAAGCCCCTACGAAGCTTAGCTCACAAGAAAATTTTCTAAAGAGTGACAAAAAACATAAATATTTTTTTGAGAAATTTAAACTTAGCCCCTCTAGGAAAATACTCCACATGGCACTCATATGGGCCAACACACCCCATGTGCATACCTCAATACAAAGCATAGCTATATATTAAGGTACTCACTTAGAATTTTTTTCAATGTGGGACTATCTTTTCTAGTTTGACCAAGCAAAACTTTAACAATCCTCTACATATCTTAATATATGGGCTGAGCGTTCCTCACAGTGACTGCATATCTTGCATTAGGATAGATGTCGCTTATGACCTGAATCTTTCCTCATGGTTCAAACAATAGTACAATACAAAATGGACTATGCATTGAATTCAGTATCATAGCTGCTATCCTTTGCACTCATACAGTGACATTAACTATGCCTCTGGTCGCACATTAAAGGTCCTGTGCTGACTTGGTCTTGGTGTATGTGTCTTGGGTGTCTACACGCTTACCCTCAAGAGACGGCCTACATCTCTTTCCATACACTTAGATGAGTTTTTTTCCGGAGAGTTTAGTATTCCCACAAGACTTGTTCTATACGAAGAACAAACAGTAGACTAAGAGGTTCTGGAATCGAATTCCATCAATATCCCCAAGGACTAAGCTCTGTACATGATATTTTTTCAGTCAATGGTTCTTCCTTGAACCAAAAGTAAGATACCTAGTAGATTTTTCTTTGAACTAATAGCATAAAACTTATGGTAGAATTACAAAGACATAATATCATAATATTTTCAAACATATTTTCTTTGTTATGTCCTCGACCAGCTGGCCCTTAAGGCCTATGGTGAACGGATCCGCTAGATTCTTCTGGCTCTGAACAATAATCACTGTAATGATGCCATCCTTGATGCGCTCATTCAGTGCTCTGTGATGAAGTCACACAGTCCTCTTTTTACTATTGAAGAGATCATTTGATGCCACCGTTGCAGTCGTCTGTTGTCTCCTCCTTTGCACTAACATTATTTTCCAAAATATCCGTGAGAACAATGTTCTTGTTGTTCCTTGCAAATTTGTCTTCAAATAATTCTGCGTCGCGAGAATAAATGATATGATTTGATTCAATATCAAGAAACCTTCGAATATCGCTCTTTTCTGTATATCCCAAGAATATGGTTTTCGTAGTCCTCGTTTCCAGCTTATGAATCTTCATGTCCGGAAGCTTTACATACGCTATGCACCCTCATACTCGAATGATATTCAAGTTATGTCCTACCTTGAACTAGAGTTCATAAGAATAATGTCAGAAGTTACAAACGACACTCTATTTAGAATAAATAAAGGTAGCCGTAAGCACAACTTTACCCCAGAAGCAGTTTGGAAGATCCGCAGTCAACAACATAGAGTTCATGATCTCTATCAACGTCATATTCTTCCTTTCTGAAACTCCATTGGATTGAGAAGAACATGGAGCAGAATGATACAAATTCAAAAGAACGATATTCTCTGCCTTAATCACTTCTGAGTCTCTTGAGTTATTGACCGGTTTGACGTTCTACTTCAGCCTTGCAGTCCTTTAACTTCTCGAACGCTTCATCTTTCGATCTGAAAAGATAGACGAAAACGTAATTCGAGAACTCATCGATGAAAATAATAAAATTATTCATTCCGGCCTTCATGGAGAATTGTTTGAAGTCACAGATATCTGAGTGTACCAACTCCAAAAGATCTATTCTTCGGTTCACTCGCCTAAACGGTTTTCTTACAATCTTCGTCTGCGCATAGACTTCACACTTCTACCTCCTTACCCCTATATTTGGAGATAATCCCTAGACTAGACATCTTATTAATTCTTTTACAATGCACATGTCCTAGTATATTGTGCCACAACTCAAGAGGATAACCAGAATAAAAACCACATTGACACTTTCAGATAGAGTTACAAGTTAAAGTTTGAACATACCTTCAATACAAAAAGTTTATTCGAAGTATGGTCATTTATATGACATCACCATCTGACCGCGGTGATGTCCATCCTCATGCTTGTGTTACACAACAGACTTTATGAGATTAAGTTCTTAGCAATCACCGATACGTGTTTCACATTCTTCAGCGTCAACGACTTCCTTGAAGTCAGTTTCAGCATCATCGTCCCAATCTCAAGTACTTCAGCTTGTGACTTGTTTGCCATCGGAACCTTCTCTGAAGTAGGCTTGTATGTGGTGAACAACTCCCTCTTTGAGTGCACATGGAAGGATGCATCCGTATCCACCTACCGGTCAATGTGCATACCGGATGAGTCAACTTGCACAATCATAGGAACCAAGTTAAGCTTACCTTGCTCTTTCGGTTTGGGCTTGGATCTGCAATCCTTCTTATAGTGGCCCTACTTGCCACATATGTAGCAAGTCATGTCAGACTTGGGCCTTGGTTTGAAAGAAGCCGACTTCATCTTCAGATGGTTAAAGTCCTTCTAGTGTTGTAGGAAGTCTTCTACTTCCCCTTGGAGTTTCCTAACTGCACCATGTTTGTCTTAGCAAGCTGTTTGGACCAAGTATCCATCTTTAGTTGTCCCCTGGATTCATCTTCAACATGAATCTAGTGCAGAAGTTCTTCTAACTCAATCTCCATCTTCTTTTGGTACATATCAGTCTTGAACTTGATCCAACCAGAAGGAAGTTTGGAGACGATGACTCCCACCATGAATTTGTTCTTTAGCTTCATGCTTTCCTCTTCAAATTTCTGCTGCAACTTCAGCAGCTCTGAGACTTGTGGAAATATGACCTCATTTTTAAATTGCATAGTCATGAATTTGTCGACAAGACGGATCTTGGACATCTTCTCATCAGACTTGTAGTGCTTTTTCAGAGACTCCCAGACTTCTCTATCATAAACCTTCTTGCTCTATGATTTTGCCATGGAATCATCCATGGCGTTGAGAATCAACAACTTGCAAAGATTGTTGTCTTTCTTCCACTTTTTCTTCAAGGTAGTAGCTTCTGCAAGCCTCTATGCATTATCCGTATCTGGAAGAGTTGGTTCGGGATCTGTCAACACGTAATCGACGTTTACGAGTTTAAGATTAAGAATGATTTTCCTCTTCCAAATATAGAAGTGGTTTCTGTCAAACTTCTGAAGTTTGTTATAACTTGTATCGAGAAGGCTTGCACGGTTCTCCATCTTTGTTGCTGAATATTTCGTTGAGATTGTTATTGTCGAGATTACAAAGATGGATCAAACTTGCCACAAATTTAGACCACGAGAACATTACTGCCCCTTATTGGTCTTACGTAATCGGAATACAAACTGACTTGAAGCTTGCAAATATAAGAGACTGCAAATATGAGAGACTGTTAATCAAAACACGTTCTTACTTACAATCGCAGTTGCAATGATAAGATAGAATGTTTACGACTACTAGAAGAAAGAGATAGAACACATATTTGCTCATGTATTGAAGACCATTGTTGCTCAAAGCAAGATTCGTCCTTTATCGACGATCTGCTCCTAGGAACGAGCAAGTTCACGTGATGAACGTCTGGAATGCTCTAAGTCATCTCTATGAACAATTCGAATGGACTCCATGGACGAAGGTGGCGGCCACAACTCCTTTTCTCTTCTGTCTCTCTTTTTCGTATATCACTCAAAATGAGACATGAAAAGAATATATATAAAGACAGGTGGAAACCCTAACCCTAATTCTGGTTGCTGCCCATTACTGTAAGATAAGTACCAATCAAAACGGAATCCCAAAAAATTAGATCAATTTAAATTGATTTATCTACCATAACCGTCTAAATCCCGCAATCAACAAAATCTGCGCAAATTTTGCGTTCAGCGCAGTCTGTATGCAGATTCGGTGACCAGCATAGCCGAGCAGAAATGCACACAGAAACACGCGCAACAACGTGCCCAGCAATGCGCAGAACTGCACGCAGAACCGCAATAAGAATCTGTGCGTAGAATCGCTCGCAGAATCTGCGCGCATAAACGTATCCAAAAATACGCAAAAATACTATAGCACAGAAACGACCGCAAGAAATAGGCGCAAGCGCTAACTCACGCCAGATGCGTACGTGCGAAGTGCAAAGTGCGCCATCAAAGAGTCACTTTGCGCCCGAGTCCGAGTCAGGGTCGGACTTAGCACCTAAGCAAATTTTCCAAAGAGAGTGACAAAAAAATTTAAAATTTCATTCAGGAATTTAAACTTAGTCCCTCTAGAAAAACATACCATATGACACCTACATGGGCCACCATACCCATGTGCATACCTCGATACAAAGCATAGTTATATATTAAGATACTCACTTTGTCACGCCCCGATCTCCTGCATGTTCGATTTTTCTCGCTGGAAGTGAGATCACCACGCCAACACTCCCGCAGAAAATCGTCTCCATCAAGGCGTGATGCCGTACAAGCCTGGAATTGCGCTTGTACAAGGCAAGAAGATAAAACAATCTTTGGTACGTCTCAGAAATAACATCACAGCAGAAGTAAGCAGACAAAATTGAAGTCACACAAGATATAAGGAAAGTATCTATTTTATTGATATTGAATGGATTACAAAGCTCTCAATAGCCAACTTGAAATACATGCTCTCTAGGCTTACAATGAACTTTGCCAACTGGGCTTACAACATCACTGGTACAACGAATGCCTTGTTCCATACATTATACCCTGTATAGCAGAAGTTGTCATCTCCAGGAGAAGAGCTTATGCACACCCAACAGTCCTGCGATGCCTCAAGACAAATCAAGCTTTGTCCTCGCACCTGCTAACCTGAAATATTGCCCACATACGTAGGTCAGTACTCCACATGTACTGACAAGAGGGCTGACCCCACTCCCCTAAAATAAACACTAAGTAATCATGTGATAGGAACATTATTAAGTATGATCTTGATCTGTTGCCTTAGGGTCATTTACAGTTTATAACGATAAGAATGTAAAGCAAGCATGCAGTAATTTGTAAGGGACAATAAAGCAGCATATTGTTATCCATAACTAAGAGAAATTTGAAGCATGCATCTTGTTCATGTAAAGCAGACATATTGATCATATTGGATAGGAGACATCAAGCATACAGTTATTCATGCTCAATAGGAAAAGTAAAGCACAAGTTATCACCCTTTGGTAATTCTTACTCACGATCGTTTAGCCATCCCTGTAAATGAGTAATAACTTACTCTGCCTGCATAAGACATTATTAGTATGCGCTCACTGACTTCGCGTCATCTTGGACTTCATGGCTAGATGGCTCCCCTCCCGAAGGGTAGCAAGCCTAACCGAGAGGTTTTCGAATCGCTCGTGCTATCCCTTAGCACGCTGGAATTCGACGTCCTTCTCAGTGCAGGGAGCTAGCCTCACTGGAAGTCTTGAATTCCGGATTACCAGTACTTCAGCATCCTCTCTTTGTTCCCCCTAGGATGAATCGGGTCCGTGGCCCCGGATTACCGTTCAAGGAACATTTAACCTTGTGCACAAGTTGTCCATGACCATGCAAATATATGCAACTTAGCTATAAAGAAATATAATATATGGTACTAAAAATGAAATTGAATAACCCACATCTCTTATTTGTTTTGCCCCCTGTCTTGAGCCGCAGCTCGTAATACTTTCTTGTCCAGTCCAGGGTCTACCTTGCCCAGTCCAGGGTCTACCTTGCCCAGTCCAGGGTCTCATACTTACCGCCCAGTCCAGGGTCTTTTTATAATTGTTAATGAAAATATCCCGACATTGCCATCACAACATATAATCCACATTTTAAAATAGCAACAGGTTAATAGACATGTGATTATTATCTTTCTTTATCTTTTATGATTTCTTGCTAGCTAGCCTTAAGCAACTAACTTACACAAACATGAACTAAATCATTTTGTTAAGCGTGAAGATAAAGGATCGAAGAACCAACATCACTCACATTTATCTGAAGGGACTTTCCAGCACAATCTCATAGCCTTCTGAATTGATCCTTCCGCATAACCCAAGTCCAACTAGCTTTCTTTGAGCCAACCCAGCCATCATAGTGCACCGTGTGGAGCGGAGCACTACATAATATACCACTCAGAAAAAGTTTCTTCCTCGAAACTCAAACTAAACTCATACCACTTAACACATTTTCAAGCCACTTCATGTCGAACTCTGCGTCCGCATCACATGATAACTATTGCTCAATTTAGCATCTTTCCCTAGGACCATACGAATGATTAATCCCACCATCTCTTTCTTTGTGTAAACCCATGTACGCCCATTTTAACTCACCTCGCTTCTCGCCGTAGCTCCATTTGAATTCAGTTCACCACAGTCTGGTTCGTACAACACATTTCAGGCGTCTCCGAAATATGGTGCACTCAACCAATGTCAATGGTTAAAGAAATCAAATGGTTACCGATGCAACTTTATCACAATATACGAATCATTTATTACGCACAGCCAAACTTGTCTTTAGCCACAATTCTCATAAATCCTTTTAAGTCCTCAGGTCAATCCTGTTAGCGTCTTTCTGACAAATTTTTTTCCGTCGCACAACTTGTATAACCAAGTTTCTGTCTAACCGTTTCCAACATTCGCTCATATCTTTTTGATCCCACATATGTTAATTCCTTTGAACTTTTCTTACAGTCCATCTCAAATGATATTTATTTCGCATAACCATGCTCCACTGATCTACAACTAGTTAGGCAACATGGACTATTCACATTATACTATTTACCCCAATGCTGAACTTAATTTCTGCCAAACTCAAGAAACATCTTTTCTGAACCAACACAATTTGGCTCTTTCCGACATACTCCGAAATGCAACTTTCCATCCTAATGACATCGATATCCAACAAGTCCAAAGTTCCCTTCAAAATATTTTTCGGACCATTCCACAAGCTCAATAAAGCATTCTAGTAACAATTCCACCAACCCAAAATTCCATCTCATTGTTGTAAGTTTTATTCCTTTATTCCAATGTAATTCCAACCAACTGAACAAAATTTTCCAATCTGTCATTCCGTCAAAGGCATCCAATCTATTTCTCCGAAACTGTCAATTCCAACTTGTTCCCTCTTTCGGACAGCACCCATTTTGATTCTTAAACCAACTATCTATCACATGCCGACTCCCAACGCATACTAAGCAATTCTTACCGAGGCTAAAAACTCGGGCATTATCGATAGGGTCATCCTATGGGTCGTCAACGATTAACGTAACTTTCGTTCAAGCTTCTATGGTTAGCTACTCTGACAGCTAACCTCTGCATTATAGGTAACTTGCCTAACACAGATGGCTGCTAGGGCATTACCAATCTCTTATCTTAGGGCAACCAACCCAACCAATCCAAGGGACTACCCACACTCTGAACTTACTCTCTTCCTTAATGACTTATACACCACAGTCATTTACCCTTGATCAATACTACCCATCATCACTCTAGAGTCAAGTCTCTTGTCAACATTCTTTCCTTAAGGGGCGATATCCAACCAGCTAAGGAACTCTACCTTAGTCTATAACCAATGTCCCAGTCCACATCCGACAATCTAGGGTCATGTCTATTGTCCGATACTCATTTTTCTCGGGTCAATCATCCAACCAACTAATTCTAGACTCATCCTAGAATCGACGAAGTCAATCCTTTAACTTCAATATCTAACTTTCGAATCCATTATGTAAACTTTCGATAAATCATATTCAAATTGCTAGTTTGCCTTTCTCGAAACCCATAATTATGTGCTCACTCCAAATTGAGTTCTTTTATCAAATTCATGATTCCTGTTATTTGATCCCATTCCACTTAACTGGCCAACTATTTTAGTCCACACATCTCCAGCTTATTAATTAAACCGTCTATGATATAAAATCTTTGCTCTCGCTTCTTTTCTAACGTATTCGCCATTCCGATGCATCATTCGTCCGACACCGTCTGGGTTAACTCATTCGAATTAACCATCAACTATATTTTGCACCCACTTATTACGGCCTTATACCGAATTATATCTTCACTAAGCCACATTCAATGCATATCCACATGTTCTATACATTGATCATACCCCAATTCCAAATCCCATCCAGCTTCAATAATCATACCATCCCAATCATTATAACAAAGTCATACAGTTACTTAAAATTTGATACGTCCGGTTCATTAACCGATTTGCTATCTGTGCGCCTAGTCTTTCTGCCGACAATAGCTATCCCCAGTTTCCAACCCAACTTGCTATATCTCAAACTTTATTTGCATCCCATCATTTGCAGTCTCGTAAGAATTGCCTTATAAATTTGCACCAAGTATTCCAGCCTAATCTGACGGGTCTATAACTTGTCTACCAGTATTCATGCAACCAATATATCTAGGGTCAGCATTTCTTATCTTGTGATGCATCTGGATCCTTCGAGTTCATGCGCATGTATCCGACTTATCCATCACCGCCAAGCACATTTCCCATATCGCTGGTACTATCCTTGAACTAGGTACGTATTGCCATTACACACCTAAGGTCAAGGGCACCGTTCCCTAAATTCTTGTTTCATCTGCAAATGTTCTACATACTTCTCATATGCCTATGACACATTTCATTCAATATGAAGTTTCTATCCGTCCGAATACAAGTTTTCTAGTTACTACACGACCAATATCATTTTCTCCGTAAGTCTCCTTTAGTGTACCTCATAATCGCTATCGAAACCAACTTTTTACCCAACCGTTTCAAGCCACCCTTTGAATATGTCAAACGTTAAGCCGCTATTACCAACCAAGGAATCCATGTTTTATATTTCCCAATGTCTCATTATCCGTTCACTCTAGCAACAATTTAAGTAAACATCCTAGCACGCAACTAGTTATCAATCCTTTCGTCCAATCGTTATTCGCAACCGTTCAAGCTCTCATTACTGCTCATTACTCGTGTTCCAACCGAAGTACTATTCCAACATGACATCCATCTGACTGATTTTACATCACTGTCCAATATTTATGCAACTCATATCATTATTCCCAACCGAGGCGTTCACTATACTTTCCATTATCCAACATAGAGGTTTCCATCCACCGTCTATTATAGATCATTTGAATCCAACTTATCAAGGGACATTTGAGTCACATATCCACATAGCATAATTTTTCCATTCCTTGGTTCCCAACTCGATAATTTTTTCCGTTAGCCCACTATGCGCTCTCCAACAGGATCACCGCGCTCAGCAACGGGATCAGAGCAATAAATGATATACCACTCAGGAACTAAGCCATTCCCCCAAAATTCTATTCTTGCACCGATTTGACATTTGTACCAAGCTATCATTCCCTTTGTGGCTCTGCCGACCACAATTACCATGCTACTATCTCGTTTTAAAACATAACCAAGCCCACGTACTGTTCAACTTACTTCTGGTTGATCCTAATACTGATGTTACTGTCGACTTCTCCTTGGTGCACCATACCGGTACTCACTGTCGATTGCCACATATCAATCGCTTCTTTGAATCCCACTGACAAGCATCAATTATAGCCTACTTGTTTATTAATGCATCGATCATTGTTGGTGTTTCTAGGCATCATTACTATCAATAAATTCTTTTACGGCATCGACATATTTAGACTTATTGTATGGAATATCCAGTGAGTGTAAACGACGGTCAAAGAACTTTCCACCGAAGCAACTCAAAATATATGCGAAAGCACTAAGAACATTCACAGAAGCATTTTGGATAATCACGGAAGCAACTTTGATATTTGCGAAAATAAATCCTTGAACAACACTGAAGCGACTGCGATTAATCGCGGTAGAAACTTTGAATAATCACTGAAGCAACTTTGAGTATTCGCGGAAGCAACGTTGAGTAATCGCGGAAGCAACTTTAATTGAAATGAATCAAATCCAGGGATGTAAAACCGTGCTCTGATACCAATTTGTCACGCCCCGATCTCCCGCAGGATCGATTTTCTTCGTTGGACGTGAGATCACTACCCCAACGTTCCCGCTGGAAATCGTCCCCATTAAGACGTGATGCCGTACAAGCCTGGGATTGCGCTTGTACAAGGCAAGAAGATAAAACAATCTTTGGTACGTCTCAGAAACAACATCACAGCAGAAGTAAGCAGACAAAATTGAAGTCACACAAGATATAAGGAAAGTATCTCTCTTATTGATATTGAATGGATTACAAAGCTCTCAATAGCCAACTTGAAATACATGCCCTTTAGGCTTACAATGAATTTTGCCAACTGGGCTTACAACATCACTGGTACAACGAATGCCTTGTTCCATACATTATGCTCTGTATAGCAGAAGTCATCATCTCCAGGAGAAGAGCTTCTGCACACCCAACAGTCCTGTGATACCTCAAGACTAATCAAACTTTGTCCTCGCACCTGCTAACCTGAAGTGTTGCCCACATACGTGGGTCAATACTCCACATGTACTGGCGAGAGGGCTGACCAAACTCCCCTAAAATCAACACTAAGTAATCATGTGATAGGAACATTATTAAGTATGATCTTGATCTGTTGCCTTAGGGTCATTTACAGTTCATAGTGACAAAAATGTAAAGCAAGCATGCAGTAATTTGTAAGGTACAATAAAGCAGCATATTGTTATCCATAACTAAAGGAAATTTGAAGCGTGCATCTTGTTCACGTAAAGCAGACGTATTGATCATATTGGATAGGAGACATCAAGCACACAGTTAGTTATTCAGGCTCAATAGGAAAAGTAAAGCACAAGTTATCACCCTTTGGTGATTCTTACTCACGATCGTTTAGCCATCCCTGTAAATGAGTAATAACTTACTCTGCCTGCATAAGACATTATTAGTATGCGCCCTGTTTACATGAAGGTCACTGACTTCCCGTCATCTTGGACTTCGTGGCTAGACGACTCCCCTCCTGAAGGGTAGCAAGCCTAACCCAGAGGTTTCCGAATTGCCCGTGCTATTCCTTAGCACGCTGGAATTCGACGTCCTTCTCAGTGCAGGGAGCTAGCCTCACTGGAAGTCTTGAATTCCGGATTACCAGTACTTCGGCATCCCCTCTTTGTTCCCCCTAGGATGAATCGGTTCCGTGGTCTCGGATTACCGTTCAAGGAACATTTAACTTTGTGCACAAGTTGTCCATGACCATGCAAATATATGCAACTTAGCTATAAAGAAGATATATAATGCATGGTACGAAAAATGTAATTGAATAACCTACAGCTCTTATTTGTTTTGCCACCTGCCTTGAGCCGCAGCTCGTAATACTTTCTTGCCCAGTCCAGAGTCTATATTGTCCAGTCCAGAGTCTACCTTGTCCAGTCCAGGATCTCATACTTACCGCCCAGTCCAGGGTCTTTTTATAATTGATAATGAAAATATACCGACATTGCCATCACAACATATAATCCACATTCTAAAACAGCAACATGTTAATAGACATGTGATTATTATCTTTCTTTATCTTTTATGATTTCTTGCTAGCTAACCTTAAGCAATCAGCTTACACAAGCATGAACTAAATTATTTTGTTAAACGTGAAGATAAAGGATCGAAGAACCAACACCACTCACATTTATCTGAAGGAACTTCCTATCACGATCTCATAGCCTTCTGAATTGATCCTTTCGCATAATCCAAGTCCAACTAGCTTTCTTTGAGCCAATCCAGCCATCATAGTGCACCTTGCGGAGCGGGGCACTACATTGGAGTTTTTTCCAATGTCAGACTTATCTTTTCTAGTTTGGTCAAGCAAAATTCCAACATATATAACATAACGAGATCATGGGATACAACCAAGGCTAACTAGCTAATCAAATACAAGTTGCGGATAACGTTCACATGCATGGACTCTCAGGAGTAGCGCTCTACTATCAACATATCATCGAGTAGTGCTCCTCTCGAGACACTATGAAGAAGGGACATTTTGATCTCATATCATGTTAATTGAGTAGTGTTCTCGACAGCCATGAACTAGTCAACTGGTCTTTCCACTGGTGTAACCTGTTGACCAGTGTTTCATCTATTTTAGCACCTGGAAGATTTGAACTAGATGTTACAACAGTCAACTCTGTGATCAAATTTACAATTGACTGGGGCATAAAGTCAGCCATCAGGTTTTGGGGCATTTACATCAAAATATTGTTTCTTTTTTCATGTTTTGAACTATCTAGTTTTGAATTACACTTGTTTCTGTTTGTATATTAGAATATTCTTAGTATATTTGTTGGTATATTTGTTGGAATATTAGAATATTCTACAGGGGTTTTTAATGAGGTATTATTGTAAGATGAAGGGTTGTAAGGCTATAAATAGCCAAGAGATTATCAATAAAAAATATAACAATTACTCCAAAAATATTTTATATGGTATCAGAGCCCAAACCCTAGCTACCACCTCCTAAACCCTAGCCGCCGCCACCACCACCGCTGCCACACCGTCCGCCACCACCGCTGCCGCACCGCTCACCTGCCACCACCATCGCCGCTCGCCTGCAGGACGCGACGAGTGAAAGTCCACTCATATGGTGGTATACATTTGGCTCTTTAATTCTTTAGTCCAGTCGATCGCTGCTACAATGGATGGCCTTGAGATGGTAAAAGACGTGTAGGAGAAGTTGAGGAGAACCTACGATGGTGTGGGGAATAACTTGAAGGTTTTCCAGATCAAGGGGGAGATCGGCGACACCGTACAGGAAGAGAAGACGGTACAGGAGTATGCCACAGAATTGGAGCATCTGTGGTTGGATTATGATCACTTCTCAGATTGGACGAGCTGCGAAGACCCGAAGTGTAAGGAGAGACATGTATGTCTGCAGGAGAGGACGATGAAGTTTCTTAAGAGGCTGGCCACAGTGTTTGCTCAGAGGAAAACACTACTTCTATCCCAATCGAAGATTCCTACACTTGAGGAGGTTATCTCGGCTATGATCCAGGAGGAGACTTGTATTAAGCTACAGGCAGGGACAAGTGGTCCTCCTGAAGTAAAGACAGTACTGGCGGTTGCCAATTCAGGCGACACAGGACCTAAGGGAGACCCCTGGCAGTGTGACAACTGCGGGGAGGTGGGCCATCTGAGGTATGCTTGCAGCAAACCACCCAAGGAGGAAGATTCAGGTGGCGGACGTGGACAATTTGGAGGACGTGGCCGTGGGGGTTGACGGGGTGGTCGAGGAGGTTATCGGGCGAACCTGCTGGTAGCAGAAGGCGAGGAGGGAGCTAATGGTGCCTATACTGAGGAGGATCAGGCACTACTGGACATGCTGGAAGTACTCAGGAGAAAGCAGAGAGCATTAAGTGATGGAGACAGGAGGATTGGGACTAAGGAGGCGTCCACCTCAGTCTTCGCCAGAGGCAACGCTGCCATATATGCCCATCCATCGAAAGGTACCGATGACTCACTCGTCCTTACATCTATGGCTTCTCTTAGATCGTCGGACTTGATTGTCGATTTAGGTGCATCTCGACTCGTGACAGGGAATGCTAGTGAGTTCTCTTCCTACTGTCACGCCTCGATCTCCCGCAGGCTAATCGGTCGTCCCCGCTAGGCGAGAATCACCGCGCCAGCGCTCCCGCGGGACGATCGCTTAACCCATCTGGACGTGATGCCGCACGAGCGTGAGCCGTGCCCATGCAAGGCCGTAGTTCGGCTGGGGGTAAGAGGTCTAAGCCACAGAGTCGCACAGATTATCCGAGTTCGGCAGAATTATTATAAACGCATAAGCGATTGGTAACAAGTTCACTGAGTCGACAATAGCGGAAGCATTAAATAACACAAGTATAAGTAAAGCAAACTCCTTATTGATATTGAACAAGTGTTACAGGCGGCGCATAGTCGAGATTACAAGTCGCTCAAACCTCTCTGAAATAGTAAAAGCGTCCCAAGTGGCTACATTTGTGAAATGATGTATAGACGATGTTCCAACATTATGTCTTGTATATCTGCTTCAGTTCCGGACACAGCGCTCCAAGGCTCTACGGTAAACTCCACGCCTTAGCACGTACGAATGAGGTTCTCCCGTACCCTACAAACAATCTGGTGGATTATCAGTACATGAATGCACTGGTGGGGAGGCTACTCGCCCGCTCGAGAAATCCAAACACGTAATATAGGTTCTGTGCACCAACTATTATGTTGTCTTTCTAGTTGCCTTAGGATCAGTTTCATGGCATAGATGAATAGCCTATCTTGTGTGGCAGTGCGCCTGTGCGACATAAGAGGAAACACGACGAGACTTACCAACTTACCATTGTCCTTCCCTGTCCAAGGTATTCATTATAATGAATCAAAGGACAATAGAATATGCAAACACAAGTGTTTCATGCGAGATTCCATATCGGATGCACGAGTATACAGGTTATGCAAACGTGTTTGCTTCAGACGTTCAAATGCTCTATTACTCACATGTGTCTCACATTCATATCGTTTAGCTGATTCAGATTATTTGATGCGATGCAATGACTCGCACGCGGATAGCCACTAAGCGAGGATGACTTATCTATAATGACAAAAGTCACTGGCATAGCCATAAAGGACGGGTTACAGTCTCGAGACGAGAACGATATGCAACGCAAGTGGCGAGCCCCCTACAAAACGTTCCATCCATGACAAACGACTGTTCGAATTTTCTGCCCGGATCGGATCGGTCCCAGAGCCCCAGCGACCGTCCGCGGAAAACAAAAATCTTGTGCACAAGTTGTCCGCGACATGCAAGTCTTGGATCATTCCAGATTCAAAACAATAATTCTTAATTCTTTTCTGAACGAGCATTGCTCCACGAGCTGTTGATTGGTTTCTTTACTTAACATGATTCTCGTTCAGTACTCAACTTAACTTGATGCAATCTAGGGCAATACAAGCATGAGACAATCACATAGCATGATCTGTCCTTGTATAGTCTTCCTGAGCCGTTAGATTGAGTACAAGACTAGTATCACTTTTCTGTGTTGCGATGTTATCTTGCTTGACTGTCCTTGACGCAGTCCCCTAGTTCGGGAAATACCTTGGCGACCTAACGGTCCCGTATACTTTCAATGTTCTATACTTGGCTCCGAACGACTATTAGATAGTCTTCCGGTGGTTTGGATAAAAACAAGGCAAGATGGCATTCACTTGGTACTGGCATGCAAATATATGACAAGCATTGAATTGGGACAACATTATAAGTTAACATATAAGCAGGCAAACATGCACTCGTGCGAACATAAGCATTCACATTGGCTCGAGCCCGAAGGTAAGCCGAGGAGTGACCGTAAAGGGACTTTCCTAGCAACATGATCTAGGGTCATGCAGTGTAGCAGTAAAAAAGTGCACTACGAAGAGTATAATGTTTCTACTCGAGGCATAGCGGGGTCTAGTTGCACAAGGCAAAGATAGCATGCGAGGGTCTGTATATAAACAATGTTTCATTTCCATATTCTAACACAAGCAATATAAGTTGGGATTATTTCCTTAGCTAGGTGCATTGTATTCTTATTAGCATGCAGGGAGTGATTCACCTAGCGACTAGTATGAAACATCCATATTTTATGTGTGCTGGCTAAGCAAAGACAAGTTCACCGTAGCCACCCACCTTAGCGATGATTCGCCTCGGTCGAGGGATACTCTGAGCGAGCCTCTGAAAGCCTAAGTCGGACTCCTGAAGAGCTAAGTCTGGGAATCCTCTTGCCACAAACGAGTATTTTCACTGAAGCAAAGTGGGTCGGGACGTTGCACTTTTGTCGTTTGAATCGGCGTCCGCTTGAGCGGAACGGAGTGTTACATCATACACCACTCAGAAAAAGTCTCATCCTCGAGACTTACTGAGGGCATGTCGTTCTATCACATTATTGAATCTATCCCAGTGTAGCAATTCGTACCACTAAATCCATTTGAACACAATCTCCTACTCAATCCTTATGCCGTGTTGCGTGTATGTTGAGTCAGTCTCATTTGCGCCTTAGCGCGGGACATATTTCTTAACGCGAAGTATGTTTCAATCCATCATGAATAATGATCTAGGGCTGGGACAAACTTATTAAAGTCATTATACTTGTTCGTGTGGATATTCACTTGCACTAGTATCGAGATCGGCATATTGCGAGTCTGGATCGTGCACATATTCGAAGTACCCCTCAAACATATGCATGTCAACCAACTCGGCGATAGCGAAGTCTCAGCACTCGAGTTTCACATCTCTTTGAGTCTTGGATCGTGCACACGTTCAAGGCGTTCCTCAAACATATACATTCAACCAAACTTCGAGATAGTGAAATCGGACAAGCTACTTTGCGAAAATCTCAAGGGTTCGTTTTATGATTTATAAGGATACTTCCGACATGGTCAATCAAATTCTATATCATTTTTCATTCCAACACAATCATAAGTATTTGCACTACCGTTAAGCACGACTTATTTGTTTTACCGACTAGCGTTCATCCGTTCGGGTCAAACTTAGCATACGTTACCGTTTACAAGTCTAACCCTAAATCTTGTTGCCCCAGTTATAGCTTGTTCAAGCCATATGATAAAGTCGGTAACACAGGTTCATTCACTCGGCACAGGGTCGTCTGCCTAATTGCTAGGTCAGCTCACAAGGTCATAAGTACAGGTTCAAGCACACGATACATCGTGCAAATTCATCGCACGATGCTCGTCCCAATTCCTAGGGTCAAACCATTGTTCATTTGCACGGGGTAATCTACCCAAGCTCGTTTCACTCAAATTTTTAAACATTGAGCACAGATTTTCCTACTCTCAATAACACGTTCGTTTGTACGGGGGACGAGTCCGTTCAATAAAATCTAAGATATATCCAAGTTGCAGGACAAGCCTAGTGATTTGCATAGTCTATCTCTCCAAACATGTTTTGATAGAATCCATATCGATGCCAAGATTCAATTCTAAACCTTAGATTATAATCCAAGTCATCCAGCCTGATTCACGTATTCGTTCACGAAACCATCAAGCATGATTTATTTCAGGTTCTAGGCTAACTTATCCATCGAAACATTTTCGATCACTTGTATTTCCAAATCCGTCTTATCGTGTCGAACCAAAAGTCAAGACGATCTATAAGTTGTCATGCTCCGGTCTCCAGCAAATTCGATCACCCTCGTTAGACGTGAGATCATCACGTCAACGCTCCCGCTGGATAATCGTTCTAATCCGGACGTGACGCATGTACGAGCATAGAGTTTCGCTCGCACAAGACAAGAACGTTTGAACGTTATGGTTTTCTTCGGCACGATCGAGACATCTTATAAATCACCTTTAACTCCAGCCAAGTTATATATATCCATCGAGTCAAGTTCGTTCATGCAGTGATCATAATTTGTCTAGTAAAATTATCCAACTTCAAAGTTACCATTCGGTAATTCCATAGTCTACTTATATCATTCCTCAAAAACTAAGTTTCAAATATTCAAGCCCAAGTGTATTTCATTTTGATACGTTCCATTCATCGAGTTTGTTTAGAATAATCACTGAACATGTTCCCGTGAGTTCGATCATCCCCGCCGTACGTGAAATTACCACGCCGGCGCTCCCGCAGGATAACCGTTCTCGTTGGGATTGATTTCGAGAGTTACCGTTTCGAACTTGATTTCAAGATCATTCTTCCAAACTCCAAGCCAAATCCATTATCGTTCATCTTTTACCGAACTACAATATTCATTTGGGATTTACTTCTATTCGAACGATATTGTATTCAAGTTCGCTCCGTTTGTTTCAATCCGAAGTCGCTCGCACAATCCTCAAGTTTCCAACAAGTTTCGTTAAACAAGATATTGATTTCCATTTTATGAATCCCAATTCGATATAAGCCTTATCGTTTATTCAAGACACTCTCAATTCCGTTCAATCCGATTTATCGCACGAGACCTATGAATCCGTTCGGATATTTCTACATGGTCCATACACCACTCAGAATTGAGTCATCCAATCAAATCCTTAATCGATTTGTATCATCCGACACAAAATATCGTTCGAGCTATTTTTCAAAATCCAAGCACGGTTCTCTATATTCGTCTAAGCGACAAATCCGAGAATGTTTCATCGGTTGGCATTCTAAGTCTGACTTGTCTTTTATTCCTGAACGATATCCCATCTCGTTTGCAACTTAGCTTGCACCAAAGGGTCTTGGCGCAATATTCTACACAACTTAGTCGAAAGGCTGTGTGCAAAGCTAACCGCTCGGGACAATATTCGATTCCGTACTAACCAGTTGGGCAAACATGTATAGGCAATTCGGGTTTGCACATAAGTCGCGATTCTAGCACGAGTCTAATCCCAAAGGTCTAACACAGGTTGGCACAAAGTCCTAAGTATCACAATTTCGTACAAGCAATCACATAATTTAAATGCACATTTTGAAAGTATTTAGACTCATTGTTGGAACATTTCGTTTGGGACATTGAGAGAGTGTGCAGATAGCAGATAACCCACGAACGAGCTTTCGAAACTGAGAAAATCGAAACGAAGTCCAAAGGCGTATAGCCAAGCTCTGATACCAATCAGTCACGCCTCGATCTCCCGCACGAGCGTGAGCCGCACGAGCGTGAGCCGCGCCCATGCAAGGCCGTGGTTCGGTTGGCGGTAAGAGGTCTAAGCCACAGAGTCGCACAGATTGTCCGAGTGCAGCGGAATTATTATAAACGCATAAGCGATTGGTAACAAGTTCACTGAGTCGACAATAGCTGAAGCATTAAATAATACAAGTAGAAGTAAAAGCAAACTCCTTATTGAAATTGAACAAGTGTTACAGGCGGCGTATAGCCAAGATTACAAGTCGCTCAAGCCTCTCTCTGAAACAGTAAAAGCATGCCAAGTGGCTATATTTGTGGAATAATGTATAGACGATGTTCCAACATTATGTCATTATGTCTTCTATATGTGCTTCAGTTTCGGACGCAGCGCTCCAAGGCTCCAGAGTAAACTTCAGGCCTTAGCATGCATGAAGGAGGCATCCGCACCGAACGAGGTTCTCCCGCACCCTGCAAACAATCTGGTGGATTATCAGTACATGAACGACCGCTCAATAAATCCAAATACGTAATATAAGTTCCGTGCACCAACTATTATGTTATCTTTCTAGTTGCCTTAGGATCAGTTTTATGGCATAGATGAATAGCCTATCTCGTGTGGCAGTGCGTCCGTGCGACATAAGAGGAAACACGGCGAGACTTAAACTTACCATTGTCCTTCCCTGTTCAAGGCAAACCAAATTAATTTCAAGCACATGCATTCATTATAATGAATCAAAGGACAATAGCATATGCAAACACAAGCGTTTTATGCGAGATTCCATATCAGATGCACGAGTATACAGATTATGCAAAAGTGTTTGCTTCAGACGTTCAAATGCTCTATTACTCACATGTGTCTCACATTCATATCGTTTAGCTGATTCAGATTATTTGATGCGATGCAATGACTCGCATGCGGATAGCCGCTAAGCGAGGATGACTTATCTATATGACAAAAGTCGCTGGCATAGATATAAATGACGGGTTACAGTCTTGAGACGAGAACGATATGCAACACAGGTGGCAAGCCCCGCTACAAAACGTTCCGTCCATGACAAACGACTGTTCGAATTTTTCGTCCGGATCGGATCGGTCCCAGTACCCCAGCGACTGTCCGTAGAAACCAAAAATTTTGTGCACAAGTTGTCCTCGACATGCAAGTCTTGGGTCATTCCAGATTCAAAACGATAATTCTTAATTCTTTTTGAACGGGCATTGCTCCACGAGCTGTTGATTGGTTTCTTTACTTAACATGATTCTCGTTCAGTGCTCAACTTGACTTGATACAATCTAAGGCAATACGAGCATAAGACAATCACATAGCATAATTTGTCCTTGCATAGTCTCCCTGAGCCGTTAGATTGAGTACAAGACGAGTATCACTTTTCTGAAGTGTTGTGATGTTATCTTGCTTGACTGTCCTTGACGCAGTCCCCTAGTTGGGGAAATGCCTTGGCGACCTAACAGTCCCGTATACTTTCAATGTTCTATACTTGGCTCCAAACGATTATTAGATAGTCTTCCGGTGGTTTGGATGAAAATAAGGCAATATAGCATTCACTTGGTACTGGCATGCAAATATATGACAAGCATTGAATTGAGGCAACATTATAAGTTAACATATAAGCATGCAAGCATGCATTCGTGCGAACATAAGCATTCACATTGGCTCGGGCCCGAAGGTAAGCCGAGGAGTGAAACCGTAAAGGGACTTCCCTAGCGATATGATCTAGGGTCATACAGTGTAGCAGTAAAGAAGTGCACTACGAAGAGTATAATATTTCTACTCGAGGCATAGCGGGGTCTAGTTGCACAAGGCAAAGATAGCATGCGAGGGTCTGTATATAAGCAATATTTTATTTTTTGTTCTAACGCAAGCAATATAAGTTGGGATTATTCCATTAGCTAGGTGCATTGTATTCTTATTAGCATGCAGGGGGTGATTCACCTAGCAACTAGCATGAAACATCCATATTTTAAGTGTCCTGGCTAAGTAAAGACAAGTTCACCGTAGCCACCCACCTTAGCGATGATTCGCCTCGGTCGAGGGATACTCTGAGCGAGCCTCTGAAAGCCTAAGCCGGACTCCTGAAGAGCCAAGTCTGAGAATCCTTTTGCCACAAACGAGTATTCTCGCTGAAGCAAAGCGGGTCGGGACGTTGCACTTTTGCCGTTTGAATCGGCTTTCCGCTTGAGCGGAACAAGGTGTTACACCTATACTCAACTAGGATCTGCAGACAACATTCAAACATCCGATGGTACTTTCTAGCCAGTGGTCGGTAAGGGTACTATCGATTGTACAGGTTCAGTAAGATTATCCATTGTTTTACATGCTCCTTTTTCAGTCAGTCTTTTGTCCATTAGTTCTATAATCCTTCAACTAAAATACATTGTCTCTTTTGATATTCCTAAGGTGATCTTCCAGTAGAAGGAGACGGGTCGAAGACTTGGGACTGACACTTGGCATTATGGACTGTGGTACCTGGATCGGGAAGGACTTGATTTGGCATTGGTGTCTGTGGCAGAAAGGGCATGAATGGGAGCACCAAAGATGAGTGCCGATGATACACTGATACTCCATCACAGGCGGTTGATGCACTCCTCTTTTGGTATTTTGAGTATGTTGTATCCATCTATTTATGAGAAGGCAAATAAGGAGAAACTAGTATGTGATGCATGTGATTTAGGCAAACTTACTAGGAGCTCAAATGTTGGTGTGGGCCATAGGAGTTCTTCTGTTTTTGATATTATACATTCTGATGTCTAGGAGCCGTGTGCCACAACTACTATGAATGGTTACAAGTATTTTGTCTCTTTTATTGATTGTTCCTCTTGTGCCACCTGGCTGTATTTGAGGAAGAATAAGAGTGAGGTCTTTGCCTGTTTTTGGGACTTTCATAAACATATCCAAACTCAGTACAGAGCAGTGGTGAAGGTACTAAGGTCTGACAATGGATCAAAGTATACCAACAAAGCACTTGAGGAATACCTGTCAGCCCAAGGGATACAGCATCAGACCACCTATGCATACATACCAACACAGAATGGAGTGTCGGAAAGGAAGAACACACCTTCTGGAGGTGGCAAGGAGCATGATGATCGCCATGAATGTCCCACAGAGTCTGTGGGGCATGCAGTGTTGACAGCGGCTCAATTGATCAACAAGATGCCCTCGAAGGTACTGGGATGGAAGTCTCCATAAGAGATATTGTAAGGAAATAATAGTGGGATACTCCCACTAAAGGTGTTTGGCTGCATATTTTTGTGAAGGACAACAGATCATCTGTTGGGAAAATTGACCCCAGAGCAGTCAAGTGTGTATTCGTGGGCTATTCGGCGACTCAGAAGGGGCACGTGTGCTGGAGCCCAGTAGAGAAGAAGAAGTTTGTGAGCATGGATATTCACTTCAGGGAGTTTGAGCCATACTACCGTCAGGAGGGAACCTCATCCATGAGCAACTCACCTGATACTGAGAGTATGATGCGAGAGAGGAAGATTGGTGAGAGTGTGGTGACCGATTGAGGAGTATGGCATGGAGGAACGTTTGAGGAGGAGCATGAGAGTGAAGAGGAACAGGGGGAGACGATGAGAGGTGTTAGGCGCACGGCTCAGGGGGAGTTACTTACCTACAGTGGAAAAGGGAAGTAAACTGCAGGAGCAGTGTCACGCCCCAATCTCCCGCAAGCCCGATAGTCCCTGCTGAACGTGAATCACCACATTTCAGCTCTCCCGCAGGACTATCGTTCTCATCGGAACGTGATGCCGTGCAAGCCTAAGATGCGCTTGCACAAGGCCAAAGCTTTGAACAAGGGCAAGTAAGCTATTCAATGCTGAAGCAGCGGCACATAACATTGCAGAAAAGTGAAGAACACAATGGCACATGAAAAATAAGCTCTTTTATTGATAATCGAAAATGTTATAAGCGGCGCATGGCCGAGGTTACAGATCGCTCAAGCACTCTTCTCTCGATTACAATAATACCGTTCCATACATTATGTCCCTCTATACAAAAGCAGCACAGCTCGATGCGGCTCAAGGCATCGTCTTCAGATTTCCGGTTCCTTGGGATGAGGCACGGCTATCGCTTCCTCGGACGAACGAGCACCTGAGAACAAGCAAACTGTTGGTGGGTCATCACTTTATGCAAGTACTGGTGAGATAAAATAACTGAACAGAAGCTACACCCCCTGAGACCCACACTAAGTAATCATATGGCAAAATATTGCATTACTAGTGATCTTGCTACTTTTACCTAAGTTCATTTCATGCAGTTCAGAACTATTAGTCAGATTACATCTTTTTGAAAACATAACTTTGAAACAGTTTTGCACATTCAAACTATAAGCATACGAATTGGGACAGTGCGGTATCGTGTAGTGCGCAGCATATATTGTGCAACACAAAACTAACTCTTGGGGCAAAGCTTATCTAGCAGACTGAACATATCGAATCGAGGCAAACATATCATGTATTTATTAGCACATAAGTAGACACATCTATATGATTTCGGTCCCCGAAAAACTCAGGATTGGCAGCGGTAATCCAGCTATCCAATGACTCACATTCTGATTCTATTAGCAGCTGTGACCGAGATTCAGCTCTGCACTAATAGTCATTGTCTGACCGATGCAATTCATGAAGCTCTATCAAATAATCTCTACGATGCAGACAAAATGAATGAGCAGGCTTATGTATAAACTTATATTTCTTACCCCATAGCCGAACGGTTATCCCTGCAGTAAACACACAAGTTAGTCATAATTTGCATATTCATAACTTATGTATCAAATCACTGGCGTCAACAATCGATAGGTATGCAGAAGGTAAACCTAGCATGCGCCCTATCTATATGACGGTCCATGGGTCGTCCCATGATTAGCAGCAGTTGTCCAAGGTTCAGCTCTTCACTAGCACGCACGGGTGTCGGTAGCTGGCACCCGAAGTCCAGCTCTACCAACACACCCGAGTACTAGCAGCTGTGACATCATGAGTTCTGCACCACACTAATAGACATATCGCCCCACTAGACCCCCTTACGGGCCGTATACCTCAGGGCGATCCAAAAATCTCTTCCGGACCGAGCGATTCCCAGTGCCCTAGGAACCGTTCGAGAGACGAGACCTTGTGCACAAGTTGTCCGAGACCAATGCAATGACATAAACACATAGTTCAAGCAAAACAATGATCAAGCAAAACATATGCAGTCTAGCGAAACACATCTTATCGAAACGAAGCACATCTTATCACATTACTAATAGCACACCCCACTAGACCCTTGCGAGCCGTATCCTCAGGGCGTACTATTAGTCACAGCACTCACACATTTTCTTAGCAGATCGATATAGCAGACAGACAAACGAAACATATAAAGGCAAGCACGATTGATTCATATCTTAGTATGCAAAAACTATCTCATTCTTAGCATATTCAAGGGACATATTCGAATAATTCATTTACTTAACTTTCTTAGCATAGCGAAGGTTCGTTCAATAGCTGTGTCGGTGTTTCTAAGCATGCATCATTACTTATTCTCTTTAGCATAGCAATGGTTCTATCTTATTCTGACAAGCATTCATATTCTCTTAGTTAGGCAGCAGATTCGTTTCGATGACAAGCTATGTGAGTTCTCTTTTAGCATACTGAGTCGGTTCTATCAATCTCTTATGAAAACATTCTTCTTAAGCAAACAAGCATTCAAAAACTCAGATTCATTATTAAATCGTGCAAGAATCAGAGAATGCAGTTCTGCCCACTCACCTTTATCAATCGGTCGGGAATTCTCCGAGAAGACTTCCGTTCGAGCAAGCAAGGCGAATCACTTGTACATAGCGTCGTCGCAGAGTGGGGCGCTACATACTTACCCACCAACAAAGAGTTTCGTCCTCGAAACTCAAGGAGAAACTCACGAAAACACAGAGCAGCGATAGTCCTCATCCCTCACCTTCCTTAATCAAAACTCAGCAAATCACAAATCACAAATCACATCTCAAGCAATGAAAACAAATCCATAAAACATTTGTGCGCATCTTTGAGAATATCTATAGACTTATTGTATGGAACGTTCGTTGCAGCACAACACAACTCAGAGTTGGAGGCAACGGAATGGGCAAAGAATCGAGTCGCTCTGATACCATTATGTCACGCCCCAATCTCCCGCAAGCCCGATAGTCCCTGCTGAACGTGAATCACCACATTTCAGCTCTCCCGCAGGACTATCGTTCTCATCGGAACGTGATGCCGTGCAAGCCTAAGATGCGCTTGCACAAGGCCAAAGCTTTGAACAAGGGCAAGTAAGCTATTCAATGCTGAAGCAGCGGCACATAACATTGCAGAAAAGTGAAGAACACAATGGCACATGAAAAATAAGCTCTTTTATTGATAATCGAAAATATTATAAGCGGCGCATGGCCGAGGTTACAGATCGCTCAAGCACTCTTCTCTCGATTACAATAACACCGTTCCATACATTATGTCCCTCTATACAAAAGCAGCACAGCTCGATGCGGCTCAAGGCATCGTCTTCAGATTTCCGGTTCCTTGGGATGAGGCACGGCTATCGCTTCCTCGGACGAACGAGCACCTGAGAACAAGCAAACTGTTGGTGGGTCAGCACTTTATGCAAGTACTGGTGAGATAAAACAACTGAACAGAAGCTACACCCCCTGAGACCCACACTAAGTAATCATGTGGCAAAACATTGCATTACTAGTGATCTTGCTACTTTTACCTAAGTTCATTTCATGCAGTTCAGAACTATTAGTCAGATTACATCTTTTTGAAAATATAACTTTGAAACAGTTTTGCACATTCAAACTATAAGCATACGAATTGGGACAGTGCGGTATCGTGTAGTGCGCAGCATATATTGTGCAACACAAAACTAACTCTTGGGGCAAAGCTTATCTAGCAGACTGAACATATCGAATCGAGGCAAACATATCATGTATTTATTAGCACATAAGTAGACACATCTATATGATTTCGGTCCCCGAGAAACTCAGGATTGGCAGCGGTAATCCAGCTATCCAATGACTCACATTCTGATTCTATTAGCAGCTGTGACCGAGGTTCAGCTCTGCACTAATAGTCATTGTCTGACCGATGCAATGCATGAAGCTCTATCAAATAATCTCTACGATGCAGACAAAATGAATGAGCAGGCTTATGCATAAACTTATATTTCTTACCCCATAGCCGAACGGTTATCCCTGCAGCAAACACACAAGTTAGTCATAATTTGCATATTCATAACTTATGTATCAAATCACTGGCGTCAACAATCGATAGGTATGCAGAAGGTAAACCTAGCATGCGCCTTATCTATATGACGGTCCATGGGTCGCCCCATGATTAGCAGCAGTTGTCCAAGGTTCAGCTCTTCACTAGCACGCACGGGTGTCGGTAGCTGGCACCCGAAGTCCAGCTCTACCAACACACCCGAGTACTAGCAGCTGTGACATCATGGGTTCTGCACCACACTAATAGACATATCGCCCCACTAGACCCCCTTACGGGCCGTATACCTCAGGGCGATCCAAAAATCTCTTCCGGACCGAGCGATTCCCAGTGCCCTAGGAACCGTTCGAGAGACGAGACCTTGTGCACAAGTTGTCCGAGACCAATGCAATGACATAAACACATAGTTCAAGCAAAACAATGATCAAGCAAAACATATGCAGTCTAGCAAAACATATCTTATCGAAACGAAGCACATCTTATCACATTACTAATAGCACACCCCACTAGACTCTTGTGAGCCGTATCCTCAGGGCGTACTATTAGTCACAGCACTCACACATTTTCTTAGCAGATCGATATAGCAGACAGACAAACGAAACATATAAAGGCAAGCATGATTGATTCATATCTTAGTATGCAAAAACTATCTCATTCTTAGCATATTCAAGGGACATATTCGAATAATTCATTTACTTAACTTTCTTAGCATAGCGAAGGTTCGTTCAATAGCTGTGTCGGTGTTTCTAAGCATGCATCATTACTTATTCTCTTTAGCATAGCAATGGTTCTATCTTATTCTGACAAGCATTCATATTCTCTTAGTTAGGCAGCAGATTCGTTTCGATGACAAGCTATGTGAGTTCTCTTTTAGCATACTGAGTCGGTTCTATCAATCTCTTATGAAAACATTCTTCTTAAGCAAACAAGTATTCAAAAACTCAGATTCATTATTAAATCGTGCAAGAATCAGAGAATGCAGTTCTGCCCACTCACCTTTATCAATCGGTCAGAAATTCTACGAGAAGACTTCCGTTCGAGCAAGCAAGGTGAATCACTTGTACATAGCGTCGTCGCAGAGCGGGGCGCTACATAGTACCTATAGTGCCAGTGCCAAGTCCCTTGCCTGCGTCCGTCTCAACTCATAAGACACCTACACCACCACCACCACCAGATTCCCCTTCAAGTGATATCATTCTTCCTACTCCCACACCATTATGAGTACGGAGGACCACTCGCAGCAATACGGAAAATTCTCCTGATAGATATGGTTGGGACCTTGCTCAGTTTGTTTCATATAATAACATCTCTTCTTCTCATGGACCATTCATTGCATCTTTGGATAGTATTACTGTACCTAATAATTGACAGGTTGCCAAGAACGATCAAAAATAGAAAGCGGCGATGCACGAGGAGTTAGGCGCTCTTGAGAAGAACCACACTTGGGACTGGTAAAACTGCCAGAGGGGAAGAGGATAGTCGGATGCAAGTGGGTCTTTACTGTGAAAAAGTAGAGCACTACAAGGCTCGACTGGTGGCAAAAGGATACAGTCAGACGTACGGCATTGACTATGATGAGACCTTTGCACCAGTGGCGAAGATGAGCACTGTCAGGACCCTGATTTCTTTGGCAGCAAATGATGGATGGAAGCTACACCAACTGGATGTGAAGAATGCATTTCTTCATGGGGATTTAGTGGAGGAAGTGTACATGGAGATACCACCAGGATTCTCCACCGATAAGACAGTGGACAAGGTCTGTAGGTTGAAGAAGTCCATCTATGGACTGAAGCAGTCTCCTCGAGCGTTGGTTTGACTGATTTAGGAGAGCGATTATATGGATGAGATATCAGCAGATCAATGCTGATCATACTGTGTTCTTCCGTCGGAGTGGAGGTCACATCACCATGCTTGCGGTGTATATGGACGATATGATTATCACAGGAGATGATGAGCAGGAGATTGCCCGACTCAAGGGGAAGCTTGGCAAGGGGTTCGAAGTGAAGGACCTTGGCCTTCTTCGGTACTTCCTTGGGATTGAGATTGCTCGAGAAGCAGAGGAGATTGTTCTTTCTCAAAGGAAGTATACGTTGGACCTTCTCACAGAGACAAGGATGTTAGGATGCAGATCTGCAGCACCGCCGATCAACCAAGGGTTCAAACTGTGTGCTGAGGCTGGAGAACCAGTTGACCGAGACAGATACTAGAGACTGGTGGGCAAGTTGATCTATTTGAGCCACACACGTCCTGATATCTGGTTTGCAGTGAGTGTGGTGAGCTGCTACATGCATGACCCAAGGAAGGGTTATATGGACGCAGTGTACCAGATTCTGAGATACTTGAAGTGTGCCCCCGGAAAGGGGTTGATATTCAGGAATAATGATCACTTGAGCATCGAGGGCTACTGTGACTCTGACTGGGTTAGCTGTACTGATGACAGGAGGTCTACCTCGGACTATTGCATATTTGTAGGAGGCAACTTGGTCTCTTGAAGGAGTAAGAAGCAGTCGGTGGTGGCCAGATCGACAGCTGAAGCGGAGTACAGAGTTATGGCATTGGGAGTTGCAGAGCTCTTATGGCTGAAGAGTATGCTGGTGGAGCTGAAGCCGGATCAAGGAGCCAAGATGAAGCTGTGGTGTGACAACCAGTCAGCCATCAGTATCGCCAACAATCTAGTGCAGCATGACAGGACCAAACACATCGAGATCGATAGGTTCTTCATCAAGGAGAAGTTGGACCGTGGACTACTGGAGCTAGGTCATGTTCCAACCAAGGAGCATGTTGCAGACAATATGATCAAGGGACTTAGCTCTGCAGATATGATTAGAAGATGTGACAAGATGGGCTTAGTGAATATCTTTCGTCCATCTTGTGGAGGAGTGTTGGTATATTAGAATATTCTTGGTATATTTGTTGGTATATTAGAATATTCTTGGTATATTTGTTGGGATATTATAATATTCTACAGGAGGTTTTAATGGGGTATTAATGTAAGATGAAGGGTTGTAAGACTATAAATAGCCTTATCAATAAAAAATATAACAATTACTCCAAAACTATTCTACAGTTTCTTATGTATAGTTTCATGTTTGAAGGGCATATATATGAGTCTCTTCTACATTTTTTTTTATGTCAGGTGACTAGATTGTACAGGGACAAGGAACATGCTGAAATTGAATTTACTGTGAGTTCTATTTTGTTAGTAAAATATGAGAAAAGATTTATTCAAGTATTTACAATATGTGTTCTTCATCATGTATATTGCTTTAATTGATCTACATATCCATCTGTAGATTGGCCCAATCTCTACCGATGATGGTGTTGGAAAGGAGGTTATTACCCAGTTGACAGCAAATATGGCCACAAATAGAACATTCTATACTGACTCTAATGGGAGAGATTTCCTGAAACGGGTATTGCTAATGAATCTTGTTTATTACATATTTTGCAGTCACTTATTATGTGAATGCATCTATTATCTATATTTCATTGTTCTTTCTCCTAGTTCGAGCTTCAACCGAATCCTTGATATATATAACCACGTCCATATGGGAATTAAAGTGCCTCCCCCAAGTCTTGACCCCCAACCACATGCCTCCCACCAGGTGCTTGGCTGAACTTTTTTTTTTTATATATAGTTGTCTGAACTATATATATATATATATATATATATATATATATATATATATATATATATATATATATATATATATATATAAAGGCGCTCTCCTTACAGCTCCATAATTATTTTCATGAGTATGATTATATAATGATACTCATGAAAATAATTATGGAGCTGTAAGGAGAGAGCCTTATAGTACTAAAATAGCTGTATGTTAAATTTTGATGAGGATAAGCTGTAGAAACATGTGCATTTCCTTATAGCAAGGTTCAAAAACTCAATTCCAGTATCGGTTTTGGACCCTGAGTATCGGAAAAACTCAATTCCGGTATCAGTTTTGGACCTTCGAGTATCAGTTTCGACAGGTTTTTTTTTTTGGGGGGGGGGGGGTGTTGTTAGTGGTTTTGAATCCGTTGTTATGGTAGTTTTGTCCGTCTTATAACAAGAGTATGGAGATGGGATGTCGCCTTACAACAGTATGGTTTGTGGATCTTCCGAAAGGTATACATGTGTGCGTGTGTACACATGGTTAGGATAGTAATAAATTCGTGAAACATTGGAGTGGATTTACTATTGGGATCAGCAGAACAAAACCAATGCTTTGATACCACGTGTTGGGAACGCAACGCAAAAATCGTTTCCCCAAACCAAAGAGCCTGCGAGAGAATCGAAGAAATGCAACACAAACCAAACGTCAAAATTACACAAAAAACCAAACGCAAACACTAGTAATTTTTACGTGAAAAATTCAGATGGAAAAAACCACGGGACGATCGGAGTCCAACCCTAAAAAGCCTTCACTATTGGAATAGAAGATTACACCCTCTACAAACTCTTCACCGATCCAACACGGATCACCACAACTCTTTGGAATAGAAAATTGATCCCAGACACACGAAAAACAGAGACGACGAGAAATAGAATTACCCGAAACAATTCCCTCTTCGAAATAGCCGTAGATCTCTTCTTTCTACTCCCAATAGTTGCAAAGCACTCTTGCCACAATTTTTATTGATGTATTGCATGAACCTTTTTATAAACTCTTGTATGGATTATGGTCTATATCAAGGTTTAAAGTATCGGTCGATACCGATACGTATCGGACGTATCGGATCGGTTTTGTCCCCTGCCGATCCGATATCAACAGAAAAGATCGGTATCGGCCGAACTGGTACGAAAAAGTTCGTATCGGTCTGTATCGGCCGATACGGGCCGATACGGACCGATACGGACCGATACGGGAAAAATTAAGATCAAATCAGATCATCACAGGAACTTCAACAAAGTAGATGTTCTATAAAAAGACAAAAAAAAGTAAAAATTGATTCCAGACATATCAAATCCAACAGAGAACAATAATAAAGAACCAAAATAGTAGACAAAAAAAAACTATAAATAGAGGCAAATTCTTCTACAGACATACACATGATGACTATTGTTTTATTCAATTATAAAAAAAAATTAAAATAATGCATAAATATGTAAATTATTTTTCTATTTTTTTACTAATTTATTACTAATTATTTAAATATTGTCGATATAGTCGATACCAAAAAATCTGATACTCCGATCCGATACCGTCGATGCTGCCAATAATGTCGATACAAATACTCATACAAATTGTCCGATAACGATACCGATACCTAGTTTTTGAACCTTGGTCTATATATGGAAGCCCAATATATATGAAAATTCAATTATATTCAATCATATATTTATGGCCAAATATATGAATTTCTAATCGTTGGCTTGCCATAAATTAGAAGTCCAATTATATGGAAAGTCAATATATGAAAGATCAAATAATAAATATATAATCAAAGTCAAAGATGAAAATCCAATCATATATTTACTTACCATATATGTTCCAATATACGAAGCTCGATGCACTTCCCGAGCTTGTCCGACACACGGATGACGCTCGTCGCACTTTGAGGTATTCTCCACATAGGATGGGAACCCCACCCACTCCAACAAATCTCCACATTTCCAACTAGGTGGAGGAGCTCGTCATATCGACGATCGACCTGCAGTACTAAATTTTTTTTTCTTGGAAGAACCTTTGTGAATATATCTTCTTCATTGTCATTTGTGTTAACCTTTTCAAGCGTCGCGTCCTTCTTCAAAACCACATCCTGTATCCAATGATACTGTGTCTCAATGTGCTTGGACCGACTATGAAATATCTGGTTCTTCACAAGATGAATTGTGCTCTTGTTGTCACAAAGCAAAGTGCAATGCTCTTGCTTTAGCCCCATTTCCTGCAACTTCTTCATCCACATCAACTCTTTGCAAGCCTCCGTCGCCGCAATGTACTCTGCCTCTGTTGTAGACAAGGCAACACTCTTCTGTAATTGCGACTACCACGATACCGCTACACTAGCAAACATCATCACATTAATTGTTCAACTTTTCCTTCTCACATAATCCGAGGCAGTGGTACATGTCCAAGTATGACCATACAGACGTATGACTTATCCTTCTCACAGAATCCCTCTGGCTGCTCCATGTTCAACTTTTCTAAATCACCGTGGAGGAACGCCGTCTTTACGTCTATCTGCTCAATCTCAAAGTCGAAACTGGCTGCCAATGCTAGCACCACCCGAATAGACGACTATTTGACGACTGGAGAAAAGATCTCATCGTAATCTACGTCCTTCCGCTGACCGTAGCCTTTCACTACCAACCTTGTTTTGTATCGAGGGCGAGTAGCATCATTCGTCTGCTTCACTCTGAATACCCATTAATTGTTTTAAGCCTTCTTACCCTTTGGCAACCGTACCAGCTCATAAGTAAAGTTAGAATGTAGGAAACTCATCTTCTCATGCATGACCTCCATCCACTCCTGCCTGTGTTTATCTTCCAAAGCCTCTGCAAAACTTTCGGGCTCTCCCCCGTCAGCAGTAGTACATACTCATCTGGTGAGTATCTAGTAGATGGTCGACGATCTCTCACGCTCCTTCTAAATGGAGTCCTTGGTGTTGTCTGTATATGAACATCCTCCTCCCCTTCAGGAACTACCTCCTCGACATGCTCATCCTCCTAAGGGTCGCCCTGACCATTATCAGCATGCTGATGATCAAGGTTGGGAGCATCTCCATGTACTGGCTCCCCCATAACTGGATCCTCTGTAGTGTCCTCTGGAAACGCCTCAAAGCAAAATAACTTTAACTCAGGCAAATCCTCAGCCTCAGAAGGCATCTTGGAATCCTGAGTGTTGGTCATCGTATGATGACTCTTTGTCGTACCATGCTTTTTAAGGCACATCACCCTGCAAGGAGCACTAGGAGAAATTTATAACATAAGTTGCAGTGTTAAGAGCCTCACCCCAATAATTGTCCGATAAGTTTGCTTCAGACAGCAAACATCGTACCCTTTCTATCAGTGTCATGTTCATGCGCTCCGCTACACCATTGAGTAAGGTGACTTGGGCAGAGTCTTGTTGCGTCGTATCCCTTTCTCTCAGCAATACGCATCAAAGAGACCAATGTATTCGCCGTCGTTGTAGGACCGAACACATAATAACTTATTGTCCGTCTTCCTTCCAACAGAGGCCTGAAACTCTTTGAAAGTATACAACACCTGATCCTTGATCTTTAAGACGTAGATCCAAATCTTCTTGGAACAATTATCAATAAAAGTCACAAAGTAAGAAGCACCACCAAATATTTTACATTCATAGGACCAAAGACATCCGAGTGAATCAACTCAAGCAACGCCGTTTCCTTGAACTTGGGTGACTTTGGAAAGATATTCCCTGCCAAACAGTGCGTGCATCTCTCCAACTTTGTAGACTTGAGCCTCGGATCACCTTCATGTTCACCAAATAGCTCATCCCCTTTCGCTGATATGGCTGAGACCCCTGTGCCATAACTCGACAGACGCATCAGCAACTGCGTTCACCTCATGTGTCTTCTGGGCGCTCCCTTCTATATAGTATAATTGGACCTCTTGCTTCCTCTGGCAATCATCATCGAACCTCTGGAAAGCTTCCATTGTCTGTTCCCAAAGAGATTGAAGAATCTCTAGATTATCCCTTATCATCTAACTTTCCAACCAACACCAGGTTAAAACAGATAGAGGGGACATGACGAACATCCTTGAGAATAAGAACTGCATATGTCTTGGTTCTAACTTGCACATCTTCAATAACAACTGCCTTCGACACATCTCTGTTGTCCATCTTCAATACTCCACAGTCTGTTGTTGTGTAAGTGGCAAACAATGCCCTGTTGTGAGATACGTGCGCTGAAGCCCCTAAGTCTACCTGCCAAGAATTGTTATCACAGACGAGGTTTATGACTACCTCATCACCTACAACGATCACGTCGCTTCCATGTGCCGAGGCAGTCGTCGTTGTGTTCTCACTTTGCTTTTCCTTGTCGTCCTTCTTCTCTCTCTTCTAAGCGAAACAATTTCATTTGATGTGGATCTCTCCTTGCCACAATGGTAGCACTCCGAGTCCTTGTACCAACCCTTGGACTTTCTTTTGCTCATGTCTCTGCCACCGTCCGGACCCCTACTTTTACTCCTTTCACGGTTCTCTAAAACAAGCGTCTCTGAATAGGATGAAGAAGATGTGCCTTGAGATTTCCTCCGTATTTCTTCATTCAGCACCCCGCTCTTGGCGAACTCCAGATTGACCACGCATTCTGGAGCAGAAGCGATCATAGATACTCGTACGGTCTCCCACGAGTCTGACAAAGTACACAACAACCAAAGCCCCTGAACTTCGTCGTCGAACTTGACTTCCATCGAGGACAGCTGGTAAACCACGCCCTGGAACTTACTCAAGTGATCCGTGATAGACGTACCATCTTTGTACCGCAGACCCATCATCGTTCGGATCAGAAACGACTTGTTAACCCTGGTCTTCTTCGCGTACAAAGATTCCAGTTTCTTCCAAAGTGTCTTCGCGTGCTCTATACTGACAACATGATTGTACACGTTCTCGTCAACGAACTGTTGTATGTACCCACACACCTGTATGTGCTCGAAATTCCAGTCATCTTCAAATTTAAGACTGGACCTCTCGAAAGGAAATACCGGAAGATGCAGCTTCTTGACAAATAGCAAATCCTTTATCTTGCTCCACTAGTAGTAGTAGTTGGTACCGTTCAGGTTTACTATGTGCACCGGCTTCGCGTCAATCTCTTTTCCTTGGTTTGATTGTCAACTCCTGACACCACTATGAACCCAATGCTCTGATACCACGTATTACGATCAGCAGAACAAAACCAATTCTCTGATAGCACGTATTGGAAACGCAACGCGAAAATTGTTCCCCCCGAACAAAAGAGCCTACGAGAGAATCGAAGAAAAGTAACACAAACCAAACGCAGACAAACGATTTTTACGTGGAAAATCCAAATAAAAAAAAACTACAGGACGATCGGAGTCCAATCTTGAAAAGTCTCCACTATTAGAATAGAAGATTACACCCTCTACAAACTTTTCACCATTCCAACACGGATCACCACAACTCTTTGAAATAGAAAATTGATCACAGACACACGAAGAACAGAGACGACGAGAAATAGAATTACCCGAAACGATCCTCTCTTCGAAATAGTCGTGGATCTCTCCTTTCTCCTCCCAAAAGTTGCAAAGCACTCTTGCCACTTTTTGTTGTTGTATTGCATGAACTTTTTTATAAACCCTTGCATGGATTATGGTCTATATATGGAATCCCAAATATATGAAAATCCAATTATATTCGATCATAAATTTATGGCCAAAGAAATGGAAATCCAATCATTTATTGGCTTGCCATAAATTGGAAGTCCAATTATATGGAAAGTCAATATATGAAAGATCCAATCATAAATATATAATCAAAGTCAAAGATGAAAATCCAATCATATATTTGCTTACTATATATGTTCCAATATACGATACTGGATGCACTCCCCGAGCTTCTCTGACACACGGATGTCGCTCGTCGCACTCTAGGGTATTCTCCACATAGGTTGGGAACCTCACCTACTCCAACATTTATATCACCTATATTATATTGATGTGTCCGTCCCTCTGGCGTGGTTAGTTTGTGTACAAGTTTGGGTTACTTGAGATTGAGGTTAGGGTTTGTCTTTAGAACCTTGAGTATTCACCAAGATAATTATGTTTCTGTCCAGAGATCAAAGATTTTAGGTCCATTGATGTAATAATAATATCTTCTTATCTCCCTACTTATTCCATGTAGATCTTCTTCTTTTTTGAAGGTAAATATTATAGATAAACGATGATTACAACTATGATCCATCCCAGATTACAAAATAGGTTATCTGGGATTAAGGATATATATGTCAGCATCTATATTTCTTTTTACAACAAAAATATTAAGGGAAACACCCTCAAAGATTCGTCGATTACTTTTCCTCCATACATGCCAAACCACCGCCCCAAAAATTATTCTGAGACGGCGGTAACCTCTCACTCAATTGCCCTTCTATGCTTTAACATTATTCAAGACCGCAGCAAGAGTTCTGCAGTGCATATTGGTTTGTCCAAACTTAGCTCTCTGTGCGCTCCAAATAGCCCAAGTGACGTCACAAGTGAAGAACAGATGATCCCTGGACTCATCCTTGTTCTCGCATAAGCAACACTTCATATCCTCGCAGGGGATGTCAAACCTGGTCAGCCTGTCTCGAGTAAGGAGTCTATTCCTTATCATTTTTTATAAGCACAGGGACATCTTGACTACCGTCCCTTTGGTCCAAACTATCTCCGGCCAGTCAACCTCCACATGATAGGTCCTAATCTGGTTCAAGGCCGTACTGAACTTGAAGGTCCCTCTCTCCATGTCTTTCCAGACCTAGTAGTCCTCCATTGCTTTTCTATCAAACTCCACCGTACGAATGTCTTCCGCATGAGCCATCTTGATCAAATGGCCCTGTAGCTTCCACTCGCCTTCCTGAATAAGGCTACTCACCATATCCGTAGAACCCATCAACTCATAGATATGACATCCCTCCCTCTCGATCAAGCTATAATTCATGATCCAAGGCTCATGCAAAATGCTGGTTTGGGCTCCTGAGCATATCACCCTGGTCAGTTTATCTTTAGCCTTGCTTCTCATCCTCAACAACGCTTTAACGATGACCGAGAAGTTGTTGCTGCTAGCCGACCAGAAGTCCCCTTTTAGAAAGTACCTTCCATTGACCCAGTCAGCTCAAAGAGAATTTTCGTTCATAAATCTCCAGAACAGTTTGAGATATGTAGTTTCCCTTAGTTGCTGCTGCTAAACAACTGCTACCTCAGAAAAGGTCTATGCTTCAACTGTGGTGGTCAAGGTCACATAGCTAAGAATTATCCACTTCCCTCCAGGCTTCCATCTCAACATCCAAATCAGACTACTGCAACCCAGGCCAATCGAGCTGCACCTCAGCCAGAGCGTCGCCAGGCTCAAGGCCAGGGCTATACAATGACACGAGAGGAAGCTCTGGCCTCCGACACCGTTGTGTCAGGTACTTTGCTTTTTAATAACATACCTGCACGTGTGTTATTTGATTCTAGTGCAATGCATAGTTTTATATCCACAAATTTTGCCATGGAAAACAATATAAAAATGACTCCGTTGTATCTAGACCTTAGTGTTAGCACACCATCAGGCACTAAAATACCTGTCCGTTCAGTATGCCAAGGTGGTTACGTCTGTATTGGAGGAAGGAAGCTATCGCTAGATGTTTTAGTTCTAGATATTCGAGACTATGATATCATTTTGGGAATGGATTGGCTCGGCGCTTGCTCGGCAACTATCGAATGTGTAGAAAAACGGGTCATCTTTCGCCTGCCTGGAGAAGCCGAATTCTGCTACACGAGTAGTCCAGCAACTGATGCGACCAGGGCCTGCATGGTGATTTCTGCGATATCTGCTCGGCGAATGCTACACTCAGGCTGCGAGGGATTCCTAGCGTCGGTTCGGGACACAGCTAGATTACGCAAACGTTGAGTCTTCTTCCGTTGAGGCGGAGTTCCCTGATGTGTTTTCGAGCAAACTACCCGACATGCCACCAGACCGAGAGATCGAGTTCACCATTGACACATTTCCAAATACTCAGCCGATTTCTAAGCCTCCGTACAGAATGGCCCCTGCTGAACTGAAAGAGTTAAAGTGCCACCTGCAAGAGTTACTGGATCGCGGGTTCATCCGTCCGAGCGTCTCCTTGGGGCGCGCCTGTGCTCTTCGTGAAGAAGAAAGACGGAACACTACGCCTCTGTATCGATTATCGGGAGCTGAATAAAGTCACTATTAGAAACAAGTATCCACTGCCAAGGATAGATGATCTCTTTGATCAGCTGCAAGGGGCAACAATGTTCTCGAAAATTGATCTTCGCTCGGGCTACCACCAGCTGAAGATTAAGCCAGAAGACATGCCCAAATCTACATTCCGAACCCGTTACGGGCATTACGAGTTTTCCGTTATGCCTTTTGGACTGATGAACGCACCTGCTGCCTTTATGGATTTGATGAATCGAGTGTTCCGACCATTCCTCGATAAATTTGTGGTCGTTTTTATAGATGACATCTTGGTGTACTCGAAGAATAGGGATGAATATGCAGGACACCTGCGGATGGTGGTTCAAACCCTTCGAGACAACAAGTTGTATGCCAAGCTAAGCAAATGCGAGTTCTGGTTGGACAGCATATCCTTTCTACGGCACATTATTTCTGCACAAGGCATCTCAGTTGACCCAAGGAAAGTGGAAGCCATTATGCAGTAGAAACGGCCGGAGTCAGCTAGCGATATTCGGAGTTTCCTTGGTTTGGCGGGTTACTACCGTAGATTTATACAAGATTTTGCAAAGATTGCATCGCCTCTGACTCAACTCACTCGGAAGGGAGTAAAGTTCACTTGGACGGACGACTGTGAAGCTTCGTTTATGGAGTTAAAGCAGCTCCTCGTCTCTGCACCAATTCTTACCCTTCCGGACGGACCTGATGACTTCAAAATATACAGTGACGCATCAGGTAAGGGATTGGGATGTGTCCTTATGCAAAGGGACAAAGTGATAGCCTTCGCGTCGAGGCAGTTAAAGCCTAACGAGAAGAAATATCCAACACATGATCTTGAACTTGCCGCAGTAGTGTTCGCGCTGAAGCTGTGGCGCCACTACCTTTACGCCGTACCGTGCGAGATCTATACAGACCATAAGAGCCTAAAATATCTTTGTACACAAAAGGATTTGAATCTTCAACAGCGGCGTTGGCTTGAACTTCTTAGCGACTTTGACCTAATGATCAGATACACGCCTAGCAAGGAAAACGTTGTAGCTGATGCACTGAGTCGAGTGTTCGTTGGGAGTTTGGCTATTGATGAAAAACTCTATTGATGACAAACTGCACCGAGATCTTGAATCTTTGGGTATTACACTACTAATCAGATACAAAAAAGGGGGCACAAGTGGCTCAACTGCTCCTCGAGCCTAACTTGTTACAAAAAGTTAAGTCCGCTCAGAAGGATGACATGTTCCTGCAAAAGATGCAAGGTTTTATCTCAGCAGGAAAGACAACCGACTTTGCGGTAGGCACGGACGGGATGATCCAAGTGAAGGGAAGACTGTGCGTTCCAAACGATGCGGCCCTCAGAAAAGCGATACTGAATCTCATTATGCTAGTTATACTTCTCATCCGGGTAGCACAAAGATGTATCGAGATCTCCGTACAACGTTTTGGTGGCATGGCTTGAAACGAGATGTGGCATTGTTCGTGTCGCATTGCATGGCTTGTCAGAGGGTAAAGGCCGAGCACCAGAAGCCGGGCGGAGAGATGCAGAACCTCGCTATTCCGAAGTGGAAATGGAAACATATAACAATGGATTTCATTGTTGGCTTGCCAAAGACACAACGGGGGAATGATGCCGTCTGGGTTATCGTCGATCGACTCACCAAGTCAGCTCACTTTCTGCCTATCAAGTCTACTTGGAGTGCCGACCGCTTGGCTCAGATCTACCTCAATGAAATCGTTCGGCTTCACGGCGTGCCCGTATCCATTGTCTCCGATAGAGATGGTCGATTCATATCGCGTTTCTGGGAAAGCCTGCAGTCAACAATGGGGACGAAGTTGAAGTTCAGCTCCGCCTACCATCCACAGACAGACGGCCAAACGGAACGTGTCAACCAAATCCTCGGAGACATGCTACGACTCTGCGCCTTGGACTTGAAGACGAGTTGGGACTTGCATCTACCGTTAGCTGAATTTGCATACAACAATAGCTTTCAATCCAGCATTCAGATGGCGCCGTATGAGGCGTTGTATGGGCAGAAGTACAGATCGCCGATCTGTTGGGATGAAGTTGGAGAACGGCAGATTCTTGGCCCTGAACTTGTGGAGCAGACTGTCCAAAAGATTTGTTTGATTCGGGAACAGCTAAAGGTAGCTCAGAGTCGCCAAAAGAGCTATGCTGATACGCATCGACGACCGCTTGAGTTCTTCGAAGGAGATCGGGTATTTCTCAAAGTCTCGCCCATGCGAGGAGTCACTAGATTCGGAGCAAAGGAAAAGCTAAGTCCAAGATTTGTCGGTCCATTCGAGATACTAAAGCGAGTTGCCTCAGTTGCATATCAGATTGCCCTACCACCATCATTATCCGAAGCACACGACGTCTTCCATGTTTTCCAACTTAGGAAGTACGTGTACGACCCGAATCACGTGGTGGATCTGGATCAACTGGATCTTAAGGCAGACTTGACATATGTCGAACAACTTGTGCAAATTTTGGATCGAAAAGAAAAGCTGCTTCAAAGTCGTTCGGTTCCTCTCGTGCGCGTGCTTTGGCGAAATCATTCGGTCGAAGAATCCACTTGGGAGCTTGAATCTGAGATGAGGGAAATGTTTCATTCATTATTTCCTAGTGGTAGGTTCTATTCCTAAGTTTCGTGGACGAAACTTCCAATTAGTTGGGTAGGATGTGGTGCCTCGTTCCCCCTATTCGGGGAGCGCGACTAAGAAATACAAGACGGTATCGTTCGATCGGAATAAATTAAAACAAGATCTTATCCTCGTTATGGATTTGCTTCTTCGGAATCGATTCCCTTATTCAGTGGACCGTGCCCCCAGGATCGACTTAGCGGCAGAGTCATGAGGGACCTCTCCGCTGCATCTTTTGTTGCCTAGTTTTCGTTGTCGCTTGTTGCTTTCGTGCTTTGAGTTGGTTTTCGGATTTGCTTGCGTTTTCTTGAACGGTTTCGAAGGATTTCATTGTTTTCGTTCGTTGAACTGCACTTCAATTCCGAGATTGGAAAGAGTGGAAGAGGTATTGATCAGCTGTTCGTGGCAATGCAGGTGAACAAGCAGTAGGTGACGCACGAGCGGAGTCCTGAAGCACCTCTTTCCTTCTCCTTTCCAACCAACTTGTGAGTGGCTTATATTTGATTCAGTTGGCCCTTCTTCCTAGTCTTCACATCTAAAAATCTTGTATTCTTGCTTGTCCGATCAAACGATATCAAGTAATACTAAAAGATGTCAAGATAAAAAAGAATAGACTTGGATTATTATGCTTGTCAATAAACTTGTGAACGGTTACCTTATTTCGTGCTAGTTCGTTTAGATGTGTTCTTCATATGTTCAATTTTAGTTAGAATGTATGTTTCTTCTATAAATTGTGCTATGCATATGGAACACACTTTGCTATGCGATATATTGATAAGGACTATGCAAAACCGTTTATGCTATGGAACTTGTATCGTGCTAGTATTTCCTTAAACATAATGAATGTCGTTTGATGACGGGCAACTTGTGCACAAGGTCTTATGGTTTCCGCGGACGGTCGCCGGGACACTGGGACCGATCCGATCCGGGTGGAACATTATGCAGCGGGGCTCGCCACCTGCGTTGCATATCATTCTTGTCTTGAGACTATAAACCCGTCCCTTCGTGGCATTAAGCCAGTGATCCTTTCGTATATTTAAATCTGTGCAAACTAACTTGTGTCTTCGTGGCAGGGAAGGACATGGTAAGTATTGTGCAGGTGATTCAGACGGACAGGTAAAAGTCACCGAACGGTGGCAAGTTCATTTTAGTAGCTTCTATATATACTGCTTGTTTGTAAAATGAACTAAGGCAAGATAGAAAGACCACAAATAATATGCATGCTTCATTAAAACAATGTGTTGATTGGTATAGTTAGGTTAGCTTGCCTTCACTAGTACGTTTTGATGTATCTGACCCTCGTTGAAACAGGTTTCCCGCACTAAAGAGATCCGAGCGAGGAGCCGAAGTCATCCCCCAATCCAGTCCAGCCGTAGGCACGTCATGAGCGTGCCATCTTTGAAGCATTTTGAAGCAAGGAGCTAGCTACTCAAGACTTAATGCAGCTCCGTGGAAAGACCATCATTCCACCAGGAGGTCTTTATCATTTTGAAGTTTAGTAAGAGATATAATTTACATGACCGCTATCTCATTTTGTGTCAATATTTTGTAAGCCAAGAGGCAACCTTATGACTCAGTTTAAGAGTTTGTAATAGATGTTCATTATAAATAAAGAGAACTTTTTCATGTTTCAACTTGTGTTTCAATTTATTTGCGTACTCTGAATATGTGCTCGCTATGCAAAATACCTTAGCCTTGTGCGGTGCGCAACCTAGGCCCGCACGACGTCACGCCCGGGGGACGACTATCGATTCCACAGAATCGGGGCGTGACATGCATGTCATCCCTCATCCGGTTACACATAAGATGGGTTATAATCTTGTATAAGAAATTGCAGCACACTATCGGCCGGAAGTCTCCCAGCAAAAGTGCACCCTCCACCTTTGCAATCAAGACCACAACCGTACGGTTAATCTCCTTAAGCAGCTTGCCAGAGATGAAGAACTCTCTCACCGCATCCAGGACATCCACCTTAATCATATCCCAGTGTTTCTTAATAAAGGCAGCCTCAAAACCATCCGGCCCTAGCAATTTGATAGGATCTGCCTTTTTAACAATAGTATCTTATTGTTATCTATCTCCTCCATCAACACCGAGGCCCGCAAAACATTATTTTTTCGCCTAGAGACTAGCTTCTTAAACTCAAAGTGAGAAAATGCGGTTGGGTAAGAGTTCTGCTTGTAAAGGTCACGATAGAACCGTATCGCCCTATCCCGGATACCATCGTCCCCAGTTATAAGAACTCCATTAGGATCAAGCAACCCGTGAATGACATTCTGATTCTTTCTAGCCTTGACTGTAGCATAGAAGAATTTAGAGCACCTATCCCCATCTCTAAGCTAGCTGCGTTTAGCTCTTTGTCTGACTTGGACCTCATCTAAGAATCTTCTCTTGCGAAGGCGATCTTGGAGAGCTACCTTCTCTTCTGTGAGGTCGAGTGGATATAACTGACCCTCTGTTGGATATCTGCCAGCTTATCCTCCAGCTCTTGGAGGAGAATAGCAGGTCTACCTTTATTTCATGTCTTAAGGAGGCCTTTAATAGCCTTCAACTTGTGAACAAGTCTGAATTGAGCAGAGCCATTCAACCCATACTCCCAACCTTGCTTAACCACACCCTCGTAGCTTTCCATATGAATCCAGGCATTGTTGAATCTGAAAGGCCTTCCTTTAACAATTGGCACATCTGCCAATCTTATAACAATAGGGGAGTGATCGCTAGATCCTGGGGTTAAGCATTCTGCCCGACACGACTGGAACGTATCCAGCCATCTCCCGTTGCATAGAGCACGATCCATCTGGATGACAATCCGGTTGGTTATCGCCCAGTTGTTTCAAGTCCAGATGTGTCCAGTCTTATCCATGTACCTGAGCCCAGAGAATAAAAGGCAGTGTTGAAAGTCTGAGAGTATCGCTTGCTGCACAGGCCGCCCTCCTAATTTTTTATGGGCAAATAAAGTAGCGTTAAAGTCTCCCACCACAACTAACGGCCATTTATCTACAACAAGCGTGCTAGTCATAGTAATGTTCTTCCACAGCCCTAGACGCCCGTACACCGCTCTCACCACAATCGGAAGCCCCCTTTGTTGGTGAATTTAATGGTGAGGAGTTGGTCTGAGCGTTGAATCACGTCTCCTTGCCAAACCCTGGTATCCCACATCACCTAGATACGAGCCATATCACTACAGTCAAGATTGTGTACGGAAGACCAGTGTGTCGACATCAGCCTAGTAATCAAAGTATCCGATCTAACTTTGGACTACAAAACTCCATGTGGATCTTAGTTTGCAAATAATATCATTTTGAACCCTAAAGGTAGATATATCAGTTTTTAGCTTCATATAATATCTATTTCTGCAGCTCAAATATTGTTTGGGAAAGGATTGATTTCATTAGGCCTAATGCCAAGCTATTTAAAGAGAGACTTGACAAAATAAACAACTATACAATAGCTTGCAAAATGACATAACTAAGGCATAAAATAATGATATCACTAACGCACTATACTATACTAACACGTCCTCAAAAGTTGTCTAAGAATAATAACATGGTTATTAGCTTCATATAATATCTATTTCTGCAGCTCAAATATTGTTTGAGAAAGGATTGATTTCATTATGCGGATTGATTTCATTATGCCTAATGCCAAGCTATTTAAAGAGAGACTTGACAATGAAGACAAAATAGAGAACTATCCAACAGCTAGCTAATGACATAACTAAGGCATAACAAAATGATATCACTAATGCACTATACTAACACATGGCCTCAAAAGTTCAAAAGTGTTATCTCGATGATAAAGTTTGCTGCCTTTGGTATGATAAATTACATAGCTTCATTACTGGGAAAAATTACAAACTTTATATTAAGTAAGATGGTTCAATAATAATGTATATCATGTTTCTTAACCTATATAGAAAAACTTGCAACCATCAACCAAAGTAGCTATGCACTGGTAATGTGAGCAAGCTTATAGATTGCCTTGGATTTTGTTCTACTAGTTAATTCGCAATTGCCTTGGATTCTGTTTTTTGTTTTGTTTAGGTGAATGCTCATGCAAAAATTCCTTTAGGAATAAATTGTTTATGGCTGCAGTCCTTTTCCAACACTTTGTTCAATTAAATCAAATATGAATGTTCTCGATGGGACTGTATTTCAGGTTCGTGACTATCGAGAAGATTGGGATCTTCAAGTTACTCAGCCAGTTACAGGAAACTATTACCCGGTAAATATTCATACTTTTTCTTTAGGGAATAATGTTCTTCCTTAAATTTATTATTAGCTCCTATCAGATTCATGAGTGCACAATTGAAGTTCATAAATGATGGATCTAAAAGAAAAAAGGTGAATCTGATCACTGTGGTCCATGTTGCAATCAGGACTAGCATTTAATCCTACCACTTGATTGGTCATGAGAAACAATGCCAAGTGTCCTCCTACTGGAAGATCGTAACATTGTCTTTCTCCCTTGTTGTACTTGAGCATGAATGCAACGTTTGCATTATACGACTTCACTTGATAAGGTGAAGGCCTCTAACTATCAATCAGGAGTACTCTAGTACCAAAGTCCTTTATAATCGTAAATATTAACTCTTTGGTTGAAAGATAAATGGTTCTATTACGATGATTGTTCGGTAAATGATAGAATTATTTGTAGGATATATCTGCATCACGCTTAGCTTATCGCTGAAGTACGCTACCTACACTCCTTCCTGGCTAACTACTACAATGCCATGTGAAAAAGCATCAAACTTCGAACATCAACTTCTAAAAAATTGGAACTGCGAAGGTGTCAATTAAATCCAAATAGAAGTTCAATTGATACAGATATTGATAAAGGAATATATGAATTTAACACATATATTCCAGGTTTATCTTGTATTTTGTGAAATAACCTGGTAGAAACAATAGGCACAAGGGAACTAAGGGGGTGATTTTGATATAAATAAAACTGAAGAGCTGGAATGAAAATTATTAATTTGTTTTTATCCAGATCAACTTGGGAACATATATATCTGATGGGAAGTCTGAGCTCTCAATTCTTGTAGATCGTGCTGTTGGTGGTTCTAGCATTCATGATGGGCAAATAGAGATCATGCTTCATAGGTGCATTGTCTTAAACTTATCTATTTTCTTGCATGTCTTGTTCCGGATGTTGTTGGTAACTGTAAACTACTTTTCAACTCAAGGCGTCTGCTCCATGATGATGGTAGAGGTGTGGGAGAAGCTCTTGATGAGAAAGTTTGTGTAGATAATGCTTGTGAAGGGCTCATGGTACGCATCATGTTGTTCCTATATATGCTTTCTTAATTCATTTTTATTTGAACTTAGCTTGAAAAGGTAAGCATGTATGCTTCATTACGTTTCTTGTTTTTCCTTTGAGAATATTTCTTGTTATGCTCTTAGTTTTTATGTTATCCGAGGTGTGTTAGTAAATATCCCTTTAGAATACTTTCTGCATTAAAAGAAGACTCATGTGCAGTGTTTTAAATAATTTGTCAAAGATAATATATACTTTGATACTGTCTAGTGACCCAATGAACTTATGATAGGAAGTCAAAAGTTTTGTAAGGAATGTAGAATCAGGCATCATTCCACTTTTCCCATAACAGAGAAAAGAATAACACTAGGCATCACTTGCTTTCTTTTTTCAGTTATGTATGATCTTGAAAAAACCATTACAATGAAGTCCTTGTGAGGGTCTGTTTTTAAGGTTAAGAATAATTAGATTTAGGATTAGATTCCTTCTTCTATATGGATACATATTTCTTCTTCAACTCCTATCCGTTCTCTCTCTCTCTCTCTCTCTCTCTCTCTCTCTCTCTCTATATATATATATATATATATATATATATATATATATATATATAGTTGTATGGCTTCATATATGATCCATTAATAAAATTAATACTATTGATTCGTTTCATGATATCAGAGCCTAAGATTTTGATTTTTTTCAATCCTAGGATCGTTCAGAGATTTTTCTTATAGATAATCAATATTATTGATTATCTCCGGAAGTTAGGAAGCAGTCTTTTGACATCCATCTAAGTTCTTCTTCGGATCAGCAGAAATTTATTTATTATTTGGTCAAGGAATTTCCAAGTTCTTTTTCCGCACTAGCATTATTGGCCAATCCGCGACAACCAGAAGTGCAGATCTGTCCAGTTCGTCGTCAACTGGGCAATTCCCACAAATAAAATGTACTAATTGTTTAAGTGCAACATCTCCGCTTGGCAAAAAAAAAAATAGCTTAGGCTAGCAAAACAAAGTTGTTGTTTGCCAATTTGAGAGTTGCCAACATGTGCTTATACTATTTAAAGAGTTGTCCCCTTAACAAGCAAGACACTATTCATGGCTTGTGTGTCTTGCCAGTAAGCAGCTAAGTTAGGCCTAAAAGTTTTTGAAACCAAAAAAAAAAAAAATAATAATGAAAAAAATAAAAATAAAAATAAAAAATAAAAAAATAAAAAATAAAAAAATAAAAAAAATGCATTCTCTATGTGCCTATTGCGGAAAGCCTGGTCATTATGCTACCACCTGCTATACTCGTCAGCGGTCTACTCTGACTTGTTCTCATTGTCAAAAGCCTAGACACTCAGTGGATACTTGTTTTTTTACTTCATCCATATTTAAAGATTCAATTCTTCAAGCGGATAAAGACAAAGTTCCTCCTCAACTCGTTCTTCGGTACCTTAGGCTCACATTGTTGATAGTACACAGACATCGACAGATATTCAGCACCGTCTTACTCAGTTAGAGCTCCAAGTCCATCTCCGACTCCAGCACTAGCATGTCCTTGTTGACTCCTCTGTATCTGCCTCTACTGGTACGTCTACTTGTTGGATATTAGACTCTGGTGCTTCTCATCATATGACTTCTGACCTTAGTCTCTTATCTAGTATTACACTTTTACCATCTCACTTTTCCTCTTTACACACAGCTGATAGTTCTCAGTTGGTCATCACTCAATTTGGCTCTATTATTTTTGACACTTTGAGTCTTCCTTTTGTCTTATATGTTTCTTATCTTACTTTGCACCTTATATCAGTCAGTAGCATTTGTGAGAGTGGATTTATTTTTTCTTTTGATTCCCACATATGTTCTGTGAAGGTCCTCGTTCGGGCCAGACGATTGGTCGTGCTCGTAGGAAGGGGCGGTTGTACCACTTAGAGTTTCTTCATCTTCCATCAACTCAACCTTTAAGTTTTAGTCATGCTGCTATCGTTACGTCTGTTGTCGACTTGTGGCACAGTCGTTTAGGTCATATTTCAGAACCTCGTCTAAAGAGTTTATTTTATAGTGAAGCTCTTGGACGTAATTATTTCTCTTTTCTATCCACATGTACGGGCTGTAAGTTGAAAAAACACATAGTCCTACCTTTTCCTAAGAGTTTATCTAAATTTAGTAGTACTTTTGAATTAGTTCATTCTGACATATGGGGACCTGCTCCTATCAAATTTATGAGTGGTTTTCTCTACTACGTGAGCTTTATTGATGATTACACTCGTTATACTTGGGTCTATCTTATGCGTCACCGTTCTGATGTTCCAACTATTTATAGGACGTTTACTACTATGATTCGCACTCAATTCAATGCTAGGATTAAAAAATTTTGTTCTGATTATGCTCGTAAGTATCTCTCCAATATGATGTGATCTATCTTGCAATCTTATGGCACTCTTTTTCATCAGTCATGCCCTTACACTCATGAACATAATGTGGTAGCCGAGCGCAAACATCGTCATATTCTTGAGTCGTGGTCTCTTGTTATCATTTTTTGTTCCTCAAATATTTTGGGCAGAGGTCATTCTTACGTCTGTTAATCTTATCAATATCACTCCTTCCTCTGTTTTTTCTAGTCGGATACCTCATGAGAGTATTTTTTTCGTGTCCTCATGATTACAGTATGCTTTGCATGTTTGGATACACTTGTTTTGTTCTTCTTCCTGAGATTGAACGTACGAAACTGACAGCCCGATCAGCCAAGTGTGTCTTACTCGATTTTAGTTTCGAGCACAAGAGATACCGTTGTTATGATCCCTTGGCCCGTTGTCTTCGTCTATCGCGACATGTCACCTTTCTAGAGGACTCTCCCTATTTCACTGTACCACCTTCGGATGTTCAATTCTTGTTGCCCCCAGCTCCGTTGTCTAGTGTTTTCATTGATCCTACTCCATTGCTTCCCTCTCCTGGTACAACTCCTCCTACTATGCCTCTGTCGCTGACTCACGATGATCCTCCACATATTCCACTAGCTTCTGCTACACTATCTTCTCGGATGTTCAATTCTTGTTGCCCCCAGCTCCGTTGTCTAGTGTTTCCATTGATCCTACTCCATTGCTTCCCTCTCCTGGTACAACTCCTCCTACTATGCCTCTGTCGCTGACTCACGATGATCCTCTACATATTCCACCAGCTTCTGCTACACTATCTTCTCCACCATCTACGCCTCCACCACAACCTCTCGACAGTCAAAACGTATTCATCAACCTCCTGCTCGTTTTACTTCCGACTGTTCCGGTCCGTCGAACAAGTTTGGTTTTGCTACATTAGTCTCATATTCTCCATAGTTCCATTCCTTCCTTACTGCTCGAGAGTTCCATTCCTTCCTTACTGCTATCTATACTACTCGAGAGCCCAGTTCTTATCAAGAAGTTGTTCAGTACCCTGAGTGGCAGGAGGCTATAGCAGAAGAGTTTCGAGCATTTCAGCAGACATGTACTTGAGATGTTGTTCCACTCCCAAATGAGGTCCAGCCTGTTAGTTGCAAGTGGGTCTTCAAGGTCAAGTATCTACCTGATGGATTCATTGAGCGACACAAGGCTCGCTTTGTTGCTCGGAGTTTTACACAGGAGCATGAGATTGACTATGATGAGACATTTGCACTTGTTGCTCAAATGACCGCAGTTCGTACGTTACTAGCTGTCGCTGCCGCTCGTTAGTGGCCACTCTATTAGATGGATGTGAAGAATGTCTTTCTTCATGATTCTTTATCCGGGGTTGTCTATGTGGAGCCCCCTCCAGGTCTTTCTATTCCTACGGGACATGTTTGTCGCCTTCGTCGTGCTATCTATGGTCTCAAACAAGCTCTCCGAGCATGGTTTGAGTGTTTCCGAAGTACTATTTGTGAGGCAGGTTTTTCAGCAGTGTTCTCAGGATCATTCTTTGTTTGTATGGTCGTCACCGCAGGGACGAGTTCTTTTACTTTATGTGGATGACATGATTTTGACTGGCGATGATTCAGCAGAGATTGCAGCTACTCAGAGGTACCTTCATCAGCAGTTTCAGATAAAAAACCTTGGCAATCTTCGATATTTTCTTGGAATCGAGATTGCACAAGGTAAGAGAGGAATACTAGTTTCTCAGTAGAAATATACTTCAGAGACTATTTCATCTACTGGTCTATCGGATAGTCGCATAGTTGATACTCCTTTAGAGCTTCATGTGAAACTTTGTCCCACAGTTGGTGAGCCTCTCACAGATCCTACTCGCTACAGACGGCTAGTGGGTCAACTTGTGTATCTCTGTTTGACCAGGCCAGATATTTCTCATGTAGTTTGTATTGTTAGCCAGTTTGTTTTCGCGCCTCAATCAGTTCACTGTAGTGCCTTATTCCGGATTCTCAGATATCTTTAGGGCTCAATTACGCGCCCATTATTTATGTCTTTTACATCTACTCTAGAGCTTCGAGCATTTTTTGATGTAGATTGGACAGGAGATCCGATCACCAGACGATCTACTACAGGATTTTGTTTGTTTTTTGGAGATTCGTTGATCTTATGGCGAAGCAAGAAACAAGACGTTGTTGCATGTTCTTCTACTGAGGTAGAGTACAGAGGTATGACTGCCCCCACCAAGAAGATCGTCCATGTACGTAGACTGCTCTCTGATATGGGTATTGCTCCTATAGGACCTACGATGTTTCACTGTGACAATAAGAGTGCTATACAGATTGCAAACAATCTGGTTTTTCATGAGCGGATAAAGCACATTGAGATTGATTGTCACTTCGTCCGTGAGAAGTTTTTGGCTGACACTATTTCTCTACCACATGTGACGTCCGTTGATCAGCTGATAGATTTCTTTACAAAGTCATACCCCATACCGCGATTTCAGTTTCTATTGGACAAACTCATGTTGTTTGACCCACCATGAGTTTGAAGGGGGTGTTAAGAATAATTAGATTTATGATTATATATTAATTAGATTTAGGATTAGATTCCTTATCCTATATGGATACATATTTCTTCTCCTACTCCTATTCGTATATGGATGCGTTCTCTCTCTCTCTCTCTCTCTCTCTCTCTCTCTCTCTCTATATATATATATATATATATATATATATATATATATATATATATATATATATAGTTGTATGACTTCATATATGATCCATTAATAAAGTCAATATTATTGATTCGTTAGTGCAACACAAGTGCCTTAGTCATATTCGTATATACCAATCCTTTAAACCCTCACAATGAAGTCCTTTTAGCTCATTTGTGTTTTATACCTCTTTACTCCCACATTGGAAAGGATCGATAGTCTCGTATCTAATTATTCTAATCCCCTCTATAAGTAACCTTGAGCCAAATGAATGAAATCAATCATTTCACAAACTTTAATATGCTATCAGACCTTTGGGGTCACTTTAAGGATGAGTGACAACACATTAAAGAATATGATAAGAAAGGAGTGTATCCGTGGGAAGTCAGAGGTGGCACTAATTGAGGACAATATAAGAGAAAATTGACTTAGATTGTTTGGACATGTGCAACACAGACCAATAGATATTCGTGTAAGAAGGAACGATAATATAGTTAATGGAGCCACTGAGACTAGAGGTAGGTCTAGACAAACATGATTTGAAGTGTTAAACAAGGATATAAATTTTGTTAGTTACAAATGACATGGCCCTTAATAGAACCGAATGGAAGAAAGATTATTCAAACAACCAACCCATAAATTTGGATAAAGGCTTTTGTTGTTGTTGTTGTTGTTAAACCTCACTATCCCTAATCATGTCCCCATCTAATCGACGTAACCCTTGTCCAAATCCTAACCCTAATTCTGTCCAAATATACTAGCCGTCACAACCTCAACCAAATCATAACCCTAATCCTTGACAACTAAAAGTTAATATACTAGGAAAAATTATTGTTGTATTCAATTCATAGACTTGTACAAATTTTTACAAATAAAGGACTGATTGTGTTCTAGGCTTGAGGCAAAAAAAAAAAAGAGTGGTTGTGTGCTAGACTTGAGGCAAAAGAAAAAGTAAAACTACACAAGGAATGCCCTCTAATACATCACAAGTGGAATCATACAATATATTTTCTAGTATTCCCCCATGAGTTGGTGTGCTAAGGGAGCAACAAAATACCAGCTTGTCCAGAAAAAAGATGAACACTTTTGATTGCAATACCTACATAATGATATCTCCAAGTAAGAATTACAGAACATGAGAAAAGGTACCACCTTCTCGTGGGCCTCGTAGTATACAAAATAACAGTCCACTTGAATATCCTTTGTTTGCTCATTAAATACTGGAATTAAGAGTACGGATCATTGCTTGATTATCACTTCGTAGTGGAATAGTCAAAGGTACGTGTAAACCAAAATAAGGAATGAGAGATCAAAGCAACAAAGTTTGTAACACAAGTACACAATGGCACGATACTTAGCCTCAACACTGGAATAAGCAAGGACACATTGTTTCTTGCTCTTACAGGATATAAGATTCCCTCCGGAAAGGACACAACAAGCGGTTGATCATCAATAAATCCGGTCCAATCAGCACCTGAGAGGCTTGTGGAGAGGACGAAACAGAGGTTCCTAACCTGGAGACTTCTTAAGGTATCACAAGATGCTAAGTGCATCCTCTATTGAATTGTGGTCTAAAACTTTGGGGAACTCAAAATATTTTGGGACTTGAGGTTACTCGGTCAAGGAGGAATTGTGATATCATGGCAGAAATGTCTTTGAGTTCCTGGTGGCTACAGGGATGGTACATTGTAAACCAGCGGAAACTCCTATTGATGCAACGGGAAGGTGACAGCTACTAAAAACCATTCTGCTAAATTCTGTTGCAGCATTCTCAGTTTCCTGCTCCTTTTCTCGTTTTTGGTAAAAAAAAACACCCCCAAAGTTCTGGTAACAGATACTAGTTTGTCTACAGTGTACTTTTCTTCCATCTGGGCAGATCATTCATCAAGCCGTAGTCACTTCTCTGACCATTGATTAGGATATGAAACTAGATTGAAGGGTTTTATACCCTTGACCTGTGAATGGACTCCCATTTTCTTAAGATGGAAACGGTTACAGTCACATAATAGTGATGATGTTATGAAGAAAAAAAAAAATTCATGATTGTTGTATGTTATATAATTGTTCTTCATTCACTTTTACTGTCTGATTTCAGTCATCAATGTTTCTTCATGGAAATTAATATGTTGTTCCTTCAGCAGAATTGCTTTTTTATATTTAGGTTTATGTATAACAAATCTATTTAACAAACTCTGCCAATATGTATTGTTCAATACTTACTAGGCCAGGGGAAATTATTATATGAGCATCAACAAATTAGGGAGTGGAGCACGGTGGCGCCGCACGACTGGTCAACAGATTTATTCGCCTCTTCTTTTGGCATTCACTCATGAGGTACATATAGCTTTATTATAGCTACAGCTATGTATCAGTACGAGGTTTTTCTCCTTTCTCGATCTAATAGAGTTCTAATTTTGTAGACCAAGGAGAATTGGAAGTCCTCCCATGTCACGAGGGCAACTGCGCTGGATCCTTCTTATAGTTTACCTCCTAATGTGGCACTTATCACACTTCAGGTAATGATATCAATTATCACTCGGTTCTTTTTCTGTCAGAAATGGATGTTCAAACATTTGAATTATTTCAGGAACTCGTAGATGAAACCGTGCTGCTTCGTTTAGCACATCTATATGAGGTATGGTAACGAATAATCTAGGCTTTTCTGTGAATTAATGCTTGGCTGTGTACTAATTGCCGTCTATGTGCCAGTCCGGTGAGGATGGCCAGCACTCGACAGTTGCCAGTGTTGACTTGCGAAAGACCTTTGCTACAAGAACAGTACAAAACTTGCTCTTTAATACTGTATTTTTGCTTGTAGTAAAATATGTTCACGTTAAGAAAAACAGTTTTGAACCTTGAATAATTTACTTGTTCGAAATATAGCTTTTATTTCATTGAATTTTTGACAATATGTGATAGTTCTTGTTATTTGTACTGTTTGCAGATAAAAGATGCGAGAGAAACAAGCTTGTCAGCAAATCAAGATAAATCAGAGATGAAGAAGATGCACTGGCGAGTCGAAGGAGATGGTGGATGTGCTCCAACCCCAGTGAGGGGTGGCCCTATTAGCAATACTACTCTCATCGTTGAGCTGGGACCAATGGAAATCCGTACTTTTTTGTTGAGCTTTGAACCCTTGCTGCCCATATCAAAAGCATAACTGTCTTTTAACGGTCCTCAAACTTTTAGGAAATGTCGTTAGTAGTAATAATCGACAGTGTCAATTCATGTGTTTCTCATGTGGCAATAACTGATGTGGATGCCATTCTTATATAACTATGCTCAACGGAAATTTGTTGAAGATCTCCATGATAATTATAATTAGTATATATTTTGGTTAAATATACTTCTCTTGTACGCAATTATTGTGCTCGCTCAACTGGGCAAATTCATATGACAAGTAATAAGCTGACGATGGACGAACGTTGATTGTGGACCTTACGCCTTGTTGGCCTATTATATATTGTCCTATTTTTTTATTAAATAACTTTATACTCCTAAACCATAATGTTTGTTTACCCTCAACTAAAAAATTAACATATGTCAAATTAAAGACGAAAACTACTTTGTTGGAAGAAAAAAATCAGGGTGCTTTTATGTTGGCTGAATTGATACACGTTATTTTTTTAGTGGAAGGTGAACAAATATTATAAATTTGATGGGTGAACAAAAATAGACTCATTGTAAAGGAATGCAGGAAGGAGGATGTTGCGACAACGGGATATATCTGTCATCTGGTAAAGGAGTTTTGGGCGTACGTCGTCATCTGGATAAAATGAAATGATGCAAAACAAAAGTATATGTTCTTTGGACTTTTGGACGTGTTCTCCATGCTATGACTCTATTATTGACTCGTGGACACCTTCCGGACACCATTGATTCATCTCCATTCGCATGCCCTTCTGTGTCCAACATGATCGCGTCCTACCTGGTCATTCTTTGTACAATATTACTATAAATCTACGTTCAGGACAAATCTAAGTTGGAACCCTCGAAAACTAATCTGGATCCCGTACTTCGGTACAAAATCTAAAATGGATGGTCGTGTCTCCACAATTCGAATTCCACATGAATCAGAAATGTTAATAACTAATTTAAAACACGTAGATCATTGGAAGAAAAATGATTCTGATATCATGCATCTTGTTGGTTAGTCATCAGATACTGTGATATATCATACACCAATGTGGAGTACAGTATCTGGCATTTATATTGTTAAATATTTATCCTGTAGGAATATTGGAACTGTTGCTAATATTGTTACCAACCAAGTGACCTTATCAGAGGGGCACTATAGACTGTTAGAACATCATTAGTAAGACCCATCCCACATTTTAGATTATATATTCAAATTGTAGGAGCTTATTTTGTAAAATAGTAAGTCTCATCTCTAGTTTTAATTTCTAGATTTTCGATCTCATCCCACCCATAGGTGCTAAGGATTATGCCTCCCAATTTCTAGATTCTAGATTGTAGGAACTCAGTTTGTAGAATAATAAGTTCCAATTTGGAGCTCAACTTTCTAGATTCTAGATTTTACATCATTTTTTTTTCATATCAATTTTTGACCACATAATTTTTGGAACCAGAGCTCACTTTTATCATTTCCCTCATATTCTCATACAAATCCAACTCATTCTACATTTACTTTTTTTTTTAAAAAATTTGACCCCAAATTATATTGGAGAGTCCCAAATACTAATGATGCTCTTACTAATTTAGGCTAAAGAAACTTAGTGAGTTTGGAATAAAAGTATAGAAATAAAATATTCTTATGAGATAGCAACTTTCTTTTTTAACTTTTATATATTAAGAGCAACTCCAACCCTATTGTCTCTTGTAACTAGTTGTAATTCCTATGTGACATTCCTATGTGACATGAGGTATAAGACAATGTTCATCCTAGGTGGCAAGATAATATTTACAAAAGACAATGAAATGGAAAAGTATTTTCCAATGCAAAAAATATTGAAATGCTTACCTATTTTTTTTCCAACTTCCAAACCTTCTTCCCCACCCCCCCCCCCCCCCCCCCCCCCCCCCCTTTTCTCTAAATTTTTTTTGTTCATAATTGATGACATAGAGGTAAAAACATTGTCATATACATTGTCTAGAATTAGACAACCAAGTGCATAATGTCTTCTATAACTTACTTTTGTCGGATAAGCTTCACAATTTACTTGGCAATTGCATTGGACAAATTCTATAGGCACTCCACATTTTACTTAGGACAATCCATTACTTCAATACAGTCCAATTTTTGTAACTTTTACTCAGGACAACCCAAAATTTACTCAGAACAGTCCAACCCCCCAAAACCTTCCCAAAATCCTTCATTCTAAATTTCTACTCTTTCTCTTCACATTCCCAAACCCTAATTCTAACCGTAACCCTAATCGTCGGAGGAGGAGAAGGAGGTGGCAGCGGGAGGCGGGGGAGGAGGCGGAGGCGAGCGGCCTCCGCTGCTGCTGTTGTTGCTGCCGCCACCGCCGTCGCCGGCCCGCTCTTACCGCCGCCCGCAGCTCGCCCCCTCACCCCGCCGCCCTCCCCCGCACGGAGCCGCTGTCGTCCGTCCCTGCTGCTGCTGCTGCTTCTTCTTCTTCTTCTTCTTCTTCTTCCATGGACTGTAAAAAAATTTGACAGTCCTTCCAATAAGATTGCCAAAAATTTTTACGGTCCTAATTATTTAGGACTCAACATTTTTGACAGTCCTGAAAAAAAAAAATTATGCTGAAAAATAGAAGTCATTAGCTTTTATATGAGAATTTGGACTGCTCTCAAGTAAAAAAAATACTAGTGGCAAACTTGTAAAAAAACTGAATTTTTTTTGGATTGTCCTATACAATATATGAAGTGCCTTTAGAATTTACCTTTTGGGGAAGGATTTTTTAAAATAAAATTGTCATTCCTACGTGCCAACAACTTTTTTGCAAAGTCACAACAGGGTTGGAGATGGTCCGAGTACTATATCTAGTCTTCCTGGCTCATATTTTTGCAGCGCTTGTGCTTCCTAGGTTAAAATAGGAAAAAAAAGCTTTCCCCCAAAGTTATTTCCCTGTCCCTCATCCGCACCAAATGTGAAATATGTAGGGTCATGCTCAACTTCTTTTCCAAGCATATACAGATGTAGGTTTGGCTTTGCAGAGCATATTAGGAAAGACATTTGATACTCCTCTATAACTGAACTTCCTAAAAGTTGAACTCTACTCTGTTCAACCTCTTGACTGAGAACACAGTCATCAAACGCTCCCAAGCAATAGACAGCTTGTAAAGTAACGATGCTAACCTACCTTCTTCTAAAGGTATCAACCCATACATACTGAATAACGCATGTCCATATGATTTTATCAGACTACAGAACAAGACCATGAACTGATGAGCAGCTAAAGGATGGGAGAGACCGAAAAAAAAAAAATCTGGATCTCAATCTTCAGAGACGGGCAAAAGTTAAATCTTGCTGGAGAATCAGAGAATTGAAGCTTGGAGAGGCTACTAAAACTGGTGCGTGCGTCCTGACCATCCTCGCCAGCATTGCCTTGGCCAAGGGAAAAGCCATTTACAGAAGCATATCTCATGAATCATCTTAAACCAGCATACCACCACTTTGCCTGAAATGAACTTCAATCTGCAGCTTGTTTAGCCTATTCTTCAACTCCCATTTCATACTTGCAGACTGGACAAAATGACCCCCATTTCGTCAGCCATGAGTCCACACACACTTGATGGAAGTCTGTATAGCACATTTTGGCATATCAATTAGAAATAGAGAAACATGTCCAGTGGTCATGATAAAGACTACATTTTGGGGAATAATAGAATTGACCTATTGCGGACAGAATGGCCAATATAAATAAAAGGATATATAACAAAACTAAGTAAAAGAATATCCAAACAAAATAACAGACTAATATCCCAACAACTAACCACCATATATTATTTTTAACAACCCCCTCAAATTCATGATGGTACAACAATCGAGAGTTCGCTGAGTAAATGTCATCATAAGGAATAGCTCAGGTGGAAAAAGGCCTCGGGGTGGCCCAAGAGTGCAACGAGATGCAGGGCTATGGAGAAACAAACCCTTTGGGGGTTGGCCCAAAGGTGCCACTAGATGTGTGGGCTTTGGAGAAACAATCCCCTTCAGGGTGGTCTTAAGGTGCCACTGGAAGCATAGGCTTTGAAGAAACAATCTCCTTCCGGGTAGCCCGAAGGTGCCACGAATGCGTGGAATTTGGAGAAGCAATCCCCTTGGGGTGGCCCGAGGGTGCCACGTATGTGTGGGCTATGCAGAAATAATCCCTTCATGTGGCCCGGAGGTGCCACGGGGTGTATGGGCTTTGGAGAAATAATCCCCCCTTGGGATGGCCCAAGGGTGCCACAGATGAGTGGGTTTTGGATTCGGAGTACAACGGGAGGCATTTCATCGAACATGTTGCAAGTGTCGTCCTCGTAGTTGAAATAGTAGGAGACAGGTAATTAAAGCTCTCTCTAGGGTTTTTGTGAAATTGTTTTGTGAACTGATCTCAATAAAGGAGCCAGATAGGAGCTAATTAAGACGATCGCAGCAGAAAGGCGGCAATGGACCTCTCTAGATCATGCAAGAAAGAGACATGCTTGACGTAGACTATGTTGGGTTGGTATGCAACAGTGGTGGTGGCACAAACAATTGCTTGTTGAGTTGAGGTCAGAGAAGGAGACCGGATTAGGGTTAGTCTTTCGGTGATGGTGGTCTGGATATGTTGGTTGAATTGGGATGTCGTCGAAGTAATATGGACGACATCAAGAGCGGTTGGTTTGTTGTAGTGGGATTCGTCGGAGAATATGGAGAGGGATACTAGGTTTTGTTTGCTTGGATTGAGGGGAAAAAATAAGCAGAGTTAAGTGGGGAAAAATAAGCAGAGTTAAGTGGGGTTAAATTTAGGAAAGTTAAGTGAAGGGGAGTTGAGTCAATACATATAACCTTGCTTGAATTGAAGGGAGACTCAAGTGAGGTGTTTTTAATAACTCTTACTTGGATTAGAGTTTTTAAGTGGAAGAGGATTAATAAAAATACAATAGTTACCAAAATACCCTTACGTCATATAGTTTTGAGTGAGAGGAATAATAAGAGAAAGCGAGAAGAGACGACATACCTGGATGGCAGCAGGTTGAAAGACACGAAGACGGAGCAACATGTTAAAAGCAAGAAAAATGGACGAGAAGGTCATGATATTTATAGGACAAATAAGGGATATTTATGACTTTTTAAACAAAATTCCTCACTTTTCCTTATTAACCCTCCGATTTGGAGGTTGAAAAAAAAAAGAAAAGAAGAAGGCTAAATAAACCCCCACTTAACTCTCTATGACTCTCCCTACTAAATCCCACCCTCAAACAAAGTAGGATTTTTATTCCTCAACTCTCTTCACACTCAATCCAAACATACCCCTGAGGGATAAAGGGAAGGAAGAAGAAGATAAAGGGGAGGAAGAACATGATGGCTACGATAAGAGAGCCTAGCTCTGATACCAGGATTGGCTATATTTTGGAGAAGAATAGGATTTGATCTATTGGACACACAGTGACCACTATAAATAGAAAGATATACAACCAAAATATCAAAACTAATAAAATATCAAAACCACATTCGGTTTCGAGGCTTGGAATTTTACTAGTAAATTGAAGAGGGTAAATGGTCATAACCATCAAGTATTGTACAAAATCCTTACTTTTTATTAATGACGTGGCTGGAAGGTTCAATACAATACAAGAATTAGTCAACAAGGTTCTAAACATTAGGATTTGGCATATGGTTAGCGTATCAAAAATATATGAAAATGTATGTAAATAATAGACACATATCAAGCACAATAAATATACAACACATATAGATAAACACTCATAATGGTTATATAAAATGCAATAACATAATGTCCGACATGTCTTATCCAGTTATCCATTAGAACCCTTCATTTCTTTGGATCATAACCTTCCAAAGGAAATGGAGCAAATCCTTCGAAAGTGGAAGATGGACTTGAAGGAGGGGGTGGGGTGTAGACATATTTTATTAAATTATTATTTCTATTGCTTAATAGAGGTAACCACACTATTTTTAAAATATTTGTGTAACATGAATTTTTATTTTTTACTTTTACCTTATTTATGTAGTGCCCCGCTCCGCGTAGGCACTATATGTACAAGTGATATCGCCTTGCTTGCTCGAACGGAAGTCTTCTCGGAGAGTTCCCGACCGATTGATCAATGTGAGTGGGCAGAACTGCATTCTCTGATTCTTGCACGACTTAATAATGAATCTGAGTTTTTGAATGCTTGTTTGCTAAAGAAGATTGTTTCATTAGAAGAAAGATAGAACTGACTCAGCATGCTAATAAGAAAACTCACATAGCTTGTCATTGAAACAATCTGCTTGCTTGCCTAACTAGAGAAATGGAAATGCTTGTCTGATGAGATAGAACCTTGCCATGCTAATAACAAGAGTAAAAAGGATTGCTTGTACTCATTCTTGATATCGTATGCTAGACTGGAATACTTGAATGCTTGTCCCACAAGAGATAGAATTTGCATGCTAGAGTTATAAGAACTGTTCTTGCTTGTTACTTGTTTAATGAGTTAGCTTTGCTTGAACATGCTTCATTGATTGCTTGTCATGAGATGGAACTTGGTGAATGGCGTGAACTTGTGATCTAGACTGATAGTCCACCCTGAGGCTTAAAAACCTTACTTACGGGGGGGGGGGGGGGTGTGGCTATTAAGCATGTGTATTGAGAGAGTGAGCTTCGGCTATCTGGACTTGATAGATGTGTTTGCTTGCTTGTTCTGGATTATGTGCATAATCTTGTATTGATAGGAGCTTGCATTCTCGTATTTGGTCAGGACAACTTGTGCACAAGGTCATCTCTCGGGCGTTCCTGGGGCACTGGGATCGTCCGGCCTAGGAGAGATTTAGATACCCTGAGGCTTGAACGTCCTTACTGGTAGACCCGTCTATTAGTGAGATGGGCTTGTATGTCCCAACTGCTAATCCCGTTGAGGGGACCATCATGTAGTTAGGGCGCATGCAAGGCTAGCCTTCTTGCATACCTAACTGTTTGATGCAGGGACGAACAGAAAACTAGAGAACTGTATACATTATGTTATGCAAATTGTTGCTAACTTGTGTGTCTGCTGCAGGGATAACCGTTCGGCCATGGGTAAGAAATGTTATGAGTTTATCTATAGCCTGCTTGATCATTCAGTATGCATCGTGAGTTATCTGATAGTGCTTCATGCATTTGCATCGGTTGGACAATGGCTATTAGTGCAAAGCTGAACCTTGGTCACAGCTGCTAATAGTACCAGTATGTGAGTCATTGGATAGCTGAATTACCGCTGCCAATCCTGAGTTTCTCGGGGACCGAAATCATATAGATGTGTTGCCTTAATTGCTTGAGAGTATGATAGTCCACTTGATATGCTTGCCTTGATTCGAGATGATCAGTTTGCTAGATAAACTTGCCCCAAGAGTTGTTTATGTTGCACATACATGCTGCGCACTGCACGATGAGAACACTGTCCCTTATAGTTGCTTGAATGCTTGAGTATCGAATATGCAAAACTGATTTCCAACTTGTGTTTTCAAAAGATGTAATCTGACTATAGTTCTGAGCTGCATGAAATGAACTTAGGTAAAAGTAACAAGATCACTAGTAATGCAATGTTTTGCCACATGATTACTTAGTGTGGGTCTCAGGGGGTGTAGCTTCTGTTTAGTTGTTTATACTCACCAGTACTTGTATAAAGTGCTGACCCACCAACAGTCTGCTTATTCTCAGGTGCCTGATCGTCTGAAGAAGCGATAGCCGTGCCTCATCCCAAGGAATCGGAAATCTGGAGTCGATGCCTTGAGCCGTATCGAGATCGCTTTGAGCTGCTTTTGTATAGAGGGATATGATGTATGGAACGGTGTCATTGTAATCGAGAGAAAGAGTGCTTGAGCGAATTGTAACCTCGGCCATGCGCCGCTTGTAACATTTGTGAATATCAATAAAAGAGCCTGTTTTTCATGTGCCATTGTGTTCTTCACTTTTCTGCAATGTTACGTGCCGCTGCTTCAGTATTGAATAGCTTACTTGCCCTTGTATCAAAACTTTGGCCTTGTGCAAGCGCATTTTAGGCTTGCACGGCATCACGTCCGTGCGAGGACGATCGGTTCCGTAGGGACCAAAGCGAGGACGAACGGCCCTGCGGGACCGGGGCGTGACAATTTATTTATTTATTGTTCAATCTCGAAAAACCGAGTGGCATGGTTGATTCCTCAAAACAGTTCTCAATCAATTTAGACACATTATAAATACTAATACCAATAGGTCCTATTGAACATCAAGTGCCATCTTAAGCTAGTTAAAACTCTTGTTTATAGTCATCAGCAATAGTCTTAAGTCAACTTCTTTCTTAAAGGAAAGATAATAAGATACATAAAAATGTAATTAGGCACAGCTTACCATGTAAGCAGGGAAGAACTCTTAAAATCTCTCCGTCTTTGTAGTCCTCTAGACAGATGGCACAAGTTTCTGATGTTCGTTTGCTACTTACATAGGCACTCTTGAAGGTGAAGCTGGGAAGGCCTTCCACTTCCTGCTTGTTCACTGTGGTAGGATGGGTGTGTCCTGCGGCATGCCGCAGAAGCCGGCAGTTCTGAGCAAAGAGGAAAGCTGCTAGAACTGATATTATGACTACAAGAGAAACAAAAGAAATTACTAAAACAGTTCCAGTAGTTTCATCCATCGAGGAGCCAATACAGCACTCCCCTTCTACTCCTTGAGCAAATTTCTTTAGTCTCGCCAGCTACTTTTGAAATAAATACTGCATGCATATTAAGCTTGTTGAGTCACCAAGCACTGCATCCAAACATGAATATATCAAGAAAATGTTAGCTAGGATCTGTTAATAAGTTATAAATGGATCAAGATGAATCTATAATAGTTATGCCTTAAAACAGGTCAGTTTTTTCGTCAGTTTGATATGGATTCTTGTGACATCCCTATAGATCTGTAGCAGGGAATCATGACCCATATTGTACTTGTTCCAAATATTTATTATGTTTCTAAACTGGCATGATCAAATTATAGACTAGAAACTTGATATTTTCTATTTATCCTGTGACCTAATGCACAAACAATACATAAACCTATATGACAATTACTCACAGATGTACCAAGTACAAATGATTGATCTTCGATTCTCGCAAACACTGGTTATTTACTTTCTGGATGTTAAGAAATTGTACAAAAAGATACAAAGAGTTCTGCAGAGTAAATGACAAATTGCATCCAGAAAGTGCTAATTGTTATAATGACACCATGGCTTTAAAAGTGAAGCAATGGAAAGGAATCATGCATGAATGGTAATTTTTTCAGCTACCCAATATTCCTCCTCTTCCATAAATAAAAAAAGTCATCAACTTGCACCAAAACCGGTATCAGGTCTCTTCTGTACTTGTTTTCTTCCCACCCTCATTTGTCTATGTAAGTTCATTTTTGTTCTTTTCTTTGTTGAATTCTTAGCAAAAAAGAGAAGGTAATATTTTTTCTTTGTAAATACTCAATATTTTTTTGTCACACAATTGCTCGTTGAAATGTCTTAGTTTCCATTGCTAACCCATCCATTTTCTCCAGTGATACATTCTGATTGAAAGAAGCCGGAGAGAGTATGGCTCCCATTAGCCCTAGACCCTGGTCCAACCTCCCTTTCGAGCTCCTCAATCTCATCCTCGTCCATCTCGGTACCATATGTAAGGGATAGAGCACCACCACTGCTGGCACCCATCACTCCCGAGCAGCGCATTCACTGTGGCTGTTTGCACCCAATTACTTGTGTGCAGGTTGATGACTTATTTATTTGGGGAAGTGGAAGAATGTTCGGTAGCTAAAAAACCATGATTTTATTTTCTATTTTTTGTAGAAGAGAAATATTGGGATGACACAGTAAGACATGTAGCCAATCACACCGTTTTAAGCCCCAGGTCTTCTTTTGACAATTGGACCCTTCTCACCTATGTTAGATCAGGTTAAAATCCTGGCCTGATCCAGTTCATGATCCAACTACACAACTTAGTCACAAATTTGAATGCATACTATACGAAAGTTCAGAGTCACTTCTAGAGTCTTTGAGGAGTTCTTTTTCGTTAGCCAAACTTAAGCCTAAATGACCTCTAGTAAGCGTTTTGTTTATTTCAGTAATGCTCAACAGTTTGTGACATAACACAATAAATAAAAATGTCGAAAACTTCTACAATAAATAATTCTACATTCATCCAGAATGTCAACACCACTATGTTAAAATCAAGTCTACTTGGTATTATGAAACACCTGGAACACCAAAGAACAACGATAATTGATTATCCCAGTAGACCTTACTACACCTTTAACTTACTGTAACATTATGGACTTGGGATTATTAGTAATATGGTTCATGATAGAACATATCAAGCTCCTTAATAGCACAAGATATAGATCAAACTTAGTTAAGCATCCATTTATCATTGGAGTGGGCTTCAAAGTTTTAGCTACACTGTTGGTAAGCTTTAGGCATGAGTTCCTTAGAGCTTTCTATTTATAGAACATCCAATGGAATACATACAGGCTTTTGCTACAAGTACATGATCTTGTTCATTATTCAATCCACTTGGTGTTGACCAACTTCTCCATTGCAATCTCACAAGTGCCAACCTATAAACAAAAATCTCATTTTTTTTATTCCATCTAGGAAAATCTTTCAAGAAACTAATAGAATGGAAGAGAGAATGTCGTGAAATAAAAGAAAATCAGTTCCAATGAAGATATTCTGTAAATCTTCTAATTCAGTGGTTGAAATTAACAATTGCACTGTTGCACATAAACAAACAAAAGAGGTGTCATTTAGCAAACCTGTGAATACTCTTGATATTTTTTCAAGGAGACATCATTGTTCATTAATGTTCTCATAGCACATAAAACATCATCAGAAACTAAGCTGGAGGTAGGAAATCTCGAAATCTCCTCCCAATATTACCTAGTAGGCTAGTGTACAAATTAGTTACAGTAATCCAATAACTCGAAAGTTTCAGATCTTACAGTAGTCAAACTACCATTCGACAAGTGTAAAGTATTCAAACTGCTCAATTGATTGATCATGAGAAAACTAGAGTAATCTTATATAGGTACTTATTGTCTAGGGTTTCTATTATACTTATTATCATGTTTGGTTAAGGTTTTGACTTTTACACATAAAAAGCATTAAAAGAACTATTTGGGGGGTGGTGACAATTGTAGCAAACACAAACTCGGTAAAGAACTACATCTAGAGGAAATCTACTATTTTCAAAGACCTAAGTGTGATTGGCTTAAAGATGATGATTGTAAACCATGTATCCCAAAATACGGCATTTTACACCGATACTCTATTGTATAAATATTTTCTTAGTTGCATTTCTTGGTTTCTATCTTGTATTTGATAGTTAGTAATGGTTGTTTTCATGGATTTTTGAATGTATCATACGAGGGTTTATCGCTCGTAGGATACACGGGGGTAATTAATTAGATTAATGACTTAATTCAACTCTAGTTGTTTTCTTTGATTTCTAATTGTCTTGAACCCACTATTAGACCATCCTAGACTTATAGAGAACCTGGACAATGCTCATAACCTTATGTAGGATCCTTTCGGATAGTGGAATACCCCACAAGTCAGTGTTGACTGACTGTGTACCAGGCAGTCAGAATTCCGAATGTGCATGGCCAGCATAGTCAGACTAGCTAACTTGGCTAGTTATCTAGTGATTCGGCACTTGGCTGCGTTGTTGGCCCAATGTTAGATGGAGAGGGGTTGTGGGAGTGTGGAGGAGTCTGTGAGGAGTGTGTAGGGGGGTGGGTGTCAATTTCCTTTGGAGACACTTGGCTAAGAGGCAAGAGATATACCCCATTCCCTGTATTCGTACATTTGTTCACCCATTACTCTCTTCACTCCTCTTCTTTTTGTTGGAGCTGAACAAGGATGACAAGGAGACCAAGGTGGTGGTTGTCGGACATTGAAGGAGGCATTGAAGGCTAGCATTCACTCTCTCTCTCTCTACTTCACTCCTTGGACCCCAAGGCAAGTACATATTGCTCATATCGATCGCCTTGTGTCCTAATGATTTTCAAAAAAATTCATGCTTATTCCAGTTTTCTAGAGCTACTAGAGTTCACATCCATGCTAGATTTCAAGCTTAGATTCTATATATTCGTACGTATTGGTATCTGGGAAAGAATGTGGGTTCTAGAGATAAATGATGTACATTGTTATAATACTTGTCATGATCATGTTTATATTGCTCTTTTAGCTTTTATACAGCATGTTTAAGTACCATATGTGTTGGAATCGACTATAACAAAAGTATGATAGAAAAATCATGTTTTAAGTACCATATGTTTTGGAATCAGACTATAACCAAAGTATGATAGAAATAGGCAAGGATTCAGTATAGTTAGCAGAAGTCATGATGTCTGTACAAGGATCAGAAATCCAATCGGAATTCTGCTCGGAATTCCGACCGGAATTCTGCAGCCAATGTAAGAAACTGCAAATTGTCTGCAGTTCTTGACTTTCTTCGTCTTCGCTCACAGATTGGCGTGTACCTTTCTACTACTGTTGCATATCTTGTATTATGCTTGGTTTTCGATTTAGAGGAGTTTTGGTTAATTATTTTTTGTTATCCCTATTTACCCGTTTTATTCCATATGCTTTAGTTTTCATTTCCGATTTCACTTTCAATGCTCAAAGCTTAATGTATAGTTGGTGTTTACTGTTTTATACATTACATCACGCCTGGTTTGAGATTCTAGCGATATTACATTCTTCATAAGTAGTTCGTGATCTGCTGTTCCTGTTTCTTGTGCTTGTGGAGTATGAGTTTGTGCAGGGTTGCTCCTGGATTTTGTGCTAGTGTCGTGGACCTAGGAAATAGGTTTGATTGTTGGGAAAATGAATGCATTTGGCCACTGGACAGAACCAAACTGAGCAAAACTTTCAGAACCACAGTTCCGACCGAAATTCCGATTTTGGGCAGTGAGCCCATATTTGGATGATACCCAATGTAGGGATTCCCATCGTAATATTGGTAGAGTGATTACTAGGGCTTTATGTTACCAACATACTTGTTCACTATTGCTTGAGCAATGGATGTTATGTCTTGTAATCAAATTGATTTAACGTGTGTGATCGAGTATCAACACATAAGAACGATTTCCCGAATGTCCACAATTTGAAAATTGAAGCAATTGACCATATGCTTAATCAACTAGCATGATTAATATTGGGCGGGGAGAATCCCAAGTTTAATGACGGCCTTGTTCGATGACTTACATTGATTGATTAAGATAGATCTATCGACCCTTGGGACGCTACATCCCCGTATTGATTTGATGTATCATGTATTGAGACCACGGGTCCGGATTGGACACTATATTGATTTGAGGTTTTGGCCATTAGACATGTTATCCATTTATTATTTTTTTCTAGCAGTTGACATTTGGATTAGCGACGGATGCATATTGACCTGATCCCAGGTATGTTAGGGACAGTTTTCTGGCTTTATTTGGGTCATATTATGAGGGGATTATCAACTTGTATTGTTAGTAATTAAGGTGATAACCTAGGTAGCTAATTGTAGTAACCCTAGGGCTTGTCTTGTTTTGCTCGTATGGTTCTTATTTGAGATCAATGCTTACATTCTTGTCGAATATTCGTGTCTTAGTACGTTGGTATCGTGCTAGTCTATCTTCTCGTTAATTCTCGCATTTCATTTTAGTTCTTGCTTGTTTCTCATATTGTGTGTTTTCGATTACCTTGGCTTTTCTTGTGGTATTGGGTTGGTTCTGACCAGTCCTAGGTTGCATCTCAGATCTAGTTTCGAAGCCCAAGGACATTTCAGACCTGCAGCTAGATGGTGCGCTGGGGTACCTGGAGCACATTGACGCTTGAGTAGGTGCTCTTCCACATTGTTTTTCTTTTGTCGACGTTTAGCCAAGGCATGTGTTAGTCCTAGCATCTCAGGAGTTTGTTCCCTTTTCGTATTCAGATCCCTATTGTATTTACGTCTAGTCTTTACATGTAGCATTTTGTGATCTTGTATCTTACATATATACTCCACTATGAACTCCATTTTATATACTAACTTAATGATCATTATATATGTCATCGCCCGAGAGGTGCTTTACAGCTTTCATATAGTATGATCATTCTTGTATCACAGTATCGCTACTGGAATCAATTTCGAATCCTTCTAGTGAGTATTGGTATAGGTAGTTCTGCCGATTTCGGATCAAAGTTTTGAAGTTCTTGATTTTAGAAAGCCAAAAATTAACAAACGTATATTTTTAAAATCAGCAAAACAGTTGATAGATTTAGGGCATAATCTTGTGTACTATTTATTGTCGGTTTAATGGAATAATATTCGACGTTGTTGAACTATTCACCCACAATAACATTGTAATACATTTTACTTCTTCTACACAAAGTAGTGTATCCCCACAACAAATAGTTTTGAATGGAATAATGTTAAGATGTATGAACATGGTATAGTCTACATCTTGAACAAATATATAAAATGAATAGATGAAGGAGAAGTGACTGACTGGATGAAGAGAGAGTGTTGTTGTGTGGGTCGTCGAAGATAACGGCAGCCTTGAAGCCGAAGCCTGCGTCCTGAGCATTTCTCACCTTCTTCTGAAGAGAAGAAGGTGTGAGTGTTACGGAGGGGTAAGCAAGAGCGAGGAAAGTGAAGGAGAAGGAACTGCCTGCCTGCCTGCCTGCCTTTGAGTTGGACGACAGCGACGGCTGAGGGACAGCAGCAGAAGAAGAAGATGGATGAACAAACAGTTGTTGCTGCTGAAGTAGCGACACAGACACTTCAACTTCAACACGACATCAGCAGCATCTCTATTATTGAGGTACCAAGAAAAGAAGTGTTTGTGTGGGCCACACCGACAGGAGAATCAAAGGGAAAAGAAAAAGAGACAAAAGGCGGTGATTTGAAGAACACGGTACTCCCCACACCCACATCAGCTTTATATTTCTAATTTAGTCTCTCTCGGTGCTAAGGCTCTTTTTGCTGACAATAGGTGGGCTTAAATTTGGTAAAGACGTTGAGCGACTATTTAGATGTCGGAAGTGAATTACAAACAAAAAATACACAAATTACAACTTGATATTCTTGCCTATTCAAGTTTTTAATTTAATATTCTATGTCAACTTAATTTCTCAATTATAATTGTACAACATAATATTTTATTCGTGTTAACATAAGATCATAAATGACAAAAATACCTTTTTATTCTCTCCTCCCTCCTCTCTGCGGTAGTGGCAGCAACATTGATGACGGCGATAGCACGTGACGGCAACAGGGGCGTGGGAAGGTGCAGCTGGGGGAGAGGGCGACGGGGGATGTGCACGAAGATGGGGTGGGGGTTGGGGAAGGAGAGAGTAGTTTTGTCAAAAATATTGAAATGGTATAGTTAATCCAGACTGACGGAGGATTTTTTTTTTTTTGAGATGGCCGATGATACGTACGGGACTTTGTGCACGCTGCGTTGCATGCCATTTGAGACCACTGCCCCATACCTCCCCAGCGGTTTGATCTCGAGACCGTTTGCATAGCCCGGGAGGTTATACCTCTTCTCACTAACCACAAGAGCCAGTTGAGTTCGATCTGACGGAGGATATCAATATAATTTTTTTTAATAGTTGAAGGTATTATGTTGACTTCCTATCAAAGTTTTGTTAGTCCCGAGGCTGATCAAAAGATGAAAGAACAGAGATCAGAAACAGAGGTTCAGCAAACTTCACAGTCTACCCTCTCTTTGATCTTGAAGTTGTAGTCAAGATCAGAGATTCAAACAAAAGTTTCTCTCTGATTTCCTCGATTCCAACAAAGAACAATTATATGTATCTCCCGATTACAGCTTCTTCAGGATTACAAAATTTAAGATCAAAATTACGTTTTTTTTCTTGCAAACGCAGTTGCAATTGGGACAGAACGAACTACAGCTTTAGAAGAGAAGTAAAAAAGAGGGCAGGAAGAATGGCTTGTTGGGGTGATAATGATCACCGTTGCTCAAAGCAAGATTCGTCCCACACAATCTGCTCCCAGGAACCAGCAAGTTCTGAAGAGAACTTCTGGAACGCCGATCATCGCCTCTATACCGACTCGCACGAACTCCTGCAGCCAATACTCTCTCCATCTCTCTATTTTAAAGTAATTCCTCAATGGAGGCACAAAGAGGATATTTATAGAGTTGCGATGAAACCCTAACCCTAATCTTGACCGCCAACTAATCACGGAAAGATAGGAATGGATTAAATTCAAATCATATAAAATCAGATCTGAATAATTGACTCAATCTTTTCATAACTATTTAAATTTCGTAATCAGCGGAGATATGCGCCCAATCCGTTGTCTGTGCATATGCGCGTAACGGCACAGCCGTAGTTGCTCATGTGCGCATAGACTCAACAGTGGCTCATGCGCACATACACACAGTAGTTCAGCAGCGCATGTATGCATACGCGTAGACGTGCATACGCGCATAGCCGTGCATACCCGTAGACGTGCATACGCGCATAACCGCGCATAGCTCACGCATAGGCCGCGCATAGCTTACTCATAGCCCGCTCATGCGCTCGCGCATGCAACCGTACTAGCAATAACACATACAACTCGCGCATAAAATAAGCGCACGAGCGCAACATATGCGCACAAGCACCAAGCGACGATGTTGACGTGTTATGTGCAAAGTTCTCCATCAAAGCGTCACTTTGCGCCCTTGAGCCTAAGTCCAAGTCCGAGTCGCTAAGTCCCTTTGGGGCTTAACTCCTAAGGGAATTTTCCCAAAAGAGTGACAAAAAGCATAAATCCTTTCTTGAGGAGTTTAGCCTTAATCCTACTTGAAAAATATCTCAGATGATACCTACTTGGACTACTACCCCATGTGCATAGCTCAACACCAAGCATGATATTATATTGAGATACCCACTTGGAGTATTTTCTAATGTGGGACTATATTTCTAGCCTTGAGAGAAGAAAATCTCTCCCAAGCAAAAGAAAAACTCCAATAATCCCCCACATATCTCAATATATATGTGTTAAGCATTCGCCACAATGACTGTCCATCATGCATTGGGATAGATGTCGCTTACAATTTGAATCTTCCCGCATGGGTCAAATAATAGTATGATACAAGAATGGACTAAGCCTTGAATTCTGTACCATACCTACAATTATTTTTACTCACACAATGACATCAACTGTGTCTCTCATTGCACGTTAAAGGCCCTGTGCTGACCTGGTCTCGGTGTATGTATCTTGGGTGTCTACAACTTTACTCTTAAGAGACGGCCTAAATCTCTTTCCATATACTTAGGTGAGTTCTTTCATAGAGTTTAAAATTCCTCAGAAGCTTGTTCTTACTTGCGGTGTTACGCTGTTATGACATGGCCCAAAGCTGAGGTCTATAACCTTTTGGTGGTGTCATACCACTATAGCATGAGGTCACAAGCTTCTTTGTAGTGTTGTACTACTCAGCATGAAGCCTTGCACTCCTTTGTGGTGCTACGCCGTTATGACATGACCCGAAGCCGAGATTGTAGAAGTATGAAAAATCTAGATCCATGCGTCCAACAAACATGCGTCCCAAGATCGACTCCGAAGAAATTAGGCCATAGAATGACTATGCGGTCCAGAAAAGCAGCTACCATGCGTCAATAGTAATCAAAGGTCATGCGCCACAGTGATCAAGCCCCTGGTGTAATAATGATCCAGTGTCATGCGCCGACCGCTTCATAACTAGTGTTCCTATGTGCCATCAGCGCCATGTGCCACTAAATAACTAGTGTTCCCATGCGCCACTAAGTAACTAGTGTCCGCATGCGCCACTAAGTAACTAGTGTCCGCATGCGCCAACAGTACCATGTGCTACTACTTCCTCAAGCATCCATGTGCCCCAATATTGGCCATATAAAGGCCTGACACAAAGATTATGTCTGATACAGAATCCTGACAAAAAGGACTTTCTTAATGCCTCGAAAGACGTGAACACCCAAACGACAGAACCTCACGTCAGTATGAACTTTACTCCTGACAGGCGTGCAGCGCCACGTATACGAGGCCACATGCGTCGCAGACTCCATGCGTCTCTGGCCCCATACTTTCCAGACTCCATGCATTCCATACATCTCTGGCCCCATGCGTTCCAGACTCCATGTGTTCCATGCGTCTCTAGCTCCATGTGTTCCAAACTCCATGTATTCCATACGTTTATGGCCCCATGTTTTCCAGACTCCATGCATCCCAGACTCCATGCGTCCAACATGGCAGGGTTTCCTGAGACAAAATCTTTCTGTTGTGACTGAAGTGATTCTCTCCAACTAAATGTGGCCACATGTCAAGCTGACCAAGTCACGCAAACAAAAGACGAGAATCGTCCAGATCTTCAGCAACAGCAAATCACAATAAACGTCCATATGGAAACTCGGCCTGGACTCAACTACATCTTGTTAAGGATGTATACGTGGCAGCCTACCCATAGTATGCGTCTATAGTTGCATCCATATTCTGTTGAAGGAGACCCAACAGAAGCACATATGGCACATATAGTCCATCAACATAATGGCTATAACTAGGAGAAACTTAGACGTTCCAAGGGCTAGTTTTTTCTGTTTCAGAGACCATAACCCTCCAAGCGAGCTATGTATGTGCACATAAGCTTAAGAGAGAGAAGAGAGAAGAGAAAAAAGAGAAGATAGCATATTCATTCCCTCGTCGGACCGTCAACGGAATAAAAGAGTCGCTGCAGTACTCGATATCCATCGTCACATTACCCAGATCAAAACTATTGTACTTAAATTTTCTGTCTAGGATTTCTTTGTACTTTTTGTTTGTTATTAAATAAAAGTTTCCCAAACTTACTTCAATGGCAAACAAGGTGGCGACTCTAATGGGGACTTCCTTCTCCTCTGATGAGAAGGCCATGACGTAGTCCGACACGTCGAAGCTAGGTTCGACCTAGAGGATACTGGTTGTACACTTCGAGGACAGGCGTTTCTAGCTAATTGATATTTTCTGGATCTGATGGTGATGTCTATTTCAGCAACCGGAGAACTGCCTGCAAATTCCGCTGCTGCCAGAGCTACAATTGGAGCCGGAACCCCAGGCAAGTGTACCTTGCCAACATTGCAGCTATTGTTACATATTTTCTTGATTTATTTATATCTTGTACATGCTTAAACCTAGGACCGTGTGACTTGCTTAGCGTCCGATTAATAGTCGGGTGCCAATACCGTACACGGAGTTGTGCAACGTCACCTAGAGATGGATATCATGACATTTACATTCTCGTACTTGCCATATCAAGTACATTATACCCAGGACACCTGACACGAATCATGAGACAAAATTTTCCTAAAATATTCAAGGTAATTTTGTATAGGATACATGTTTATGACATGTACATTTTTACATGCTTAGAATTTATTTAGACTTGTTGCATTAGTTTTGATCTCGCGTGTCATGGACATGAGACATGTGATTATATTGGGTGGAAAGAGTATTACCATATCAAAGGCTGATTATATTATAAATATTGTTATCTGGAGGTGTCTTCGTCTCTGATACAGAGCTTTGGCGCAAGTTCTGGCCCTTCGAGAAAATATTGCTATGGGTTTCTCCGACACTGATCTTGTAGTAGTCTCAGCCCGAGTATGACTAAAACTCTCACTTGCATATCACTTAGCTGGTTATTTATTTACCTTATTGTTTTATTTATTGCTGCACTGCATTATTTTGGCTTGAGTTATTTTGTACCTTGCTATGTCCCCTGAGGACCTGGATCTGGATTATGTCCCCGGGATTAGCAGAGGATATTTATCCTGAGGTGTACGGAACAGGAGCACTTCTCGGAACAGTACCAGACTCTGAGGACGAGGTGATCGCTGATGACTTTTCCTGAACATCTGCTTCTCTATGCTCAGTTTTTATTGGCAAATAAACTCTTTTATTCCAGTTTAAATGAACATTTGTAACAGACTTAATATCGGATTGTTTCCCAATTTTATTTACTTGTGACTGGGTGTTGTTTAATACTTTTTGTTGATATTGTTGTGTTTATTATGTAGATGAGAATAGTAAACCCTGATCATTGTAATACAGCTTAAGTATGCCCCGATGGATCCATTAAATTGGATTTGTCCATCGGTGTGTGCTGCTGGCCATTGCCACGTGTCTAGTCCCTCGATATTTTGGGACTAGGGCGTGACATGGTTTTTGTGGTGGCCCGTGCAGGTCAACGACTAAATTGTTCGGTTTTAACTTAGGGACCGAACAGGCCTGCAATAAGAATAGGATAAGTTTTAAGATCTCATCCACTTGCTTGAAATGTTCTTGATATCTGTATCGGATTCGAATTATTTCTTGACTTGCATCCTGCCTTGATCCCTGTACGCCTCTTATTATTTATTTTGGGTGCAGAGATATGGATTCACGAGCAAATGACGAAACTCCTGCAAGATCACCACGAGATGCTATGGTTACCCATGAAGATGAAGTGACACCAGTTGATGAAAGTCAATCAGCTCACCAATGCAGTCAAGCAAGTCAGCATGCCTCGAGAATCCAGGAAGATGACGTTCCACCATCGATGCAGTTTGCTCCACCGATACCTACCGTTCCACAAGGGTAGGCTATGGACGAACAACAAATGTTTCGAATATTTTACGCGATGATGCAAGCCCATCAGAAGGTTCATGAAGAAGCTCAGCAAAACCAAGCGAAAAAGTTCATCGACATATTTAGCTCTGAGCTACGGAAGTTAATCAGCTCCGTTACACCTACCTCTTACTTGGACGTTGTTACTGTAGCACGGGCCATGGAGAGCATCACCAGGATAGAGTCAAGCCAAAAGCGGCTGTATGCACCAGACCAAGAACAGTAGGAAAGAGTTACAAAGTGACCTCAGATGAATCCACCACAGGAAGCAGCACCAAGAGCCTTATTTCTCCCTATCTGTCAATATTGTCGCAAGAGAGGCCATCAGGAGAGCGAGTGCAGACACAAAAGAGGACTATGTTTAGCTTGTGGATCCAGTCAGCATTCAGTGAAGGGATGCCCTGAGCGTAGAGGAGCACCAATGGTTAACCAACAAGCTTTATCACTACAGAGGCCAGCCTGTCCAGATTTGGGAGCACCGCAAACGGGAGTTCAAGGAGTCCTACCACCAGCTCCAGGAGGATATCAGCCGAGGCCACCTTTGATACCCCAGGCACTACTCTTCCAGCAGGCTCAGCAGCAGCAGAGGAGTCGACTACAAGGACGCGGACAAGCCCTGACGATGATCTTGGAGAATGCACAGATTCATGGAGTAGCTAATGCGCGTAAGTTTTTATAGTTATACGTTTCTAGCATTGCTATAGTTCGTGCCTGCTGGTTCGTGACCTTAGCCTTGACCTGACAGTTTTAACTTGCTAATAATAGACAACCTAGTGATAACCTAGAATATTTTATAAATGTTAACATGATATGTTTTAAAGGATAACTTGGTTTTCTAAACTGTAATTTTCTAGATTTTCTACATTGGGAAAATTTTATAACTTCCATTTGCTTAGGGAAATGATTTTTTCTATGTATTTTAATCCTCAACTTGATCTCCTTAATCGTGATGTGCTTCGAATAATGTTTATAAACGTATCATCTCTGTTGATCGGTTATTCTTTGATTGCAAGGACGCAATCCTCTTAAGGGGGGAGATTGTAAACCCCCTGATTTTTTAAGAATTTTTAATGTAGATTTTCATAATTTTCTGGATTTTTAAGAATTTTTCTCTATTAAAACTAAGGTATTTTGAATTGAAATGATTTTAAAAGATGCTAAATAATATTAAAATATTATGAAAATAATATTTTCTAGTGTAAAAGAAAAAACTAGACATAGGATAATTTTTCGGGAATTTATTGGAACCCGGAAGCAATTTTAAAGCCCTAAAAACTAATTATTTAATTAAACCAAAATAAACCCGGTTTAATTGAACCAAACCAAACCAACCTAAACCGGTTTAGCAAACCTAACCCAACTCAGCCTTAGTGGTTCGGATTCGGGTCTAACCCGTGACCCGAAACCCGCTAGACCCGACCCGCATTCATTTTTATTGAATCGGGCCGGATCCGCCTGACCCGACCCGACTCCGCCCGACCTGACCCGCTAGACCTAAATCCCTAACTGCCCCCGAGCCCGACCGTTCGCCTCCCCTCCGCCGGCAGACCTGCCGACTGTTAGCCTCCCCGACCGCTCCGGCTACCCGCAACGGCCGCCGCAGGCTGCCCCGCTCCCCCAGCCGCTCCGCCTCCCGTAACGGCCGCCGACCTCCTATAAAACCCCCTGCTTCCACCTCCTTTGCCCTAGCCAGCCCTCAGCCCTCTCCCCTGCCTCCCCGTCGTCCCCGACGAGACCCGGCCATCCCCTCCCCGCTGCTCCTCCTCCAGATCCGCCGCCCTCCGCCTCCCGCAGCAGCCTCTCCCCTCCAGCACCAGCCCCCTCCGCCTCCGCCTCCGTCTGCCCCAAGGCCTCAGCCGGCCGCTTCCCTCCGTCCAGCACAGCCTCCGCCCGAGTCGCCTCCCTCCGGCAAGCCCAGCCGACTTTGGCAGCCCTAACCCTAGAGCAACAGCCCAGACACGGCCAGGACACATCAGTGTCAAGTCCACACGAGGACACGAGGAATCTTCGGTTCACGGAGCCCTGTTCAGGTAACCCATTCTCTCTTCTCGCTGCCCCGATTTTTGTTTTGTCAGTTGTGACACGTAGACTGTGTATCCCTCTCGATGCCGGTGCAACCCGCTCGGTGCATCGTGTCCTGTGGTGATCGCGAACCGCGATCCAAAAATAGGAAAACCAACGCCCTGTTTCACCCCGGAACTGAGTACGTTCCGCCAAACGGGATGACTTGGTCGCGTGCGGTCTTTCCCGATACGTGTGCGCCATTGATACGGACGTGTGAGATTTTGCAGAAGTTGATTTGGATGTGCGTGCACACCGAAATCAACGCGTATCCGCCGACAACGCCCCGTATCCGCTTGTTCTGAATCTCGCTGTAACTTAGTGTACATACGTTGGATCGAAACAAAACTTATACCATCGGACTCATAGCAATACGCTGGTCCTGTGACCCAACTTTGGTTCGATTCTGAGAATGTTGACAAAATTGCGTATCGTGGGCCCCACGGTTCCACTGGACGGGCGATTTTGTGATCGGCTCATCGGAATCCAATTCTGGAAGTTTCGTTGGGTTCGTATCATCGTTCCTGACTTGTTGACACTAAGTTGGACGAATTTGGAGACCTTTGGTTCTGACACATTTTTTGGTGCAAAGCGGCCCACATGTGGACCCCGCCTTGACTTGAAAATGTCATTTTTGCCCCTGTGTCCAAATTGGACTCAAGGACAGGCGTTTCTAGCTAATTGATATTTTTTGGATCTGATGGTGATGTCTATTTCAGCAACCGGAGAACTGCCTGCAAATCCCGCTGCTGCCAGAGCTACAATTCGAGCCGGAACCCCATGCAAGTGTACCTTGCCAACATTGCAGCTATTGTTACATATTGTCTTGATTTATTTATATCTTGTACATGCTTAAACCTAGGACCGTGTGACCTGCTTAGCATCTGATTAATAGTCGGGTTCCAACACTGTACGCGGAGTTGTGCAACGTCACCTAGAGATGGATATCGTGACATTTATATTCTCGTACTTGCCATATCAAGTACATTATACCCAGGACACTTGACACGAATCATGAGACAGAATCTTCCTAAAATATTCAAGGTGATTATATATAGGATACATGTTTATGACATATACATTTTTACATGCTTAGAATTTATTCAGACTTGCTGCGTTAGTTTTGATCTCGCGTGTCATGGACATGAGACGTGTGATTACATTGGGTGGGGAGAGTATTACCATATCAAAGGCTGATTATATTATAAATATTGTCATCTGGAGGTGTCTTAGTCTCTGATACAGAGCTTTGGCGCAAGTTCTGGCCCTTCGAGAAAATACTGCTATGGGTTTCTCTGGCACTGATCCTGTATTAGTCTCAGCCCGAGTATGACTAAAACTCTCACTTGCATATCACTTAGCTGATTATTTATTTACCTTATTGTTTCATTTATTGCTGCAACGCATTATTTTGGCTTGAGTTATTTTGTACCTTGCTATGTCCCCTGAGGACCTGGATCTGGATTATGTCCCCAGGATTATCAGAGGATATCTATCCTGAGGTGTACGGAACATGAGCACTTCTCCGAACAGTACCAGACCCTAAGGATGAGGTGATCGCTGAGGACTTTTCCTGAACATCTGCTTCTCTATGCTCAGTTTTTATTGGCAAATAAACTCTTTTATTGTCACGACCCGTACCCGATGTAAGGATACTAGTCGGAAACAACGCCCAGCCTACGCCGCAGAATCGGCGGTAGAACGCTGTCTAGATAGTCTATCTAAAGTAATGAACCACCAATAATGATAGAATACTCAATCACAGAACTAAGATAGAATGAGCACGAATCAGATAAGAATAGAATAGTCATCATACAACTCATGAGTTTAAAATAATACATAAATGAGTCTGAAGAGTAACAAAATAAGCTGGAGACAAATCCAGTACAAAAGAATACTACCAAACTACAAAGCTACAACTCCAGGGTCAACTGTCTCAGTTGGGATAAGTCCCTCTTGAGCCAGGGTCTCCGAATCTAAACCCACAACATCCTGGGGTCCATAATAGGTAGGGTACTCCTCAGTGTCATCTGGAAAAATATATCCAGTCAGGAAAGGAGCAGAGTACATCTCTAACAGCAGTTCTAATCCATGATAAAAACTATGTAACAGTAAATAGCTGTGGATAAACAAGATGCACAAAATAGATACAAGAGATATATAAAAAATAAGTAAATACTGGAAAGAAATACAATAATGAACAATATGCCAATGAAACAATAATACTAATGACTAAGTGTGTGAGTACTAGCTTAACATGTGATCGGCTTGGGCAAGATACAATGCGGCCTGGCTAATCATACGTGCGGTACATGATCAACACTATTCGCTTACCAATACTTTATTCAATAGGGATTTGATCACATATCTATACTAATACTCCCCACCCCCAACTGGTATAATAGATCCAACCACGGTATGCTATGGCACTAGATTCCCCAAGAAGATAGCTAGTCTCCCCAAGAATCGGTGTCTGTACATGTACAAGATAACCAATGAAACAATACTTGCACCATGTACACCATATACCAAGGAATAACATCTCATGACGAGATCCGGATATACCAATCCGTATAACCATAGTGTCAAGAGAACATGGATATCTACACTAGATACAGTGAACATAGAGGATATCATAAATGAGAAACTATCAGAGAATGTACTCGCTTGAAGTTCAATGAAAAAGTCTCACAGATGTCTGACTCGGTGCCTCGAAGACCTAGATATGGAATACCACATTAATACAAGGTCCCGGAAAGAGAACAAGTCAAACTAGTCAACTTCTAGGTAAATAAATCAATTCTAAGTTAAAAGTCAACTATGGTCAACTCTAAAGTCAACTAAAGTCAAACATGGTCAAACCAAGGTCAACCTCTCAAGACATCTATATAAATAATATAGAATAAAAATACACAATTAGGAATCAAGGTCTTGATCCCAATTGGTACCCACACAAAGTATACTAATAATACAATTAATGCACACTCTAAATAATGTATATACAAACCAATATTTATACAAATAAAATAATATATTATTATTAGTATTATACCTCACAAAAACACCTATATATATACATATATAAAACAATTTAATAAATATATATACTTATATATATATACACATAAACTTTACACAATCAAATACTAATAGTTACAAAACACATTGCACATATTAATGTACATATTTTACATGGCTAGAAGCACACATAAAAATACATTCATTAATATACAAATAATTATATAATAATTATAAATAATATAATTACACATTTAAACACATAAATATATTTTATAAAACATTTATGTATAATTTATGTTATTAACATAAGTACATATATAATTGCATGCAAGAAAGCTACATACATATATATATTTATACACCACATTAGAACACATAGAAATATCTATAGATCTATGCTACAATAAATACCATAATAAATACACTAAAATAAATATATAATATCTATATATATTTACTAGTTATAAATGAAGAATTTAAAGCATAAATAATTAGATCTACACATAAACACACCAAATTGGAAAGTTTCACACCGTATCCCACTAGATCTAGGATACGCATGTGACACGAGTCCAACACAAAACCAAATGTACCCCGAAGGACACAAACAAGTCACAAATAATATTTATGAATAAATCAAAGTGTCAAAAGTAGATCTATGTGTCCGTGTCAAAATACGACATGTACAAAGCCCCGTGTCGGAAAAAAACTCCCAAAATGATACGTATCACCAAATAGTTGGGATACGAACCACATGTACCCAAATATGGATACGACACAAGCCTCAAACACATAAGCACATGTCCAATTGATCTATAGGATCAATTGACATACACAACAAAATATAAATTCGGAATTCCAACAAAATTGACATAAAAAGCACCATAACTTTCTCCATGGGTCTCCTATGAACATAAAACAAAGTCCTATGGGTAGTACATACATATAGGTTGATTTTACATAATTAAATCTCAGATTTAGAAGCTATTTAAATGGGAAAATCTGAATTATACCTATTGGGAGATGGATTCCCAATGAAACCTCCAATTGAGAAGAATTTGCTTCCAAATTGTAGATCCTTGCTCCTCTTTGTAGATCCTTGCTTCCTTCTTCTAGATCCTTACTTTCTCCTTCTCTAATGGTGAATTGGGAAGAATTTGGAATAAATTTGGTAGGGAATTGGAATGGGAATGGAGGAAATTTGGGAGTGGAAAATTCTAGATCTAGATTTGGAATGAGAATGAGAGGAGAGAGAAATTTCCCCCCTCTTTTAATAGGCCGGTCTTGCCCCTCTCCCAAGCAATTGTAAAATATCCAATGTACCCCTTGGGGCCTCTCATGAAGAAATAATTAAGGAAGGAAGCTTCTAGTCTAATCACTTAATTAATTTAATCCATCTCCTTAACTATGGGCTTTCTAAATGGGCCAAATCTAACTATTTAATTCATGTTGGTCCATTGGTCCAAACTACACTAGTTGGTTCTACTAAAATAAGTCCAAAATAATTAAATAACATCCAACAACAATTAAATAATACAACAAAAATTATTTATCATGCACAATATTTATTTAAATAGGAAATTACTAAAATACCCTTTTTCCTAAAATGTGGTAGTGACAAGTCTACCCTCCTTAAAATAATTTCGTCCTCGAAATTCAAAGACGAAAACTACCCCCAGAAAAACACAGAACAGAACTAAAGAATCACAACTAACTAATGAACAGAACATAACAATGAACAGAACATAACTAGAAATAACATACCTCAAGGTACAAACAAATATGGATAACGCTCTCGCATGTCATCCTCTCTCTCCCAGGTAGACTCCTCCGGAGAGTGATGCCTCCATGCGACGTGCACCAAAGGAATAGTCTGGTTCCTCAGCACCTTCTCTCTCCGATCCAGAATCTCAACTGGCTGCTCTGGATAGCTAAGAGTAGGGCCCACCTCTATCTCCGAGTGATCCAATACATGACTAGGATCTGCCACGTATCGTCTCAACTGCGATACATGAAACACGTTGTGCACTCCCTCCAATGCAGGTGGCAAGTCTAGTCTATAAGCAACTGCACCGACCCTCTCTAGAATAGTGAAAGGTCCGATGAATCGCGGACTAAGCTTTCCGCCTCCACCAAAGCGAATCGTGCCTCGTGTCGGAGAAATCCTCAGAAACACCAAACCACCCACCTAGAACAAAACACCATCTTAAGAACTTAATCTATAACAAATAAGAACAAGCACAAGCAAAATCTAAACTATACCTCGAACTCCAAAGGTCTCCGATGGCTATCGGCCCAATGCCACTGTCTGTCCTGCGCCACTCGAAGTCTGTCTCTGATCAACTGAACCTTCTCTGCTGCATCTACAACCATCTCTGGCCCAAGCAAAACTCTCTCTCCAACATCGTCCCAAGACAAAGGAGTACGACACCTCCGACCATATAGAGCTTCAAAAGGTGACATCTCTATACTGGCCTGGTAACTGTTGTTGTAAGCAAACTCTACCAAATGGAGATGGTCCTCCCAAGAACCCCCAAAATTTAGTACATAAGTGCGCAACATATCCTCGAGAGTCTGGATAGTCCTCTCTGACTGCCCATCTGTCTGGGGATGATATGCAGTACTGAACTTGAGCTGAGTGCCCAAACTCTCCTGCAAACTCCTCCAGAAATGAGAAGTGAAACGACTATCCCGATCTGAGACTATGCTGACGGGAACTCCATGTATCCTAACGATCTGCCTCACATATATCTCTGCCAGCTTCTCCGTAGACAAACCCACCTTGAAAGGCAAAAAGTGGGCCGACTTGGTCAACCTATCAACAATGACCCAAATCGCGTCTTTTCCTCCTGGAGATCATGGAAGTCCGAACACAAAATCCATAGTAATGTGTTCCCACTTCCACTCTAGAATGGGTAATGGCTGAAGTAAACCTCCTAGCCTCTGCCTCTCGACTTTCACCTGCTGGCACACTAAGCATCTGGATACAAACTGTGCCACTTCCCTCTTCATGCCATACCACCACACACTCTCTCGCATATCCCGATACATCTTGTTAGCACCTGGATGTATAGAATATTGAGAGCGATGCGCTTCCTGCAACACCTCCTCACGCAACTCCCTACTAGGCACACACAATCTAACTCCATGTCTCAAAGATCCATCCTCTGTAATAGTGAAATCATCCTCCAATCCTGCTCTCACCTGAGCTCTGATACTCCTCAAAGATACATCATCATACTGTGCTGCCTTAATCCTGTCCATCAAATCTGAGTGTATTTGCAATTCCCACATCTGCATAGCACCACCAGGAACAATCACCTCAATGCCCAAGCTCTCCAAGTCCTCCAACAAATATTGATCCTGCGTTAAGAACATAGCTACCGGATACCTGCTCAAAGCATCGGCAACTACATTGGCTTTCCCAGGATGATATTGCAAAGAGATATCAAAATCCTTTATCAGTTCCAACCACCGACGCTGCCTCATGTTCAACTCCTTCTGCGTGAAAATGTACTTCAAGCTTTTGTGGTCTGTGAAGATCTCCACACGCTCTCCGTACAAATAATATTTCCACAACTTCAGAGCTAAGATGACGGCTGCCAACTCCAAATCATGGGTAGGATAGTTCTTTTCATGAGGACGCAATTGCCTGGATGCATAGGCAATCACTTTCCTATGCTGCTGAAGAACACAACCTAAACCCTTTCCCGATGCATCACTATAAATAGTGAAACCTCCGGACCCTGATGGCAACGTCAAAATAGGAGCAGACGTCAACCTCTTCTTCAACTCTTTAAAAGCAACCTGGCAATCCTTCGTCCAAACAAACTCCATATCCTTCCTTGTGAGTCTGGTCATCGGCTCGGCAATCCTCGAAAATTTTTGCACAAACTTCCTGTAGTAGCCTGCCAATCCCAAGAAACTCCTGATCTCTGCTACCGAACTCGGAGTCTTCCAAGATTCCACTGCTGAAATCTTCTTCGGATCCACTGAAATACCATCACCAGTCACAATATGCCCCAAGAATTCTACCTTGTCCAAGAAAAACTCACATTTGGACAACTTTCCATACAACTTCTCCTTCCTCAGCACATCCAACACAATCCTCAAATGCTCCTCATGCTCCTCCGGTGTCCTCGAGTATATGAGTATGTCGTCGATGAACACCACCACGAACTTGTCAAGGTACTGATGGAACACCTTGTTCATCAAGTTCATAAATACCGCCGGTGCATTAGTCAAACCAAACGGCATCACCATAAACTCGAACTGACCATATCAAGTTCTAAAAGCAGTCTTCGGTATGTCCTCCGACTTTACCTTCACCTGATGGTAGCCTGATCTCAAATCTATCTTAGAAAACACCTTCGCACCACTCAACTGATCAAATAGATCATCAATCCGTGGCAAAGGATACTTATTCTTGATAGTGAGATTATTCAAAGCCCTGTAATCAATGCACATGCGCACCGATCCATCCTTCTTCGGTACAAACAATACCGAGGCTCCCCATGGTGAAGAACTCGATCTGATAAACCCCTTATCCTGCAATTCGTCCACCTGCTTCTTCAACTCGACTAGCTCGCTGTTGTTTACTCTATAGACATGTTGCGAAATTAGTTCTGCACCTGGCACCAAGTCTATAGAAAATTCAACATCTCGATTTGGTGGCAATCCTGGCAATTCCTCAGGAAACACATCCAAGAATTCTGCTATCAACGGATGTGGCAACTCCTTGTCTTCTACCATAGCTCCACAAATAATGCCTTCCCCCTGCTCCGCAGCTCCTCTAGCAAACTCGAACTCTGGCTCTCCTGGCGGACCAAACAAAACTCTACCTCCTCTACAGTCTATGCTAGCACGGTGCCTACTCAACCAATCCATCCCAAGTACAATGTCGTAGCTCGAAAGTGGCATTACAAGTAGACACGCACTCAACTCCCGGCCTCCCAGAGTAACTCTCCGATCCTTGCAAATATCATTAACCAGGATAATGCCTCCCCCGGTCATAATCTTGCAAGTCCTAAGCAAAGACTCAGCTACCAAACCATGCTTCAGAGCAAAAGAAACAGATACAAAACTATGGGAAGCACCACTATCAAATAAAGCTAAAGCTGGAATGGAATCAAGAAGAATAGAACCTGCGATAACATCTCCGGTGGGTTCCTCCTCTTCGACGGTCATAGCAAACGTTCGTCCCTGTCGAGCACCTCCCTGCTGTTGATGCTGGACAAAATGCTGCTGCTGTGTCGGAAGCGGTCCCCTCGGCTGTGCTGCAGGTGGTCTCGTCTGTGTCGTCGGAGCTAGAGCTGCTCCCTGAACTGCACGACGAGGACACTCCCTTGATTGATGCCCTTCAGTACCACAATATAAACAAACTCCTAGCCTCCTCCTGCAAACTTCCCAGATGTGGCCAGGCTTCTTGCAAAAGTTGCATGGAGCTTGCTGTAACTGCCTCTGCTGCTGAGGTGTCTGGTAAAAAGGTGCTCTAGCTGGAGTCTGGTTCTGCTGTGGCTGCTGGAAAGGTCTGGACTGGAAATGAGGACGTTTGGCAGATACTGCACTGCCGTTGGCCCCCAGAAAAGAATCACGGTCTCTCTTGGTCTTCAAACCCAGATCCCGCTCAACCTTGCGTGCCTCCACAAGTATCTCCGAGTATGTCTCATAAAAAGACGGAATGAGGATCAATATGGCACATGATAAAAGATATCAAGGAAAGGATAGTTTAAGGGATCAAGTATCAATGTCAAAGGAGAATAGTTGAATCAAAAGAATTTTCCTAGATGTGATTGAGTATCTCAGCCTATATCCTATATCCTATTGCAGGCTCGCAGTAGTACAACTAAGTTGTCGCACTACCACGACATCACATACTTGTGAAGCTAGACCTGCATGGGCCACCACCAAAAATGTATCACGACCCTTACCCGATGTAAGGATACTAGTCGGAAACAACGCCCAGCCTACGCCGCAGAATCGGCGGTAGAACGCTGTCTAGATAGTCTATCTAAAGTAATGAACCACCAATAATGATAGAATACTCAATCACAGAACTAAGATAGAATGAGCACGAATCAGATAATAATAGAATAGTCATCATACAACTCATGAGTTTAAAATAATACATCAATGAGTCTGAAGAGTAACAAAATAAGCTGGAGACAAATCCAGTACAAAAGAATACTACCAAACTACAAAGCTACAACTCCAGGGTCAACTGTCTCAGTTGGGATAAGTCTCTCTTGAGCCAGGGTCTCCGAATCTAAACCCACAACATCCTGGGGTCCATAATAGGTAGGGTACTCCTCAGTGTCATCTGGAAAAATATATCCAGTCAGGAAAGGAGCAGAGTATATCTCTAACAGCAGTTCTAATCCATGATAAAAACTATGTAACAGTAAATAGCTGTGGATAAACAAGATGCACAAAATAGATACAAGAGATATATAGAAAATAAGTAAATACTGGAAAGAAATACAATAATGAACAATATGCCAATAAAACAATAATACTAATGACTAAGTGTGTGAGTACTAGCTTAACATGTGATCGGCTTGGGCAAGATACAATGCGGCCTGGCTAATCATACGTGCGGTGCATGATCAATACTATTCGCTTACCAATACTTTATTCAATAGGGATTTGATCACATATCTATACTAATACTCCCCACCCCCAACTGGTATAATAGATTCAACCACGGTATGCTATGGCACTAGATTCCCCAAGAAGATAGCTAGTCTCCCCAAGAATCGGTGTCTGTACATGTACAAGATAACCAATGAAACAATACTTGCACCATGTACACCATATACCAAGGAATAACATCTCATAACGAGATCCGGATATACCAATCCGTATAACCATAGTGTCAAGAGAACATGGATATCTACACTAGATACAGTGAACATAGAGAATATCATAAATGAGAAACTATCAGAGAATGTACTCGCCTGAAGTTCAATGAAAAAGTCTCACAGATGTCTGACTCGGTGCCTCGAAGACCTAGATATGGAATACCACATTAATACAAGGTCCCGGAAAGAGAACAAGTCAAACTAGTCAACTTCTAGGTAAATAAATCAATTCTAAGTTAAAAGTCAACTATGGTCAACTCTAAAGTCAACTAAAGTCAAACATGGTCAAACCAAGGTCAACCTCTCAAGACATCTATATAAATAATATAGAATAAAAATACACAATTAGGAATCAAGGTCTTGATCCCAATTGGTACCCACACAAAGTATACTAATAATACAATTAATGCACACTCTAAATAATGTATATACAAACCAATATTTATACAAATAAAATAATATATTATTATTAGTATTATACCTCACAAAAACACCTATATATATACATATATAAAACAATTTAATAAATATATATACTTATATATATATACACATAAACTTTACACAATCAAATACTAATAGTTACAAAACACATTGCACATATTAATGTACATATTTTACATGGCTAGAAGCACACATAAAAATACATTCATTAATATACAAATAATTATATAATAATTATAAATAATATAATTACACATTTAAACACATAAATATATTTTATAAAATATTTATGTATAATTTATGTTATTAACATAAGTACATATATAATTGCATGCAAGAAAGCTACATACATATATATATTTATACACCACATTAGAACACATAGAAATATCTATAGATCTATGCTACAATAAATACCATAATAAATACACTAAAATAAATATATAATATCTATATATATTTACTAGTTATAAATGAAGAATTTAAAGCATAAATAACTAGATCTACACATAAACACACCAAATTGGAAAGTTTCATACCGTATCCCACTAGATCTAGGATACGCATGTGACACGAGTCCAACACAAAACCAAATGTACCCCGAAGGACACAAACAAGTCATAAATAATATTTATGAATAAATCAAAGTGTCAAAAGTAGATCTATGTGTCCGTGTCAAAATACGACATGTACAAAGCCCCGTGTCGGAGGGAAACCCCCAAAATGACACGTATCACCAAATAGTTGGGATACGAACCACATGTACCCAAATATGGACACGACACAAGCCCCAAACACATCAGCACATGCCCAATTGATCTATAGGATCAATTGACACACACAACAAAATGTAAATTCGGAATTCCAACAAAATTGACACAAAAAGCACCATAACTTTCTCCATGGGTCTCCTATGAACATAAAACAAAGTCCTATGGGTAGTACATATATATAGGTTGATTTTACATGATTAAATCTCAGATTTAGAAGCTATTTAAATGGGAAAATCTGAATTATACCTATTGGGAGATGGATTCCCAATGAAACCTCCAATTGAGAAGAACTTGCTTCCAAATTGTAGATCCTTGCTCCTCTTTGTAGATCCTTTGCTTCCTTCTTCTAGATCCTTGCTTTCTCCTTCTCTAATGGTGAATTGGGAAGAATTTGGAATGAATTTGGTAGGAAATTGGAATGGGAATGAAGAGAATTTGGGAGTGGAAAATTCTAGATCTAGATTTAGAATGAGAATGAGAGGAGAGAGAAATTTCCCCCCTCTTTTAACAGACCGGCCTTGCCCCTCTCCCAAGCAATTGTAAAATATCTAATGTACCCCTTGGGGCCTCTCATGAAGAAATAATTAAGGAAGGAAGCTTCTAGTCTAATCACTTAATTAATTTAATCCATCTCCTTAACTATGGGCTTTCTAAATGGGCCAAATCTAACTATTTAATTCATGTTGGTCCATTGGTCCAAACTACACTAGTTGGGTCTACTAAAATAAGTCCAAAATAATTAAATAACATCCAACAACAATTAAATAATACAACAAAAATTATTTACCATGCACAATATTTATTTAAATAGGAAATTACTAAAATATCCTTTTTCCTAAAATGTGGTAGTGACATTTATTCCAGTTTAAATGAATATTTGTAACAGACTTAATATCGGGTTGTTCCCCGATTTTATTTCTTGTGACTGGGTGTTGTTTAATACTTTTTGTTGATATTGCTGTGTTTATTCTGTGGATGAGAATAGTAAACTCTGATCATTGTAATACAGCTTAAGTATGCCCCGATGGATCCATTAAATTGGGTTTGTCCATCGGTGTGTGCTGCTGGCCATTGCCACGTGTCTAGTCCCTCGATATTTTGGGACTGGGACGTGACAAGATACCTTATTTTATGAATAAAGGGCTATCTTTGAACTACTCGGATGTTTCACATCTCAACACATTATATTCCATTGAGCATGGTCTAGGCTTGCACTTGCATATACATGTGACTACCATCTATGTAGTGAACCAAATTCTCCCCAGTCAAAACTCCTACTTCATAGTTCCAGTAAGGAAGAGGAAAGATAAACTCATCATATTTGGCATAGTGGAAAGTCCTTAATCCTCCATCCCAAAGGAACTGGAGCCAGAACTCGACACCGACAAAATACCACTTCACCGGTACAGCTCTCAAACCAAGCACCTTATCTAAAAAATAAGATACGATATGAAAGCCTCTAGGGGCTTGAACTACGGCAAAGGCCGATGGTTGACTCTGCGTCTGTAGGCTCCTACAGGCAAGTTCGAGGATTATTACCATAAGACCAAGCATGACTTATGGTACGTCATGCCTCCCACAACCCCTGATGGCTCGGATGAAGAAGATGAGTTACACTCTCACTCTTCAAAATCTTTTGCTTGGGACTCCAATATCTGTATCGGGGAGATGCTCAAACAAACATTATCTGCCAACATGGCGTCAGTTGACCCTGAGGAAGACAATGAGGATCCACCTAAACTTTTTAAAGTAGAACCGAGGGCCCGATGCCTAGACGCACAATGGAAGATATGGTTCGAGCAACGGGAACCTCCCACTGAGGACGAAGTCGTACAAATCGATCTGGCGACCAATCCTCCCCTAAACCTATCTTCATCAACAAAAGTCTGTCCGATGAGGATCGAGAATCCCTACTACAGCTCATCAGGGAGTACATCGATATCTTTGCCTGGAGTTACAAAAATATGTCGGGACTGGACTCCTAAATCGAGGTCCACAAGTTCAATATCTTGCCGAATGCTAAGCCGGTCAAGCAACAGCAACGACGATTTTGGCCGGACATTATGAACGCAATCAAATATGAAGTCAACAAAATGATAGTTTATGGCTTTATTCGCGATGAACAATATCTGGATTGGGTAGCCAACATCGTATCCATTGTCAAAAAATAGGAAGATCCGAATTTGCATTGAATTCTGTGATCTAAATGCGGCATGCCCTAAGGACGAGTTTTTCCTTCCGATCATAGACATAATAATCTATAACACTTGTGACTTCGAGCACATGTCCTTCACGGAAGAATTCTCAAGCTACAATCAAATCAAGATGTTTCTTGATGACAAGAAGTATACATTATTTCGAACGTGGATAAGAGTGTACTGCTACACAGTTATGTCCTTTGGTCTGAAGAACGCAAGTGCTATATAGTAGTGAGCTATAAACACCATCTTTCATGAATATTTATGCAAGACAGTGGAGTATTATGTTAATGACATCGCTGTCAAGAGTCGCTCTAAAGATAATCACCTCCGAGACTTGAAGACTGTGTTCGACCTGATGCATGCGCACCATCTCAAGATGAATCCTACCAAATTCTTCCTAGGAGTCTCCAACGATAAATTTTTGGGTTTTTTCATAACTTTAAAGGGTATCCACGTAGACCCCGACAAGACTAAAGCAATCATTGAAATGCACCCGTCGAAGAACCTCAGAGAAGTTCATGGCTTTCAAGGAAGACTGGCATACATCAGGAGGTTCATATCAAACCTCTCTGGATGTTATCAGCCGTTCACTCAGCTCATGAAGAAGGGAGTCTTCTATGTCTGGAACGAATAATGCCAGCGCGCCTTCGACGACATCAAGGAGTATCTCATGACCCCCCAGTATTGGTGGCCCCCGTTGTGGGAAGACCCTTCTTGCTATATGTGCGGGCAATGAATCATGCCCTCGGAGCTCTACTAGTCCAAAAAAATGATGCAGGTCACAAATAGGCCATGTACGATTTTAGTAGGATGATGGCTGACGCAGAGCTCGGGTACAACCCCATTGAGAAGGAGTGCCTCGCTTTGGTCTTCACCATTCAGAAGACCCGGTATTACGTGGTAGGATAAACCATCCATGTGATCTCATGAGTTAATCCTTTCAGGGTCCTTATGATTATACCTGGAGCACTCAACTCTCGCCTAGCTACATGGGTAATACTGTTATCGCCGTACGATATGGTATTTGTTCCACAAAAGGCAGTCAAAGGCCAAGCATTGGCAGATTTCCTGGCAGCCCACCCTGTACCAAAAATCTTGAAGCTCTACGAGGAGATCCCAGATGAAGTAGCGGACTCAAACATGACCACAAGCACAAAAGCCGTTTGGCGAATGTTCTTCGATGGTGCTTTAAGAACAGGGTCCAAAGACGATATTGTCGCTGGCGTTGGGATTATACTAATTTCCCCACACGATCTGGTCATAAATTGCGCTTACTCCCTCACAGAACCATGCTTCAATAATGTGGCAGAGTACAACGCCCACGTCATCGGGCTCCAACTCGCTAAACAAGTGGGAGAATACTACCTGGAAGCCTATGTCGATTCCAAGTAGATAGTCAGCCAGGTCCGGGATGAATACGAGGTATGGCAAGAGGACTTGATTCTTTACCACCAAGTTATGCTTGGAATAATCTCCACCTTCGAGGGGTTCTTCATAGAGAACGTCCCTCGGCTGTAAAATATCGAGGTTGACGTCCTAGCCAGCCTTGCTACCTCCTTAGCAGTTTTGATCAAAACCCATCAGCTGATCACAATGGTCGATCAAGAGCTGGTCTGCCAAAAAATAATCTCTGTCTATGCTTGATCTACTCAGTTGAGACAAACACCGACTCTCAATACTAAAGACTCCCATTCATCGACTACGCAGTCTATGGAATTCTCCCTAAGAGCCGAAAGGAAGCCACTTCTATCAAAAGATGTTTCATCCGGTTCTTTTATGATACGACTACCAAAAAGCTGTATCGTTATTCCTACGACAGTCTTATGCTATGATGCCTATCAAATACAGAAGCAAAGCAGGCTCTCCATGAGGCTCACGATAGAGTTTGGGGTGCCCATCAGCCCGGACCTAAGCTACAGGACCGTCTCTGGAGAATGGGTTACTATTGGCAGACAATGGTAGTGGAGGATGTTGACTATGCAAGAAAGTACCAAGCGTGCCAAATCCACGCAGACTTTATCCACCAGCCCTTAGAATTTCTACATCCAACGGTAGCATCTTGGCCTTTTGAAGCATGGGGAATGAACATTATCGGACAAATTAGTCCACCTTCTTCTAAGGGACATCGGTTCATCTTGGCTATCATCGACTACTTCTCCTAATGGGCGGAAGCTGTTCCACTCGCTGAAGTCAAGATCTCAAACGTGATCAGCTTTGTCAAGCATCACGTCATATACTACTTTGGCTTGCCACAAAGGATCATCCAAGACAATGGTCCACAGTTTATAAGTTATGTTTTTTACCAGTTTTGTGACAAAAATTGAATCCAGAATGTAGCCTCGACTGCCTACAACCCAGCAGTAAATGGTCTGGCAGAAGCATTCAGCAAAACCATCATAAAACTACTCAAGAAGTTCATGTCATCCAATAAGCGCGAATAGAATGAGAAGCTGGGTGAATATCTCTGGGCCTACATAATAACGGTCCGGATACCTACTGGCAGTACACCATTCTCCTTGGTTTAAAAAAGTAAAGCAGTCCTCCCACTCGAGATCTAAATTTCATTATTTCGAGTGGCTCTATCCAACCGATTAACCGTTGACGACAATCACCGCCGACGGCTACAAGAGTTAGAAGTGCTTGACGAGAAATATCTCTTAGCATAATAACACATTGAACTGTAAGAAACGCGCCTCTCATAAGTCTTCAACAAATGGATCAAGAAGAGGACTTACCAAGTGGGTGACCTAGTCTTGATAGTAAGAAGACCGATGGTTATGACCCATAATATGACCGGTAAATTTTAACCTAAATAGGAGGGTCCGTTCATTGTAGAGTCTGTGTTCTCCAATGACACCTACCGGCTCACAAAATCCAATGTTGACTTGCTCATGATGCCTATCAACGACAAGTTCCTCAAAAAGTACTATGTCTAAGCTAGACTTGTACTCCCTTTACTCTCAACTGGAAAACCAAAATATACAGTGTATGTTCCCCGTTGTTCATCCCCACCAAGTGTGTAAGCACAATATGCACTTCTCTTCTACAAAAGTTTTGATGAAATCCATTATATTTATTCAGGAATCCTGAATACACAACAGACAATGGATCCTAAAAAAGCTCCCCAGCGGAGCCACCTTTAGGTCTATCCACACTTTCGGGTATACCACTCATAATTAGTTTCATTGGGCATTAGTTCACGTCCATCTCACCTATGAACTACTATCTTAATCGATTATCCCCAGCAGGGTTTGCCATGTCCATATTACCTCTAAGCAAACCTCTCTGTATGACTATCGATTATCACGTCCATAATACCTATAACATCGGTCGTCATCTAAACTTATCACCCGTACTTAACTCTAAGTATGCCAGCGGTGTTAAGTCCACAAAACCTGTCACGTCCATATCACCTCTAGCAGGGCTTATCTCAAATTTATTACTTGTACTCAGGTGCGCAAGAAGTAATGAGACCATAAAACATATCACGTTCATATAACCTCTGATAGGATTTTGTTTCGAACTTATTACTTGTACTCCAGTGTGCAAGAAGTAATAGGTCTACCAAAGATCCCCCAGTGGGATATTCTTAACAAAAGAAAATAATTCATGTCCATATTACCTCTGAACCATGAACTGACCATTTTCTCATCCAAAGAAAATAGCCATGTCCATATTAGCTCTGGCTCATTTTCTTTTTCTTCTACAAAAATACCATGATCGTACCTAACCTCTCGGTATGACTATCGATTAGCTCACATCTATTTTACCTTTGAGCTATCATCCTCACATCCTCTACAGTAGATTTTGCCACACCTTCTTACCTCTGAGCAAACCACTCTATTTGACCATCTCTGCCATGTACACATCTCCTCTGAGCAGACATGTATTGGGATACCCGGATCAAAGTTTGCCATATCCATATTAACTCTGAGCAAACATTCGTCCAAATTGTCTGCTATCACGTCGTTCTAAGACCCCTGATAGTGTTAGTTATTTTAACTTATTATCCATACCTAGTCTTCGGTATGCCATAGGTAATAAGGCTACATAAAATTGCTCTTTTCCCCATAAGAGCGTATTTCGCTATCAAGTCCATATTACCTCTGATAGTGGTTGTCATTTCAACTCATTTATTTGTACTTAAGTGAACCATAGATAATAAGTCCACAAAAAATTCTCTAGTGGAATGACCGAAAGAATACAATACCCTACTACATCCATATTACCTCTAGTAGAATATTTACATTCACAAAAGTTCTCTTGACCAAGCAAAAAAGGAAAAGTGCTCGACCATGCTTCTTATTCAAAGTATTCTAAACTTATCAGTTTAAAAACTTTGAAGGAGGTCTTGTACAAGCATAGAAAATCTAGATCCATGCGCCCAACAAACATGCGCCCATGATTGACTCAGAAGAAATTAGGCTGCAGATGCGGCCCAGAAAAGCAGCTAGCATGCGCCAACAGTAATCAAAGACCATACACCATAGGGATCAAGCCCTCGGCGCCATAATGATCCAGTGTCATGCACCGACCGCTTCATAACTAGTGTTCCCGTGTGTCGTCAGTGCCATGCGACACTAAGTAATTAGTATTCCCATGCGCCAACAGTGCCATGTGCTACTAAGTAACTAGTGTCCGCATGCGCCAACAGTACCATGCGCCACTACTCCCTCAAGCATCCCTGCGCCCCCGTATTGGCCACATAAAGGCCTGACACAAAGATTATGTCTGACACAGAATCCTAAAAAAGACTTTTTGAATGCCTCGAAAGACATGAGCACGCCAAACGACAAAACCTCACGTCATCATAAACTTTACTCCTGACATGCATACGGTACCACGTATACGAGGCCATATGCATCCTAGACTCCATGTGTCTCTGGCCCCATGTGTTCCAGACTCCATACGTTCCATACGTCTCTGGTCCCATGCGTTCTAGACTTCATTCGTTCTATACGTTTTTGGCCCCATGCATTCCAGACTCCATGAGTTTCATACGTTCCAGACTCCTTGCGTCCAACGTGGCAAGGTTCCCTGAGACAAAATCTTTCTGTTGTGACTGATGTGATTCTTTCCAACTAAATATGGGCCACGTATCAAGCCGACCAAGTCATGCAAACAAAAGACGAGAACTGCCCAGATCTTCAGCAACAATAAATTGCAATAAACATTCACATGGTAGCTTGGCCTGGACTCAACTACATCCTGTTAAGGATGTACATGTGGAAGCCTGCCTATAGTATGTGTCTACATTTGCAACCGCATTCTGTTGAAGGAGTCCCCTGCGACCACCAAACATAATTACATGCGTCACCTATAGCCCATCAACATGATGGCTATAAATAGGAGAAACTTATTCGTTCCAAGGGCTGGTTTTTCTGCTTTAGAGACCATGGAACGTTTGTTAACTCCAGAAGAGCTACGTACGTGACAAAAGCTCAAGAGAGAGAAGAGAGAATAGAGTATCATCATTCCCTCGTCGGATCGTCAACGAAGTAAAAGAGTCGTTGCAGTACTCGATCTCCATCGTCACATTACCCAAATAAAAAATATTGTACTTAGATTTTTTGTCTAGGATTTCTTTGTACTTTTTGTTTGTTAGTAAATGAAAGTTTCTCAAACTTACTTTAATGGCAAACAAAGGTCTGCAACCTCTTTATAATGTCGCTCTATTGTAACATGAGGTCACCGACCTCTTTGTAGTGATGTCCTACTACTTTCCACATATTTGGCATTAGGATACCTGCCTATGTGCGGTGCTACTGCCACTATGATATAGCCCAAGTCCGAGGCTATTATCTCATCGTGGTATCATGCCACTGTAGCATGGGGGTTACCATCCCCTTTGTAGTGCCGAGCCACCTGTGCTTCCTGTAGAGCACGCTAGACATTCAAAATATCCGAGAACTCATTAAGGCCCATGGCCATCCGTCCACAGGACTTGTTCTATGCATAGAACAAATAGTAGACAATTGTGGTTCTAGGTCCGTATTCCCTTAATGTCTCAAAGGACTACCCACTGTACCTAATAATCTCCCAGTCAATGATCCTATGCCTAGTAAATTTTTTTTGAACTAATAACATAAAACTTTATGGTAGAATTACAAAGACACAATATCAGAATACCTTCAAGTCTATTTTGCTTGTTGCGTCCTTGACTAGCTGGTGCTTGAGGCCTCTGGTGAACGGATCCACCAGATTCTTCTGGCTCCGAACATCAATAACAGTAATGACTCCAGTCTTGATAAGACCATTCACTGCTCTATGCCTAAGCCACACAGTCCTCTTCTTACCATTGAAGAGATTATTTGATGCCACCGCTGTAGCCGCTTGGTTGTCGCAGTATATTGGTACCGCCAAAATCTGTGCACCAACCAAAGAAAGATCATACATAAGCTACCAAAGCCTTCCACTAGTATCGAATAACCGTTGTCTGCTTCTTCGACTTTCACGATATAGCATCTCCACCCATGAAGAAGACGTATTCTTATATGGAACTTTCACTCTCTACTTCTGAGCACCAGCTTGCATCACTAAAGCCTTCCACTAGTATTGAATAACCGTTGTAGTACAGTGCATACTTCTGGGTCCTCTTGAGATATCTCATAATTCTCTTCATAACTTTTCGTTGTTCAACACCTGGTTTTCTCTTAAAATGACTCAGCATTCCTATGACGAAAGCTATATCAAACCTTGTGGCAGTTATTGCATACGTCAAACTCCCAATGATGCTTGAGTACTCCAGCTGCATGATACTTTTTCTTGGATTAGGCCTATGTAGTTAAAAACATACAAATTGATTATATCGTTGATATATAACGGTATCGGTTCTGAGCCGATATTTTTTTGCAAAAAAATTGGTTAAATATTAGAACCGATATAATCGGCCGGTATGACCGATATGTTCTGATATATCGGTTTTGAAAAAAAAACTGATTTCTTATAGTAATGTTAGGTTAAAAGATAAGAAGGGTCGCGGGGGAGAAGAAAATAAATACGTTGTTGGCTGCTGTGCGAGAGGGAAAGGTGGAAAGAAAAAAAAACCCCTGTTTTTGCTGCACCCCTTGCTGGTACGTTTCTTCTTGTTCTTCTTGTTCTTTTATAACTGAACCTCTTGTTGCTATATTTTTTCTTCTGCAACTGCAGCTCTTGCTGTTGTGTCTTCTTCTTCTTCTTCTTTTACTATGTTACAGCTGCTACCTGCTGCTGCCTTCTTCTTCTTCTTCTTCATCTTCTTCTTCAGCTGTTGGCTACTGCCTCATTCTTTTTAATCTTTGATTAACTATTTAAATTCCCCTGAATCCTTGTAGAAACAAACCAACAATCAATTTTTTCTATATAACAAATGTACAAATAGAATTGATGAATAGATATACAAATGTACCAAGGAGATCAATACTTACTTGTTTTTTTTAATTATTTATTTCAGAAATATCCTCTTTGAGAGCTTCAAATGATGGTGGAACTGGTGCTTCAAGTGAGATAGCTCCGGTTAAGATCAATTCAACTAATATTGGATATCGCTTTGGAACAATTATGGATCCCACAAAAAAGGTCAAATTACATACAAATTTTGCAAAAAAGTGATACCGGGTGGGGTCTCAAGATTCAAACAACACATTGTTAACCAAAGGGAACAAACAAGGGGATTTGATAAGGTTCCTATGCTTGTGCAAAAGGAAGTACAAAAGGCAATGGATGAAGTAGTGAAGAGATGGCTTAAGAAAAATAGATTCAATAATATTTTATGCGGACCAAGCTTAAATGAGGATGAGACTACCGCTTTTGATTTTGAGGATGCCGATGACAATGTTCAACCAACATCTGCTAGTATTGCTACATCAAGCAGGAAGAGAAAGGAAAGTAGCGATGTAAGAGGTCCAATGGATGTACTACAAACATAATGTCATGAAAATACAACAAACGGCATTGGATGCTAGCAATCTAATCAAGAAGAAGTTGAAGATGGAGGCTTGGTTATAGTGGGCTAAAGTTTCATATGAGTGCGGTACTTTAATGTTGTGCGTAATCCTAGATTTCAACGCTTTATATATTGTGTTGGAGATTATAGAAGAGGTATGCTAGCGCCGTATTATCATAATGTGTGGGTTACTCTACTTCAAGATGTTCTGAAGGAGACGAAGACTTTTGTTTATTCCTTTAGGCCCAAATAGAAGGAGTATGGATGCTCCATCTTGTCAAATTTTTGGATAGATATAAAGGGTCATTCTTTGATTAACTTTTTAGTTAATTTTCCACAAGTAACAGTTTTCTTAAAATCTGTTGATGCTTCGGACTAAATTCATGATGCAGATTATATTGTTGGATTGATTAATGAGGTGATCGCGAATGTGGGAGAGAAAAACATTATTCAGGTAAATATTTATAAATATGTGACTAGTTAATTCATAGTTTACATATTTATTTACATCGTGTTTTCCTCATTTGTAATCAATTTCTTTTTTTATGCATATAGTTTATCACGGACAATGGCTCTAACTTTAAGGCTACGGGAAGGAAATTGGAGATACAAGATCCAAAGATGTATTTGACTCCTTGCGCTTCACTTTGCATTAATTTAATTTTGCAAGAAATTGGTAGTGATATCAAAAAGATTAAGAATGTGTTGTGTCAAGCGAGGAAGGTGGTGGTTTATATCTATAACTATTTGATGGTTTTAAATATGTTGCGGAAGTTGAGCAGTAGCGAGTTACACATGCCTTGTAGAACTAGGTTCGCAACCTCCTTCTATACATTGGAGAGCATATGGAAGAACAGGCAGTACTGCAACAATGATTAGTTTCTCCTAGATGGGTTTGCAGTTCATTTTCAAAGAGAGAGGATAGAAAGATGATTGTAAGGAATATTGCAAGGGAGTCATTTTGAAAAAATATGGAGTTGGCTTATAAAGTGTTGGCTCCCTTAGTGGATATTTTGAGATTGGTGGACAGGGAAGAACAACCTTGCATGAGATATATATATGATGCTATAGATAGAGCAAAACTCCAGTTTGATAAGAACCTTGTTAATGAGCATATAGTGCTAATCAAGGCCATGTAAATTGTTAAAAGGAGATAGGTTGAACAGTTAGAATACCCTTTGCATGCAGGTATATTTTAATATATATTTTGTTCATATTTATATAAACATAAATATTGGGATATTATTGTAACCCTGCCATAATTGGATTATCTTTTAAATGCAGCTGGATATTACCTTAACCTTGCGTATATTATAAGCATTCAACATCAGAGCTAAATTATACTAGGAGAATGCTTAATGAAGATTTGATGAGGCTTGTGCCAGATATGACTGAGAGTACTAAAATGTTATCATAATTTTTGAAATATAGAGGCGATGAGAGATTTTGGAACTACTATACCTATAAGAAAAAGAGAAACGATATCACCATGTAAGTTTCTTTCCTTGACCAATTAACTATTCTATTTGTATTTTACATTACATCTTTCTTATTATTGTGAGGATGTAGTGCCCCGCTCTGCGAAGGCATTATGTACAAGAGATATCGCTTTGCTGGCTCGAGCAGGAAGCCTTCTCAGAGAGTTCCCGATCGAAACATAAGATGATTGATCTAGGTGAGTGGATAGAACTGTATTATCTAATTCTTGCACGCCTTAATAATGAATATGAGTTTTTGAATGTTGTTATTAGAATATAGTTTTATAAAAAAGAATGATAGAACCTGACTCTGCATGCTTAATAAGAGAACTCGTATAGCTTGTCATTGAAATGAACCTGCTTGCCTAACTAGAGAACTTGAAATGCTTGTTTAAAAAGAAAGATATAGAACCATTGCCATGCTAGTTAAATAATAAGATGTTTCATGCTTAGTTACATGGATACCACTATTGAATGAACCGCTGCCACGCAAATAGACAAGAGAAATAGATGTTCATATGTTTCTATCGTATATGCTAAAGAAAGAGTAGAACTGCATGCTTAGTTAAAGAGATAGAGAACTGTTTCCATGCTTGCTTGCTTAAATAGAGATTGTGATATATTTCCATAGAAGTTATCGAAATGCTTGGACGGTATCAGAGAAATGGCAGCCAATTTGCATAAGAGATAGAAATGGCGGCATGTCCGCACAGAGACAGAGACAGAGACAGAGACAGAGACATAAGAGATTGAATATATGCTTGTTATTGAACTGATGCATCCATATAAAGTTTATCTGAAAATGCTACATTCATGCTTTGGTCTTAGACAACTTGTGCATAAGGAAAAATCCCACGAACAATTTTTTAGGGCACTCGGGACCGTTCTGTCACTACCCCATTTCCAAAGCCGGATATTTTTTTTAATTTGGTTAATTGTGTATTTATTTATAATTATTTATATTTATATTTATATTTAATTAGTGATTGTATTTTTTTTTATTGTTTGTTTTAGGGTTTTGGCTAGCCTGGACCAATGTTCGACCCTAGTGGACCCATGTCCGACCCAACCCACACCCTTGTAGGACCTATTTTTTGGGTTTAGAATATTTATTATATTTTTAGTGGGTTAGTTGGAGAGATTGAGAGTTAGTTTGAGTACTTTTGGAACCCGAAATCCAAAACCCAATTTGCATGACTTTAGGAGAGGGCTTTTTAGTCATTTTCATTAATATAACCTACTTCTTTGCTTGAGGCCAGCCCACCATTCACAGACCCGACCGAACACACAGCCCCCCCTCTTCTTCATCACTTCTTCTTCTTCTTCTTCTTCTCCACTCCTTCTTCTTCTTCCTTTCTTCTTCCAATTTTCCCACTTCAAGTAAGTTCTCCATTTCTTCTCTTTCTTCTTCTATTCTTCATGAATATGAAACCTAACCCTATATTTATCCCTAACGTAGGTGTGTAGAGCCTAGACTTACTGTGGAGGCTTGATTTGGAGGCTTGGAGCTTGAGGGAGGTGATTTCAAGAGATTGGAGACTTTGGCTTAGGATTTCAACTTCCAAGAGGTAAACCCTAGCTTTACTCTTACTAATGACTCTTATATAGTGTAATTAGTGGTTTCGAACCTTTCTAGACCCTAAGGCGACCCGTGGGAGGAAGTTGGAGCAAGTTTGGATGTGTTTGGAGACTTTAACACTAAGTTTTGTGTCAATTTCGGGTGAAATCCGAGATTGGCCCAATTTTGGGTAAAGCCCTAGGTTAGACGGACCTAGGTAGATGTTGTCGAGTGTCTTGAGGGTTAGTACGTGTCTCTGTTCGGACACGTGAAGTCGTGTCGCGGAGAAATGGACATTTTGAGCGTATTAGGGGTTTTCGTGTCACCGGTTCTATGTGCGTGCGCATTTTTGCCACGGACCTAGAATTAACGAGTTAGCATATTTTCTAGGATCTAGACATCGTTTAGAACCCGTGGGTAAATTTATGGCCGATTCCGAGTTGGTTTGGTGTGCGTTTCAGGAGATTTTGCGAACCGCATACCACATGTTCGTCGAAATGACCGAACGGCCATTTCGACTTGGTTTCTTGGTTTTGGGCTTATGCACGCGTTGGATTAGCTTCGGGGAGTGTGTGCTAGATTTCTCGGGTTATATTTTATATATATATATGTGTTTGTGCGCGTAGGAGTCGTTGGGCGTGCGTTGGTGGGGTATTGTGTGTTGTGTTGTATGATTGTGTGTGTGTGGTCGAGCGAGAGGAGCTGCAGGCGCCGCAACAGCGTAGAGCAAGCGAGCGCAGCAGCAGCAGGCGCTCATGGCACCGTGGAGCGAAGCAGCAGCCGCTACGCTCAGGCGCAGCAGCGCCGCGACAGCGTCACAGCAGCACGCTGTAGCAGCAGCAGCTGCGCTCAGGAGCAGCAGCACCGCGGCAGCAGCGGTAGCGCGCCGCGGCAGCATGCTATAGTAGCAGCAGCAGCAGTAGTCGTGCTCAGCCGCGCAACAGCGCAGCAGCGTGCTTGCAAGCGCGGCAGCGCCGCAGCAGCATACAGCAACAGTAGCAGGGCAGCGGCAGCGCGCGCCTGAGCCAGTTTCTCCCTCCCCCCCTGCTTTCATATATATATATGTATATATATATATATAGAGAGATATATGGATAGATACATAGAGATATTAGTATAGATACATGTATATGTAGGTGAATATATATATATATATATATATATATATATGATATGTGAGATGGATATATATATGTGTATGTGTATGTGTGGATATATATATAGATATATATATATATATATATATATATATATATATATATATATATATATATATTTATATATATATATATACGTAGATATATATACGTAGATATTTATATATATATACATATGTGTTTATATATATTTGTTAGCCTAGATATATAGCTAGGAAAATATATATATATATATATATATATATATATATATATATATATATATATATATATATATATGCTAGATAGTTAGCTATGGTTAGTGTTAGAGAGGGGGATAGTTGGGTATCTCAATACCTTGAGATACCCAAGGTATTGAGGGTAGTAAGGTATGAGAGGTAAGATATTAAGGTTGTCTAATACTAGGTATATATATATATATATATATATATATATATATATATATATATATTGATATTACATATAGTAGTACATATATAAGTATATATATATAGATAGCTAGCTAAGTTACGTAGAATTAGAGGGTAAGGTATCTCAATACCTTGAGATACTAAGGTATTGAGGTGTTTACCTATACACTAGGTTGTATATATATATATATATATATATATATATATATATATATATATATATATATATATATATATATATAGTTAGATATATGTTATATATATTAGTATATGGTAGTATATATTATAGATAGTTAGTTAGCTAGCTAGTGTTAGTAAGGGGTAAGGCTTGAGTATCTCAATACGTTGAGATACTCAAGGTATTGAGCGTCGGGGCAAGGTATTGAGTTTTAGCCTAGGTTTGAGATTAGAGATGCTTTTATATATATAGAGATATATATTTATGCGTGCTAGTATATATTTTAGAGGGTATAGACGGGGCATATAGCGTAGGTTGAGGTATCGGATACCGAGGGTATCCCGGTATCTCAAGGAGGCGAGTTTGAGGGTTTATTAGCTTAATGACCTAGTTTTTGCCTAGAATTTTAAGGGCACCCTAGTTTGACCTAGAGTTGATCGTAGTTGACCCGATTGACCGCCAAAGTCAACTTTTGACCTAGATTTGACCCATGATTGACTTTTCGACCCAACGTTGACTTTTTGACCCAGATTTGACCCGTTTGACCCGTTTGACCTAGAACGACCCTAGAAGCCTATTTTTAGTTATTTTATATCTGTTTAACTCATTAAAAACCTGTTTAACCTTGCTTTTCATAATAGGTCATTGCGATACCAGTTCGGATCGCTAGTTGCTCAAGACGTCAGGTGAGTACATTCTCTGATAGTTTTCATTATCTGATGATTATTATGATTCAGCTTCTAGTATAGTATCATATGATTTTTTGGCACAACATGGGATACAGACTGGTATTTCTAGATTCATTTACTTGCGACATGTATATTTTATATTTCTGGCCTCTATTCTGGAATTACCTATTGGCATCACCTACAGGCATCACTACAGGCATCACTCATGTTTCTGGCTGGACTCATACTTGATTTACATGTCGGGTCTTGGATTCACTTGTACTAGTCGGGACGGGAAAATACTCGAGTAGACATGTAAACATTCCCAACTGGAATCATTGGAATCACCCCCTCTGGTCTAATCTGGATTGATAGCATCCGCGCACCCAGTGCGCGGTGAGCCGTACTTACTCCCTAGCCGTTTACATGTCGAAACAGGTATTTCAAAGACTCGAGTTCATTCTTTCTATTCTGGACTCTCTTGCATTTCTTGCTGGTCTCACTTATAGTTTCTGGACTTGACTCATTACATGTATTTCATGTTGGACTCACTACACGTTCTTATGCACAGACTTGATCTTAGTCTAGATTTCTTGTATCTTATAGTTATTACTATTTTGCTTCTGATATTCATGCATCTTTACCTTTATGCATCAGTGACATATATATTTCTTGTTTATACTATATTTCATTCTCCTTGCTACTTGCTATAACTGTTTTATAGTTTTTATCATTTAACTGGAACTGCTGTTAGAGGTGTACTTGCTCTAGTCCTGACTGGACATATTTTTTTCAGAGTATCCAGAGGATTGGTGTCCGATATTTTATGGACCTGAGCCTGTCGATGGTGCAGACAGGGACCCTCTAGTTTATGAGTGATTTTTAGGTTGGTAGCCGGGATCACTAGGACCTTGTTATTGATTTTATTAGCTTTTAGCACCGGATTTATCTCCAGTTTTGGATTGAGACCGTGTATTATATTTGATTTGGATATTATTGTATTATTTTATTATTGTGGTTGTTTTTAGCTGTAGTTGTTAGTCTTCGGTGTTATCTTATCGTGCTTAGATTCGTGATTGAGTACTTGTGATTATCATTATGATATTGCTCCTCCGTTTGGAGTTGAGATCTTGACAGGTTTATATATTGATTGCGTGAGATTGTTAGCTAGATAGTTGACCTAGACAGCGTTCTACCGTCGATGCTGCGGCATAGGCTGGACGTACCCACGACTCATGTCCAATTTTTTGGATGCGGATCATGACACGTTTTTGTTGGCGGCCCCATGCAGGTCTCGATTCGCAATTAGTGCGATCTCGTGGTGGTACAATGATTTAGTTGTACTGCTGTGAGCCTGCTCTAGGATATAGGATCTAGGATGAGAGTATACTCAATCACGACTAGGAATAATTCTAATCAAATTATTCTGAAATTGCTTTCCTTTGAAATATTACTGTTCTTCTTTGATGATATCGTATCTTGCGCCGTATTGGCTTCTTTTAATCTGTGTTCAGGATTCCTCTGAAGATACGATCTTATCGTACCGTCCTAGCAGTTGCCACCGAGAGGTCTGCTACCTCTCGTCTAGCTCGTATTCAGGCAGCTGCTACCTCTCCACTCACCACTCCTGCAGTTGAGGGAGCATCTGCTTCTCTCGGGGATCCTCCTCCACTTGTCGATCCGAAGACTACCCCAGTCGTTCTGGTGGTTCCTCCACCACTTCCTGTACTAGTAGACGCCGCGCAGTTGTTTGCATTCTTCAGGGAGATAATGGACGCGTAGCACCGTTAGGTGGATGTGATAAGGCTGGGCATTGAGAACGCCCACCAGGTGGCCATGACGGCAGTGGATAGGGTAGCACAGTTTTAGCCACAGGCAGATCAGGCTCAGCATCCGAGGCCGGGCAGTATCATTGACTTCCAGAGGATGCGGCCCAAGGAGTTCCGGGGTACAGAAGGGATCCTGTACGCGGATGACTGGATAGAGCAGATTGAGGGCATCTTCAGGCTGGCACAGATTCCAGACAACATGCAGATAGAGGCAGCGGGCAGTCAGATGTTCGACCTTGCTTTGACGTGATATCGCACTGATACGAGGATTGCGGCACCAGGGCTTACTTGGGAGGCTTTCAAGAGGTTTTTAAGGAGAAGTTTTTCCCAGATGTGGCGCTCAGTGCTTTGGAGAGCCAGTTTGAGGCACTCGTTCAAGGGAGCATGATGGTGGACGAGTACGCAGTAGAGTTCTGCCGTCTGGGCAGATTTGTAGAGGTCTTGAGTGAGACAGCAAAGGCGAGAAAGTTTCGCAAGGGCTTGGTCATGGCGGTCAAGTCTTTGACTAGGAGCGACCGCGAGGCAACTTTCGAGCAGATAGTAGGAGATGCTCAGAGAGCAGAGGATGACTTGGAGCTCAAGTCTAAGAGAGTCAAGGATGATTCAGGCAGTGCGAGTGGCAGCGCGGGACCGGCTAAGCGTCCCTATGTACAGAAGGCAGTGCAGCAGGGTCAGGATCAGAGGGTGCCCACTTGTGCCTACTGCAGGAAGGCAGGACACACTTGAGATGTTTGTAGGAGGAGGCTGAAGGTGTGTTTGTTCTGTGGATCCGCTGCTCACAGATGCGAGATTGCCCCATTGTACCTCTATTGGGTGGAGCACAGGATCAGAGAGTTGGAGCTAGGCCACCTGTAGCACAGCATCATGTCCCGCACCAGTAGAGGGATACACCCCAGCAGGGCAGGGCTTATGCGTTGACGGTCGAGGAGGCCGATGCTACGGGTGTCGGGTTAGCAGGTCTATCTCTTTGTTCTTCTTCATGTCCTTTCCATTCCTTGTGGTGTATTTTATTAGTACTTGTTAGACTTTTCTATTATGCTATGGTAGATAGTATAGTAACCCTGATTGAGACTGTGATAACACGACCAGTAGGACCATGATCTTGTATGTTGTTTAGGTAGAATTTCTTAACTGTGATTGTTGGGGGTTTGACCTCGAGGGAGTGTGATTGACTTTAAATTTCGAGGACGAAATTTTTGAAGGAGGATAGGCTTGTCACTACCCCATTTCCAGAGCCGGGTATTTTTTTTATTTTTAATTTGGTTAATTGTGTATTTATTTATAATTATTTATATTTATATTTAATTAGTGATTGTATTATTTTTTTATTGATTGTTTTAGGGTTTAGGCTAGCCTGGACCCATGTCAGACCCTAGTGGATCCATGTCCGACCCAACCCACACCCTTGTGGGACCTATTTTTTGGGTTTAGAATATTTATTATATTTTTAGTGGGTTAGTTGGAGAGATTGTGAGTTAGTTTGAGTGCTTTTGGAACCCGAAACCCAAAACCCAATTTGCATGACTTTAGGAGAGGGCTTTTTAGTCATTTTCATTAATGTAACCTACTTCTTTGCTTGAGGCCAACCACCCATTTCTAGACCCGACCGAACACACAACCCCCCTCTTCTTCATCACTTCTTCTTCTTCTTCTTCTTCTTCTTCTTCACTCCTTCTTCTTCTTCCTTTCTTCTTCCAATTTTCCCACTTCAAGTAAGTGCTCCATTTCTTCTCTTTCTTCTTCTATTCTTTATGAATGTGAATCCTAATCCTACATTTTTTCCTAACGTAGGTGTGTAGAGCCTAGACTTAGTGTAGAGGCTTGATTTGGAGGCTTGGAGCTTGAGGGAGGTGATTTCAAGAGATTTGGAGACTTTGGCTTGGGATTCCAACTTCCAAGAGGTAAATCCTAGCTTTACTCTTACTAATAACTCTTATACAGTATAATTAGTGGTTTAGAACCTTCCTAGACCCTAAGGCTATCCGTGGGAGGAAGTTGGAGCAAGTTTGGTTGTGTTTGGAGACTTTAACACTAGATTTTGTGTCAATTTTGGGTGAAATCAGAGATTGGCCCAATTTTAGGTAATGTCCTAGGTTAAACGGACCTAGGTAGACGTTGTCTCCATTCGGACACGTGAAGTCGTGTCACGGAGAAATGGGTATTTCGAGCGTTTTAGGGGTTTTCATCGTTGCCGGTTCTATGTGCGTGCGCGTTTTTGCCATAGACCTAGAATCGACGAGTTAGCATTTTTTCTAGGATCTAGACATCGTTTAGAACCCGTGGGTAAATTTTGGGCCAATTCTGAGTTGGTTTGGTGTGCGTTTCAGGAGGTTTTGCGAACCGCACACCACGTGTTCGTCAAAATGACCGAACGACCATTTCGACTTGGTTTCTTGGTTTCGGGCTTGTGCGCGCGTTGGGTTAGCTTCGGAAAGTGTGTGCTAAAGTTCTCGGGTTATATTATATTTATATATATGTGTTTGTGCTTGTAGGGGTCGTTGGACGTGCGTTGGTAGGGTATTGTGTGTTGTGTGATTGTGTGTGCGTGTTTGTGTATGTGTGGTCGAGCGAGAGGAGCTGCAGGCGCCGCAGTAGCGTAAAGCGAGTGAGCACAGCAGCAACAGGTGCTCGTGGCGCCGCGGAGCGAAGCAGCAGCGCCGCGGCAGCAGCAGCAACTGCGCTCATGCGCAGCAGCGCCACGACAGCAGGCAGCAGCAGCAGCTGCGCTTAGGCACAGCAGCACCGCGGTAGCGTGCCGCAGCAGCACGCAGCAGCTGCGCTCAGCCGCGCAGCAGTGCGCGTGCAAGCGTGGCAGCACCGCGGCAGCACGCTGCAGCAGCAGCAGCAGGGCAGCGGCAGCGCGCGCTCGAGCCAGTTTCTCCCTCCCCCCTGCTTTTATATATATATATATGTATATATATATAGATATATAGATAGATACATAGAGATATTAGTATAGATACATGTATATGTAGGTGAATATATATATATATATATGATATCTGAGATGGATATATATATATATATATATATATATATATATATATATATATATATATATATATATATATATATATATGCTAGATAGTTAGCTATGGTTAGTGTTAGAGAGGGGGATAGTTGGGTATCTCAATACCTTGAGATACCCATGGTATTGAGGATAGTAAGGTATGAGAGGTAAGATATTAAGGTAGTCTAATACTAGGTTATATATATATATATATATATATATATATATATATATATATATATATATATATATATATATATAGTAGTACATATATAAGTATATATATATATAGATAGATAGCTAAGTTACCTAGAATTAGAGGGTAAGGTATCTCAATACCTTGAGATACTAAGGTATTGAGGTGTTTACCTATACACTAGGTTGTATATATATATATATCTATATAGTTAGATATATGTTATATATATTAGTATATGGTAGTATATATTATAGATAGTTAGTTAGCTAGCTAGTGTTAGTAAGGGGTAAGGCTTGAGTATCTCAATACCTTAAGATACTCAAGATATTGAGCGTCGGGGCAAGGTATTGAGTTTTAGCCTAGGTTTGAGATTAGAGATGCTTTTATATATATAGTTATATATATATTTATGCATGCTAGTTAATATTTTAGAGGGTATAGACGGGGCGCATAGCGTAGGTTGAGGTATCGGATACCGAGGGTATCCCGGTATCTCAAGGAGGCGAGTTTGAGGGTTTATTAGCTTAATGACCTAGTTTTTGCCTAGAATTTTAAGGGCACCCTAGTTTGACCTAGAGTTGATCGTAGTTGACCCGATTGACCGTCAAAGTCAACTTTTGACCTAGATTTGACCCATGATTGACTTTTTGACCCAGAGTTGACTTTTTGACCCAGATTTGACCCGTTTGACCCGTTTGACCTAGAACGACCCTAGAAGCCTATTTTTAGTTATTTTATATTTGTTTAACTTATTAGAAACCTGTTTAACCTTGCTTTTCGTAATACGTCATTGCAACACCAGTTCGAATCGCCAGTTGCTCAGGACGTTAGGCGAGTACATTCTCTGATAGTTTTCATTATCTGATGATTATTATGATTCAGCTTCTATTATAGTATCATATAATTTTTTGGCACAATACGGGATATGGACTGGTATTTCTGGATTCATTTATTTGCGACACGTATATTTCATGTCGGACTCACTACACGTTCTTGTGCCCAGACTTGATCTTAGTTTAGATTTCTTGTATCTTATAGTTATTACTATCTTGCTTCTGATATTCATGCATCTTTACCTTTATGCACCAGTGATATATATATTTCTTGTTTATACTATATTTTATTTTCCTTGCTACTTGCTACAACTGTTTTATAGTTTTTATCATTTAACTGGAACTGCTGTTAGAGGTGTACTTGCTCCAGTCCTGACTGGACATATTTTTTTCAGAGTATCCGGAGGATTGGTGTCCGATATTTTATGGACCTGAGCCTGTCGATGGTGTAGACAGGGACCCTCTAGTTTAGGAGTGATTTTCGGGTTGGTAGCCGGGATAACTAGGACCTTGTTATTGATTTTATTAGCTTTTAGCACCGGATTTGTCTCCGATTTTGGATTGAGACCTTGTATTATATTTAATTTTGGATATTGTTGTATTATTTTATTATTGTGGTTGTTTTTAGCTGTAGTTGTTTAGACTTTATAGTTGTTAGTCTTCTGTGTTATCTTATCGTGCTTAGATTCGTGATTGAGTACTTGTGATTATCATTATGATATTGCTCCTCCGTTTGGAGTTGAGATCTTGACAGGTTTATATATTGATTGCGTAAGATTGTTAGCTAGATAGTTGACCTAGACAGCGTTCTACCGCCGATGCTGCGGCATAGGCTGGACGTACCCATGACTCATGTCCGATTTTTTGGGTGCGGGTCGTGACACGTTCATCCTTGGGGGGGGATTAGAGGAATACCTGAGGCGAAGAAGTCCTCATCAGGGGGTATTCATGTCTATTAGATAGCTGGTTCATGTGTCAAAGAAGCTATGTATATGAGCGAGTATACATAGTGCAGTACTGGGCCATGATAACATCGCTTCTAATCTTGAGGAAGGAGACTCATGGACCATCATATAGTTAGGTCGCATGCTAGGATTCGGCCTTCTTGCATACCTAACTGTTTGATACAGAGATGGACAGAGAAAGTGAGAACCTTATACATATATGTTTATGTAAATTGTTGCTAACTTGTATGTTTGTTGCAGGGATAACCGCTCGACAAAGGGTAAGAATCACTGAATAAGTGATATGCATGCTATCGAATATGCTCTTCTGTATTAAATGCTTGCATAAAGAAGTCTTTTTTTTGTATATTCTTCTATCTTGTTCACACGATAAGATGTTGCTAATAAGAGAAAGATAAAGATGCTAAGAAGATAGTCCACTAGATGCATATGCTAAAGTCTTTAGAGAAATGCTTATGGTCCACGAGATACGCTGCGAACCAGAGATAGTAAATGAATCTTGCATATCGTATATGAACTGCTTGTCTTGCCTGCTTGCTTATATATCGAACATGAACTCTGATTTCAAAGATATTTTTGAAAAGAAGTAAACTGACTCAAATCTTGTGTTGCATGAAATGAACATAGGTAAAAGTAGCAAGATTACTAGTAATGTAATATTTTGCCACATGCTTACTTAGTATGGGTTTCAGGGGGTGTTGCTTCTGTTCGTTGGTTTTAGACTCACCAGTACTTTCTCTAAAGTGCTGACCCACCAACAGTTTGCTTGTTCTCAGGTGCTGGATCGTCCGAGGAAGCGATAACCTTGCCTCATCCCAGGGACCCAAAAATCTACAGTCGATGCCTTGAGCCGCATCGAGATTGCTTTGTGGGGCTTTTGTATAGAGGGACATAATGTATGGAATAGTGTCATTATAATCGAGAGAAAGAGAGCTTGAGCGAACTTTAATCTCGTCCAAGAGCCGCTTGTAACATATCTTGATTATCAATAAAGAGCTTATTTTCATATGCCATTGTATTCTTTACTTTTCTGCAATATTGTGTCACTGCTCCTGTCTTGAATAGCTTACTTGCCCTTGTTCAAATCTTTGGCTTGGTGCAAGCGCAATTTAGGCTTGCACGGCATCACGCCCACGCGAGGATGAATCAGTCCCGCAAGGACCCAAGCGAGGACGAACGCCCCCCCTGCGGGGCCGGGGCATGACATAATGGTATCAGAGCTACTCGATTCTTTGCCCATTCCGTTGTCTTTGACTCAGAGATGTCCAGATGTTGTGATGCAATGAACATTTTATATAATAAGTCCATAGATATTCTTAAAGATGATAGCAAAAAGTTTTCTAGATTTGATTTATCGTTTGAGAGTTTTGGCTTCTGATTTTTGTCTGCCTGAGTAATCATTTTTGATTGCTAGAGTTTTCGATTGAGGATGTTGAGGGATGAGGACTATCGCTGCTCTGGATATCGAAAGTTTTTTTTGAAGTTTCGAGGGCAAAACTCTTTGTTGGTGGGTAAGTATGTAGTGTCCCGCTGCACGTAGGTACTATGTACAAGAGATATCGCTTTGCTAGCTCGAGTAGGAAGCCTTCTCGTAGAGTTCCCGATCGAAACACAAGACGATTGATCTAGGTGAATAAGCAGAACTGTATTCTCTGATTCTTGCATGCCTTAATAATGAATCTGAGTTTTTGAATGTTATTCTAAGAAGATAGTTTCAAAAAAAGAATGATAGAACCTGACTCTGCATGCTTAATACGAGAACTCGTATAACTTGTCATTGAAACGAACCTGCTTGCCTAACTAGAGAACTTGAAATTCTTGTCTAAAGAGAAAGAGATAGAACCATTGCCATGCTAGTTAAAGAATAAGATGTTGCATGCTTAGTTACACGAACACCGTTATCGAACGAACCACTGCTATACAAACAGACAAGAGAAATATATGTTCATATATTTCTATTATATATGCTAAAGAAAGAGTAAAACTGCATGCTTAGTTAAAGAGATAGAGAACTGTTTCCATGCTTTCTTGCTTAAATAGAAATTGTGATATATTTTTATAGAAGTTATCAAAATGCTTGGACGATATCAGAGAAATGGCAGCCAGTCTGCATAACAGATATAAATGGCGGCCTGTTCGTACAGAGACAGAGACAGAGACAGAGACAGAGACAGAGACAGAAGAGATTGAATATATGCTTGTTATTGAACTGATGCATCCATATAGAGTTTATCTGATAGAGTTGCATTTATGCTTTGGTCTTAGACAACTTGTGCACAAGAAAAAATCCCACGAACGGTTTTCTGGGGCGCTAGGGACCGTTCGCCCTGGGGGGATTAGAGGAATACCTGAGGCAAAGAAGTCCTCGCGATCAGGGGGTAACTTGTCACCCCCATATTTTAGATTAAGGGTATTTTTGTCTTTTCATAATTAATGTGTAAATAATTGCATGATATTTAATTATATTTAATAATTATGATTTTATTTGATTGTTGCACCTTACCGTTGTTTCGATAATTAGAGCACTACACTAGTCTTGTCTTCCAACAGATTTTACACCCTTGTCCTAGACGTGCCAGACTGTTATTTTGATCCTTTTGTGACTCATAACCATGTCTTGTTGTGCTTCATTTTAGTCGCACAACATTTGTCGCAACCGACTACATTTAATTATATATAAATCTAACTTTGTATCCTTGTGCATTCCAATCGAAATTGGAGGCACAATCTCGACCCATTTTGAGCAACCCAAATTAGGGTAATATTCTATCCCGAGTCTACTTCATTCATGACACTTGTGTCCCACTTAATTTCAGTCCCTTGTACTTCTAATTAATTTTAGAACATCTATTGCATTTATTTTTAATTAATTAAACCATAAACCCAAACTTGTGCAATTTTCCAACTATTGGGCACTTTCGTGCAAAAGTGCATTAAGGTATCCACCCCGTTGGACACGACACGTAAATAACCCATTTTTCCTTCATGTATATTTTTCCATAAATTTTCAGGAGTGTGTAATTCAACATCAACCTCCTCAACCCATAGCCCTCGTTAAATTTTGAACCTATGTAATCCTAACCATTCTTTTGAACCCATTTAAATCCTAGCCCATTGGAATATCTCTATAACAAGCCAAGGCCTTTTTCCTAGTGTTGATCAAAGTCAAATAGTTCTAGGTCAACCCAACACCACATATATAAATATTCTTATTTCCTTACTTTTCCTTTTTCATCCCTTTCAACCTAAACATAAGTCTCCAGTCGACATCTTCACCCATCTCCTGTGCATCTCTTTTCCTCACCTTGCCGACCCGAGACTAGTATCCCCTTCACCGGAGCAGCCTCATCAACCGCTGTACCCAGCCCACGGCCGCCTGAACCGAGCCATCCCGCGCTCGCCTGGAGCCGCTGCCAATTGTCGACTTCCCGCGACTGAACGCCGGAGCAGCCCGTCAACGCCAGCACCCGACCCCCTCGCCTTCCCCCTCCTGTTCAACTCGCCTAACCGACCAACTCTTTTCCTCGACCACCTGCCGATCACTTTGACCCTCCACCCGACCGGAATCCCACTGCGCATTCCCCGCCTCCACACGATATCTCCCCGCGGAACGACTGCACCTCAGTCCCCGTTCTGGTCAGAACCCGACCGCCCAGCCCTCCTCGTCACATTCCCTACCACGCTTGAACACCCACATCGACTTCATCTTGACATCCACCATGCACCACCAGCACCTTCGTCATCATCACCTTCGTCATCGTCATCTTCGTCGCTCTCGTGCACGTGCACGCCGAGGCCGAGGTAAGGAGTATTTCCTCTTGTGCATTGTTGTGTGCATACACGTACGCGCATATGCGTATTCTTTATTGTATGCATGCATATGTTTAGCTATGGTAGTATACACGTATGGCATGTTGGTACATGGGTGTAGGCACTTAGTGTATGTATTTGTTTTCACTATGGGTTAGTATACATATATCGTATATTTGGTATATAATTGGTATATATATATATATATATATATATATATATATATATATATATATATATATATATAGTATGAACTCAATTAGTATATATATACGTATGTATATGTATTATATATGTATTTAATTTGGTGTATATGTATATTGTAAGTATTAATGCTAGGTAATAATAGGTATAAATCATATATGTAATAGATGACTTGAATGTAACCACGGATACCCGTAGTTACATTGACCTGTGACCACGTAGCATGATAGCAGACTGCCATATGTACACTGACGTACTAGCAAGACCTATATCATTGACTGTCTGTTATGCATAGCAACTACAGACATGACACCCTAGCGTAGTCTCTGAGATCATGGTGTTTGATTGTGTGTTAGTGTAATGTCTGATACAATATTATATTATATGATATGTCTATAGGACTGTTGGATCATTCAGACGATACTTTGGAACCAGGACATTGGTATTGCCAGCTAAGGACCACATGCGAGTACATTCTCTGAAAGTTTCCATTATGTTGATTATCTCTATAATTCTAGTTGTATAGCGTACATGACTCTGATACTGTTGTTTACACGAGTTGGCATCATCGAGACCTGTCACGAGGAGTCGTGATTTGGAATCCATCATGCTAGCTGGGAAGAATGGGGAAATATTAGTAGCTTTTGTGATCATACCCAACTTTACATGCATCATAGCTCACCCACACCTCACGCCGGTGCAGCCTGACCATTACATGCCTCATAGCCTGTTATGTATGATTAGCCTGACTATTGCTTGCATTATAGCTATCCTGATGGTTAGCCTGACCTTACATGAATCATAGCTAGTCATACATAGCAAGCTTGATCAGTCCTAAGCTGATCACATGATATGCTGATGTTTCACACACTTAGTTAGATGTTCTTGACATGTATCTCTAGTATATTGACATAGCATTCCTTATGTTCTAGTCATGATTCTAGCATTCCTTATGTTCTAGTCATGATTCTAGCATTCACTTATATATACCAGTTTATTGTTTTAGCGTGTACTTGTATTTCTATTTCATTGCTAGATGTACATTGATGATGACATATGCTCCAGTACTTCATTATTCCAGTATTTATTATTCCAGTATTTCTTATTGCCAGTATTCATATCTGTCTTGTATTTCTTTACACTGCGTTATAGTTTTTGTCAATATATGTAGAACTGCTGTTAGTGCTTGTACTTCGTTCCAATCTTGACTGGATATTTTTTCTAGAGGATATTGAGGATTTCTGTACTACACACTATGGACCGGGTATAGATGCAGACTACACACCAGAGATCTTAAAGGAGATTATTCCTTTTAGAGGAGACATTACCTGCAGCTATCTAGATAGTATTTATCTTATGCATCTGAGACTTATTGAGGTTATTGAGTTTATGTTTAGACTTATTCTTAGTTTATGTTGAGACTTGTGGAGACTTTATATTGGACAGCTAGGCTGTGGTTTATCTTTATTTCGAGACATTGTGGTTGACTATGTCTTTCTTCTTATCTCTTATCGTGCCTTATACTTTTATAGTGGTTGTGATTGAGTTTACATTATAAGATATTATGAGATATATATTGTCCTCCTTATGGAGATTGATATCATTGACATATATTTAGTTATGTTAGTATTATTGTGGCCTAGACAGCGTTCTACCGCCGATGCTGTGGTGTAGGTTGGACGTACCCGCGCACTCGTGCCCCTATACATGGTGCGGGTCGTGACAATATTCATGTCTATTAGATAGATGGTTCACGTATCAAAGTAGCTATATATATGAGCGAGTATACATAGTGCTGGGCCATTATAACACTGCTTCTAATCTTGAGGAAGAAGACTCATGGACCATCATATAGTTAGGTCGCATGCTAGGATTCAGCCTTCTTGCATACCTAATTGTTTGATGCAAATACTCCCACATGAGCAGGAGTGATAAATAGAGCCATCTCGGCTGCCCGAGTATGTGGACGAGAGGTGGCAGACCTCTCGGTGGCAGTCTCATGGACGGAACAGTACGATCATGTCTTCGGTGGCATCCTAAAAATAGATCAACAAAAAAGTCAATACGACACAAGATACGATATCATCAAAGAAGGACAATAATATTTCAAAGAAAGTAATTATTCAGAATAATTAAGGATAGCAAAATATTAGATTGGAAATGTTCCTAGTTATGATTGAGTACACTCTCTCATAGCCTATATCCTATATCCTATAGCAGCTTTATAGTAATTCTCATAATTCTGAGCACCACCACAGAAGACCTGACTAGAGTCAGACCTAGACCTACATGGGCCACCACTAAAAATATGGCACGATCTGCACCCGGATGATCAGGGAATGAGTACGTAGGTACGTCCAGCCTATGCCACAGAATCGGTGGTAGAAAGTTATCTAGGTCAACGTACTATCTATCACACAATTATATGTAACCTGTCAATGATAACCTCTCCATAAGGAGGACACCATCAAAATATAACAATACTTAATCACAATGACTAGAGGAAGAATATATGGCACGATAAAGATAAGCAATAGATATAACAAAAGAGAGCAAGATACAATATCCAAATAATAACACAAGTCTGAGAGTCTACTATCTCAACTCATAAGAGTATCAGGAATATACATCATAACAACCCAAAAGTCAATTGGAGACAAATCTAGTAAAATAAACTAGCTAGCCATACTTGGTCACTACGGCTTCTCCTCGAAGGAAGCTGGCTCCTCTTGAGGCTCCTGATAGCAGACGTCATCAAGGCCAGGTCCGTAGAAAGTGGGACAATAGTCATCTAAATTCTCTAAAAAAATATATCCAGTCAGGATTGGAGCAAAGTAAAAAACTCTAAAAGTAATTCCACAAACATGGTAGAGAATATATGACGAGTAATAGAAAAGAATACAAGAATACACAAGAATATAAGGAACAAAAATATAGATGAACAATAGATAAATATGATGTATAACTAGAGGGTAAAATACTGGAATAAGGAATGAACAATAAGCACAAGGAACTAGAATACTACTACCGTGTTTAGAGGAAAAGTTTATTATCTGATCGATTTGGGTTGCACATGATTATTCTATGGTAACCCGATTATACGTGAAGGGTATAATCGACATACACATGATTACGTTAAGGGCTTTGATCACATAATAAGCTTATACTCTCCCGCCCCAACCAATACTCATGGATCCAATCACGATACCTTACGTATGTGAATTTAACTTAAGCACACGAAGAAAATGATTTTTGAGTGACCATATGAATAGGTACATGTATAAGGAGTACCCAATGCACATGATAAAGTACACATGAAAGGGATACCCGATGCACATGATAAAGAGATAACATCTTCTGATGGGATCCATATAATACCAGTCCGTGTAACAACGTGTCAGAATCAAGTATTAATAGTTCTAGAACAAGTGATATATATGCTATCATATAATGAAAATAATCAGAGGTATGTACTCGCTTGATGTCCTGCGCAACGAGAGAGGATCGAAGTCCAAACTGGCATCACAAAGACCTATTATGAATTTCCAAAGTTACTTGGTGTTCTAGAATGATAAACATATTTAAATAAGTTAAATATATGCTTCTAGGTCTTTTCTTTGCCAAACTAGTCAAACTGGTCAACTTTAGGTCAAACTAGTCAAATCGGTCAACTATAGGTTAAACTAGTCAACTCTAGGTCTAACTAGGGTACTTGACTATATTAGCTATAAACTAGCTAATACGAGTCAAATCCACCTAAACTAGTTAACTAATACTAATATTCAAGATATACGATACTAGGATACCTTGGTATCCATATATATATATATATATATATATATAACAACTTAGTGTATTCGTACAATAAGCCCATTACCTAACCTTCTCATTAGCAAGTGACAAATGTGCTTGATACCCAAATACCTCACTCTCCTACCTTGGTAATATCTCAAGGTAACAAGAATGACTTCTACCTAATATTAAGACACTAACTATCACCCCATAAACTAATCACTAACTCAATTAAGTATCTTACTTGGTAAACTAATATCTAACTTGCTATACTAACACCATATCAATCTAACCCCTAACTATACTAATACCAATATGACTTCTAATAGGATACTAACATTAACTAACCATTCAATACTAACATCTAATTTATATGATACTTAAGTATCTAACTTCTAATATACTAACATCTAATTAATACTCAACTGAAACCAACTTCTAATCTCTAACTACTATGGTAACTAACAATCCACTAACAATAACCTAATTAGATACTAACTATCATAAAACTAATATCTAACTTCATTAATATATATATACAAATACTTATCCTTCCCCCTCTCTTCTACTGCTACTAGCTGCTACTGCTAAATGCTACTGTTGTTGCTGCTGCTAAATGCTGCTGCTGCTGCTCCTGCTGGTAATGCAGCTGCTGTTGCTGCCAAATGCTGCTGCTGCTGCCCTGAACTCTCCTCTCTCTCTCTTCTACTGCTAACCCCCCTTAACTGCTTCTAATTCCTCCCTCTCCCCTCTTCTCACATCAACTCTTACACACACAAACACATATACACACTAACACACACACACACACTAACACACTTATATATATATATATACACACACACACACACACACACACACACACACTTATATATATATATATATTCTAAACTTAAATATATAAATCTAATGAGTAAACTGATCCATACACAAGTGTAAAATTGAAGAACTAAGCCAAATGACCAATTTGTCATTTTGACAAGCACTTGGTGTGCGTCTCACGATACACTCATGATACGTACACCAAATCTATCCAACTCAACCGAAATACTACCCGCAAGTTCTAATTAGCAATTAGAACCTATTCTAAGTGCCAACTCATCAATCCTAGGGTCTTGGTAAAATTTCACATGTGTGTGGCACCCATGTCGAAGGAAAAAAACCCAAATCACCCGTATCACCAAAACCTCGCGACACGGGCTACTCGTGTCCATTTGTGGATACGTACCTAGCCTCATAACACTCTAACAAGTCCACTTAGGTCTATCTAACCTAATGACAACCACTTAGTGTGCCAACATCAGATTTTTCCCAAAATTGACACAAAATCCTAAGTAAAAGTCTCTAAATGGGTTCAATGAAGCCCAAGCTTCATCCCATGGGTAGCCCTAAGGCATGGGTAGGTTCTAAATGACTAATTACACTTTTTTAGAAGCAAATACAAAGGTTAAACTTAGATTTTATCTCTTGGGAGTTGGAATTCCAAGGCAAAACCACAAATAATACCAACTAGCTCCAACCCTAGCTCCAAAGGCTCTTTTCTCCAAAGCTCTTGCTCCAAACTAGCTTATAGACTTCAAGGTGAGAGAAAAAAGAGAGATTGAGGTCAATTTAGTAGAGATTTGATGGTAGTATGGAAGGGTTTAAGGGAAAGCATTAAATTTGGGTAGATGAAGACGATGAATGAGAGAAAGAAGAAAGAGAACACCCTCTAATAGGGCCGACCACTCTTGGGGGGTTAGGGTTAGGGTTAAGTCAAAGTGAATTATCCATGTTACCCTTCCACTTGTCATGAAAAAAAATTAGGTGAAAGCTTTTCTTCCAAAAAGGTGATTAGCCTAACCTAAAGTTAAAGCACTAGTCTAACTATAGGCCAAATTGGGCTTGTCTAAAGTAATTAATTGGGTTGGTAATATCAAGTTGGTTGGGTCCATTAGGGTTCTGACTAACTATGTAGTCCACCTACTGACCATATCACTATAGTTATATATAATAAATAACACATGCATATTTAATTAAATAATATAATAAAATTATTATATAAAAGCACAAATGACTAAAATAACCCAATTCTAGAAATGTGGTAGTGATACTGAGATCAGGTTCTTGGCAATCTTTGGTAAGTTCTTCATATCTTAAAGCATCAACGACTTTTTCAAAGTTAGATTCAGTACCATAGTCCAAGTCCTAAGTACTTCAGCTTGTGCCTTGTTCGCAACCAAAACCTTCTCAGGTGTACACTTGTATGTGGTGAATCCCTCCTTAAGCATACATAGAAGGATGCACCAATGTCCATCTACCAGTCAGTGTCAAGACCAGTTGCGACAACCTATGCAATCATAAAAAACTTGTTAGGCTCACCTTTCTCGGTCTGTTTGGGTTTGGATCAGCGGTTCTTCTTTTAGTGGCCCTTCTTGCCACAATTAAATCAAGTCACATCAGATTTGGGCTTTGGCTTAAACAAAGCCGACTTTACCTTAAGATGGTTGAAGGCATTCTTTTTGAAGTGAGAAGCCTTCTGCTTCCCCTTGGAGTCAGTGCACCAGGTTGGCCTTGGCCATCAGCTTGGACAGTATGTCCACCTTGACTTGAGCCCTCAACTCATCTTTAACATAGATCTAGTATAGTTGGCTCTGAAGATTGACCTCTATCTTCTTTCGGTGCATGTCCACAATAAAGCTGTTCCACCCAGGCGGGAGCTTGGCAATAATAGCCCCCAAAATGAATTTGTCTACAAGGGCATGCGTCATCCTTAAGTTTTTAACGTAACTTGATAAATTCTTTGACTTGAGGCAATATCGTCTTGTCATCCTCAAATCATATATTATAGAACATTTTTGTGACATGAATCTTGGATCTATTCTCATTAGATTTGTAGTTCCTATCCAGAGACTCCCAAATATCCCATGCATGGACCGTCTTGTTGTGTCACGACCCGCACCCGGTACAGGGGCACGAGTACGTGGGTACGTCCAGCCTATGCCGCAGAATCGGTGGTAGAACGCTGTCTTGGTCTACTATACTATATAATATCTCACACAATGTATATAAAATACTGTCATGCCATCTCATGAAAATGATACTCAACCACATATAAAACTGAAGGAATATGTTCGCACAATATGGAAAAGAAAGAATAAGAAATACAAGTCTTAATACATCACATAACCATCTCCAAACTAAACACAACTCCAGATCTCAAAACAATAATACAAACCAAAATCTAAATAGAAAATAACTACTACAAGGTATGAAAATAAAAAAGGCCTCAGTCTCCGGTACTATCCTCGGGTGACACTCCATCTGTCGGTCCATAGTGAGTGGGACACATCCTCTCTAACCATTCATTTGAAAAATATTTTCCAGTCAGGAATGGAGCGAAGTACAACCCAATAGTAGTTCCAATTAATTGATAATGACTATAAACAGAAATTAAGAATATAGTACAAGACGAGAAACAATAAACAATATCAATTATAGTGGATGAACAGGTAAACAATGAACAATATGGTAAACACTGATCACAACGAATAAAACAAGACAATAGAATGAAATAATAAACTAGAATGTGGTGAAGAATAGTAACTATGCTAAGTGATTGAAATACTAGATAGATATGTGATCGGCTTGGGTGAACATTGTCTACTTTAACGTTGGATAAACATTGTCTAAGTTAAATATTGAACATTGTCTAGGATTTGATCACATACCTAGCTAACACTTCCCCTTTTCCCCAACTAGTACAATGAATTCAACCATGACACGTTGTGATACAAGATACTCAAGGCCATGTAAACAATAAACCTTAAACACGAAACATTGAACATTGAACATTAAACATTGAACATTGTCTAAGTTAAACATTGAAAGTTGAACACGAAATATTATATAAGTTAAACATTGAGAATACGAGGAACAATGAACAATATATATATAACATCCCATGACTGATCTATTTATATACTAGTCCGTATACCAATGTGTCAAGAGTCATGTAAAATATTTCTAGATACTTGCATTATAGTAATTATCAAATAATGAAAACTATCAGAGAATGTACTCGCCTATCGTCCAAGCAATGGATGTCAAACTGTGTCCCAACTAGTGTCACACAAACCTATATATGGAATATAGCATTAATACAGGGTGTTGAAATGAATTTAACTTAAACTAGTCAACATCTACGTCACAAAGCCATTTCTAAGTTAAACCGACTATGTCTAGGGTGTATGAGTCTAACACTATGATACTAAGTCAAAATACATAGCTATGCTAAGCTACCAGGATACACACAAAATGCCATATCTCAGGATACGTAGGTTTCTAATATGAAAATAAGGTTTTATATATATATTTCAAGTCAAATATTCATAACAATATAACAAAAATAATAAAATAGGATACCTTGGTCCTGCACCAATGCGTATCATACTTATTTCGATACCCAACCTCAATACCTTGGGTATCGGCCCAATACCTTAGTGATACCTCGGTATCCCGAGGTAACCCAATACCTCTACATAGAGCTAATACCCAATATAAAACCCCAAACTAACACTAACTATATAATGCTAACATATACTAGCTCCTATATTATACCTCAATACTATTAGAGAACTGACTATAATACCAAACATCCATACCTACATAAATACATATAGCTAATGTAGATATATATCAATAATAAACAACTAACTACTCTAATACCTTTCTAACTCAAACTAGATCAATTATAAGCTAACTACCTATACTTACTAGACTAATACCTACTGATACTGACTATAACCAACTAACTATACTACCCATAAACTCAACTAACAAACTATTTAGCTAACAATTAAGTAACTCTTATTCTTTGAATACCCAACTAATACAACTGATACTGAACTGAGAGGTACTGAAAACCCATGGACTGCACTGAACTTCCTATGCTGCATTGTGCAGGGTCCACTGGCAGTTGGCTGCACACTGCAGCATGCTCTAGCTGATACTCCATTTTTGTTGTACTGCAGTATTTCTCAGCTGTAACTGTTACTGCAGTTTATGTACTGATCTTCCACTGCCTTCAGTTTATTGATGTACATTGCATAACTCTACTGAAACTGCTAATGGTCTTCAATGTTCACTGCTTCTTAGCTCTTCAGTTGGTGTACTACGAATGCTACTGTATCCTCCCTGTTTTGCTGTAATGATACTGCACTAGGGTTGCTGCACATGCTCTGACTGATACCTGTCACTGATACAATGCTCAGTTACCCAAACCCGATACCTGATACCGTTGATCTTGCTGTGCCCATTGATGCATACTGAATCCTTCCTGTGTGCACGAGCTGTGCAAGGCAGTAGATAGCTCCCTGTGTTTGCTGTAGTTCTTCTCTGCTGAGCACTGTGTAGTGGTGCTGATACCTTGCTGATACTGTAGTTGATTAGCTCTCCAGGGGTCACTACACATGGATGTGTGCACTCCCCTTGTCTCAGAGTTGCTGCTCATGAGTTGAGTTCCCTGCTGAATGATCTACTGCACATATGTTGTTGAAACTGCCACTGCTCGATATACTGAAGGGTGCCCGACCTCTTGGCTGATACTGTAGTTGATTACTCACTGCAGTGGCTTCTCTCCTTGCTGCAGAACTACTGCTGTAAAACTGGTTGCTGCCATGTAGTTACCTGCTGAACATGCTAGGTTGCTAATCTCTACCTGTTGTTCAGTGCTCTTCTCTGATACTGCTATGCCCGATACCTACTCTTGACTGATACTGCATGAACTGTACACTTATCCGAGTGCCCAGTGCCTACTGCTGAATGCAGCTTCAGTGAGCTCTGCCCCGAGCTCACTGCTAAAGCTCTCTTCATTTACTGCCAAGTTCTTCTGCACAGATCTGTGCAAGAGTCTTCTGCCCGAGTAATACTACAGTCATACATGCTGACTGCTCCCTCTTCTCTTTACACAGCACAGGAAGAATTTTCAGGAACTGTGCTGGCTGCACAGTACAAAACTGTATATACTGTCCAGCCACTGTGCAGTGCCCGATTTTATGGGAACCTCCACACTGTCGAGCCCCCATCTTGCTGCTGATCCCTTTACCAAATGCTGAACCTAGCTGTTACGCAGTGGTACTCTGTTGTAAAATTCCAGCTGCATGAACACTGGTTGTTCAAGGCTGTCAAGCCTCGAGTACTCGCTGCTCGAGTCCTCTGTAGACTTGTTGCTTACATCCCCTTGAGTTTGAACAGTTCTTGCTGTGGAGTCCCTTACCACATGTGCAATAACAAAACAAAACCTCTAGCAATATATACCAATCTGTCCACATATGTATAAACACGTATACAACCCAACACAAAGTATGCATATATATATATAGATAACAATGCAAACACAATCAGTATACCTCTCTACATATATCAATGTAAAACAACCCTTAATACTAGGTAGAGCTTTATATATATATATATATATATATATATATATATATCACCATATAACCCAATATACATACATACATATATATATCCATAGTCCCACACTTATACATAAACTCTAAATATACTATTATATACTCTAAATAATACATAGATACCATATACATATATAAATACATGTGCACGTATAGCCAAAAGAGTCAAACAACAAACACATGGGGTGTATCGCACCCGTATCACACTTCTTCTATGATACGCTTGCGATACGGCCCCAATACACAACCAAACGTATCCCAGAGGACACGAACAAATCTAATTCATAAATTATGAATAATACGTATAATAATTAGTATATCTACGTGTCTGTGTCACAATATGATACGCACAAGGCCCCGTATCGGAGGAAAACCCCCAAAATTAATTCGTTTCATCAAATTGACGAGATACGACCTACACGTATCCAATTATGGATACAACACTAGTCACAAACAAGCAATCATATGTTAATTTGGTCTAATTGACCAATTGACAAACACAACATGTGCCAATCTCGGAATTCTCCCAAAATTGGCACCAAAAAGCACGTAACTTCCACCGTAGGTCTCTGATGAACCTAAAACCAATTCTTATGGGTAGCCTATGTATGTGGGTTGGTTTTTCATAGTAAAAATCTCAGATCTAGAGTATAATAAAAGGGAGAAAACTAAATTGTGCCTATTGGGAGATGGATTCCCAATGAAAAGTCTCCAAATGCAAAGTAGCTCCTTTCCTTATAGATCTTGGCCTCATCTTCCTTGCTCCTTGCTTCCTTCTTGTAGATCCTTGGTGTAGAAGCCTCAATGATGAATTTAGAAAGAGATTTGTGAAGAATTGATAGAGAATTGAAGGGGGAATGGAGGGAAATTGGAAGAGGGAAAAATAGATCTAGAAATTTAGGGAAGAAATAAAATGAGAGCACTCTCTCTCCTCCTAATTATGGCTGGTCATAAACCCCTCTCCAAGCAATGTATAATGTCCCAAATACCCCTTGGGGCCTCTTATGAAGAAATTAATTAAGGGAGAACGTTCTAGTCTAATGGTTGCACTAATTAATCCAACCTGCTAATTCATGGGACTAATTAATGGGCTCAATCTCAACCAAAATAAATGTTGGGTTCATGCATCTAATAAAATAGGTTAGGTCCACTACACAAGTCTAAAATAAATACTACATCTAATCAAACACTATACAATACAACAAATAATTAATTACTCATGCACAATATTAATTATAACCCTCTAAAAATAAAATTTCTGTATAAATTACCAAACTACCCTTGATTGTAAAAGTGAGGGTGACAATCCTACCCACCTTTGAAAATTTTTGTCCTTGAAATTGAAGATGATCATAACCCCCTCTAGGTCAACCCCAGTCTAAACTAAAACACCTATAACTAACTATGGTCTCTGTCCATCATAGTTTTTATAGTCTCCGACAGGGTATACTAACTACACAATAACATGCAAGCAGTCTATAAGGCAATAACTAACCACACAAACAACAGATGAAAAGGAAATAAACAGAACAAAACTAGCTAACTGATCACCTAAAGTGCCATCCTCTCTGACTGCCATTGCAAATGCCCCGCCCTGCTGGGGTGGCTCTCTATGTTGGTGCTGATTAGTCTGCGGTACCACAGGTGACCTAGCTCCACCTCTCTGGCCGTAATCTGGTCTATACGGGTTATTGGAATACTCCTTCACCTGATGGTCAGGGGAACTATAGTACATGCATAGTCTGAGTCTCTTCCGTCAGTTCTTCCAATCATGCACATGCCTTCCATAATAGGTACAAGGGAAAGTCTGTTGAATCTGGCTCTGAGGCTGCTGCGGTGCCTGATGTACTGGCTTCTGAAACTGTTGTATCTATTGAGCTGGTACCATAACTGGCACAAGGTACTGCTAATGCTGATATACCCTCGGCTGCTGAAAATGGGTATGCTTCGCTGGGCCCGCACCACTACTCGCTCCTCCGGTGTCTCTCGGCCTCTTGGAGCCAAGCTCCAAATTATCTTCCGCCCGCTGCGCATGTCTCAAAATTTGCTCAAACGTAGCGGTACAGTCTCCATTAGTATGAGACTTAATTTTACTGTTCAGTCCCTTCCTGAACTTCCTAGCTCTGGCCCAAGGATTCTGTCCCTCAACAAATTTCCAATCGACAATACTCTGGTACATAATCGTCCACCGTCAAGTTCCTTTGGACGAGGTTTTGAAATTGACTCTCCAAAGTACTCTGAGCCACATCCGGGAAGAACTTCTCTTTGAATAGCTCCTTGAAAGATTCCCAACTAATTCCCAGTACTGATATTCTTGGGTCTGTCCTGAACCATGTCAAAGTAATGTCGAACATCATACAACCCGCTGCCTCTATCTGTAGCATCTCTGGAATCTACGCCAGCCGCAGGTTCCGCTCGATGTCCTCGATCCACTTATCAGCATAGATAATCCCCTCTGTGCCCCTGAAGTCCTTCGGGCCCATCCTAATAAAGTCGATGATGGTACCCAGCCTCGGCTGATGCAGAATAAACTGAGCTGGTGCCGTTTATGGCTGGGCTGCGGTAGCTCTCTCAACTACTGCAAGCACGATCTGGTAAGCATTCTCCACGCTTTGTCGTAGGACCTCCGACTGTCACTGCTGCACCTTCATCATCTGCTGGAAGAGCATGAACATCTACGTCTGATCAACTGCAGGTGGCGGAGGTGGAAGATCCTCGAAAACTATCTGCCCCATCCTCGGTACTGGAGGTGGAGCACCTCCGAAAGCTGCTGCAGATACACCCACCTGGACTGGTGAAGCTGACCTCCTGAATGTAGGTACTGGACCATCATCTGAGGGTGTAGTCCTCAAGGGTGAGGAAGTGACTGATCGTGCTGACATTGCGCCTGAACGCTGGGAACGCGTCTTCGGCGGCATTCTGAAGACAGATTCAAAATAAGAAATCAATATTGAGCAAGATATGATATCATCAAGGAAGAACAAATTTTTTCAAGGAAAATAATATTCATAATAAAGATGACAAGATACAATTATGTTGGAATCATTTTCTAGTTGTGATTGAGTATCCCTCTCATCCTAGTATCCTATATCCTATCTTATTGTAGGATCGCAGAATGAAGACCTGCATGGGCCACCACTAAAAATGTGTCACCACCCGCATTCGCCATTGAATCTTTTATGGAGTTCAGAATCAGCAATTTACAGAGGTTGTTGTATCTCCTCCACTTTGTCTGCAAAGTAGTGGCCTCAACAATCCTTTGACTATTTTTACCATCCGAAATAGTCGGCTCAAGATCTGTCAACAAGCAATCATTGTTCACGAGTTGAAGATTAAGATTGACCTTTCTCTTCCAGATGTTGTATTGCTTACCGTCAAACTTCTCAAGTTTGTTGAAACTTGTGTCGAGAAGACTTGCACGGTTGTTCTCTATCTTACTTTAATCTTGCTTTAAGATTGTTAGTGTCACGACCCGTACGTAAAAAATTGAGCATGAGTCGTGGGTACGTCCAGCCTACGCCACAAAATTGACGGCAGAACGATGTCTAGGTCACAACTATCTATATCTCACAATAACCTGTCAAGATAATCTCTCCAAAAGGAGGACAACATTATAATATATATATAAATTTAATCATAATAACTAGGAGAAGAGTAAAAGCACGATAAAAGATCAACAAAAGAAACAAGGAACCAAAGAGAGCAAGTACAATATCCAAAATATACAGTCCAAGTCTAAGAGTCTACAACATCTCACAGTAGTAGCAAAATAAATAATACAGTCATACAAAAACCAATTGGGAACAAACCCAGTGAAACCCACCTAGCTATACTAGGGCGCTAGCGGCATCTCCTCAGCTGGGACGGGCTCCTTCTCTATCTCAGGGTCGCAACACTCGTCGACTCCTGGCCCATAGTAAGTCGGGCAAAAGTTCTCAGGATCCTCTGGAAAAAATATCCAGTCAGGATTAGAGTGAAGTACATAACTCTGAAAGAACTCCAAATACATGGTAAGGTGTATATGACTAGCAATAAAAAAGAATACAAGATACACAGGAAAGTAAATACATGGTAGAACTGATAAAGTAACTGTAATATAAAACTGGAGAACAATACAAGTGGTAGAGAAGTAACTGCATGTAAGAAAAATAGAAATACTAGCTAAGTACCTTGAGCACAAGTTCGTTATGTGATCGGCTTGGGTTGCCATTAATTTATTCTATGATAACTCCGTTATGCGTGAGTTGCATAACCGACATACACATGAATACTGTTTGGATTTGATCACATAATCAACTTCTACTCCCCTTCCCCACTAATACTCTTGGATCCAACCACGATATGTTACGTACATGATAAATAACTCGCACACATGAAAGCGAGAGCACACGAAGCACATGAAGCACATGAGAATCAATACTCGAAGCACATGATGAAATATATGTGGTAGAGTACCCGCTGAACACAGTAAGGGGGATAATATCTCATGACAGGATCCAACTAGTACCAGTTCGTGAAACAAAGTGTCAGAATCAAGTATTAACAACAGTTCTAGAATAGGTGATATATATGCTATCTTGAAATAGAAACAATCAGAGGTAGGTACTCGCCTGACGTCCTGAGCAACTGGTGAGGATCGAGATCCAGACTGACATCACAAAGACCTATTGCGAAAAGCAAGGTTAAATAGAGTTCTAAAAAGTTAAACAGATATAAAATAACTAAAAACAAGCTTTTAGGGTTGTTCTAGGTCAAACGGGTCAAACCGGTAAAATCTGGATCAAAAAGTCAACCAGGGGTCCAAAAAGTCAACTCTAGGCCGAAACTAGGTCAAAGGTTGACTTTGGCGGTCAACCGGGGCAATTATGGTCAACTCTAGGTCAAAATAGGGTGACCCTAAAATTCTAGGTCAAAACTAGCTCATTAAGCTAGTAAACCCTCAAACTCGCCTCCTTGAGATACCGGGATACCCTCGGTATCCGATATCTCAACCTATGCTACATACCCCGCATATACCCACTAATGCATATACTAACACGTATATATATATATATATATATATATATATATATATATATATATATATATATATATATAAAACTAAGACGTGGACCGTCACCCTTGCTAGACAACCCACAACAGTATTATCCTCGTCCTCATTCTCATCGTATTATCCTCGTCCTCGTCATCATCGTGGACCGTCACCCTTGCCAGACAACCCGCAACAGTCACCCCCGATTCCCGTGCCTGTGTACGCTGACCCCGAAGAGTTATTGGATCATTCTGCGTGACTTCCGGAGCCAGATATTAGGACTACGTAGCTTTTTGCCAGGCAAGTATACCTTGTCTTGTTGTACTATTTAAATTCAGTTATTATTTTAGCTGTATATTTTATTGTTGCAATATTAACTGTGTGCGTCCGAGAAGACTCGGGTGCAGTCAACGAAGGCGTTGACGTTAGGACTTGTGTCTGACCTAGTGTCTAGTAGACCCACCTAAAGTTGTGGAGTTATCGGTATGACTCCCAGGCCTTGACACGTATCATTGCACGTCAAAAAGTGAGTTCATGTAGGGACGCGTGCCTCTTACTCGACTGGCCATCGGTGTGAGCAACACGTGTGACGATATTTAGCTTAGTGTTTATTTCTATAGAGACTTGCATTATAGTACGAGATGTCCACGTCGTGTTCACGACTGGTATATCTACATTGGGCGGGGATGACGACTAGTAGGCGTATGGGACATCCACCTCCTTTATACAGATACCACACTCGACGGAGTGATACGGACGTATATATTATTACATATACCACGTTCTTTAGAGTGTTGGACGTTACTTGGTAATTTTTACAGATACCATACTCTATAGAATGGTGGACGTTATTAAATTGCAGTACGCCCGTGTTATAGGGGCATATATGGCATATACTAGCCTGTCATGATGATTGGTGAATTACGTCAGCATATGTCTAGCCTACACTTTCCCAAACGTACTAAGTTATCCTCAAATTGCATTCACTTAGATGGTTAGCACACCCCTGTTATTTATTTAGTATTTACTCAAATTGTATCTTGTTATGTCCCTTTGAGGACCTGGTCCCTTTCCAGGTGTAGATGTTCATGATTATTCGCAGGAGCGCAGATCCGGACTTGCTATGTATACTTCGAGGAGGTCTTCTCTTTGAGCCGTGATTGTTAGTTGATATTCTTATATTGTATTTATCTTGTTTATTCTATATTCTAGTTCGGTAGTAGATTTGTTTCTATCCGACTACCATCTTTAGATACTTTATATTGAGATCTAATTTCATAGATATTGGTTATTTATGTTTAGTTGATTTCTGTGGACGAGATCTAGATTATACCCTGTGACTTGTGATAGTTTTACCACTTGTGAATTATTATTCATTATACAGCGTACGCATGTGTTATGGTTTCCATATATTAGAGTTGTCATATACATGCGGCTGGCATGCTTACGTGTCCTAGTCCTACGTATTTTAGGACTAGGGCGTGTCATGTTTTTAGTGGTGGCCCATGTAGGTCAGAGCATATTATCTCGGTTACGTTACTGTACCGAGCAAGCCTGCACCTAGGAATAGAGTTTAGGATCTCATCCACATTTTACTATGACTCATCCTTCTTCCATATCCGTTCTATTTAAATAATTGCATCCTGCTTGATTCATGTGCTTCCCTAATAGTTCCTTGAGTATAGCCCCTGCTAGAATATAGGAATCCCTGTTGATAGGATGATAATTAGGATAACATTCCTATTAAGAGTAACTAGAACACTGACACATCACTAAGTTTAGAATATTTAAGTAAAATCCTAGCATCCCTTATCTATATAATGGCTTACCTTTATTCCTTGATATAATTATGAATGACTTAAGAGTGGTATAGGCACTACTAGGGCTAGCTATAAATCTGACCATATTGTTTGACCCTAGCATTGAGGAACCCATAGAAATCCAAGGTTGAATAATAGGACCAAAATTAACTTTTATAGTGAGATAGTATTATAGAACCATACATTAGATTCATTGTCTTGATATTAGCAGACCGTACCCTAGGAAGCCAAGAGGAATGAATATAATATTTTCTCGATCATTCCTCAAACACAGAGATTAGCATACTATCTTCCCCTTAGAAAACCATGATATTATCTAGAGTCCCTCTATGGTAATTTCATATCTTGTTCCCCTGCAACCTTGATGTTCGCCAATTGTGCGACGATTTAAATTGTGTTCTTCCTTCTTCATCTTTCATTTCGTGCCACCTAACCTTTCTGATTTTAGGCCAAGTGATATTCCTTTATGTTAAGGATATATAGTTTGCTAGGATGATAATTGTAATCTTAAACTTTGAATTTTGTGCTTGGTAGTTAGAACTTGATAGTTTGAGTTGGTCCTTTAGATTGTGATATGACTATTCTTAGTTTTAAATCACGTAATATGTACCCCACCTTAATATAGATTATATCCTCTTTTCCCTTGAAGGCCAGTAACTTTTCCATTCATACTATTGCCACTTGTTCTATAAGCACTATGATTAAGACTTAAGATGGTCATTACCTATATAATGCAACAGGAGACCCTAATAAGTACCAAGTTCTTTTCCGTATATACCCCAATAAGAGTTTATACCTTATTATTTTGCAGGATTCCCTTAAGACTATCACAATATTAGTTAATATTTTTAAGTTGGGTAGTATGCCTCACAACCTAGTAACACATAGTCCTCTTGACTCATTAATGTAGTGTAATGGAATGACATTAACTATTTGCTTGCATAAGAAGATAGTGATTATTAAGACTGTAGAACATAGAGGCCCATACCCCTATTTGGTCGACTAACGACTTAGACAAGGAGTTAGTATGACAACTATAGAGATTGTAGAGTCTTATTTATGTATCTTGTTTTGTGAACTTGAATTATTTTTTGTACCTCCTTTCATCATAATTTAGCGTATTTATATTTCTAAAACTATCGTGACTTATGCTGCTATTATAGCCTAGTTTTGCAAGCTTATGTCTTATCGAGCTTGTTCATGACACATATATTATTGGAGTACTACACTAATATATTTCATAATCAGTGTATTATGGTCTGATCGACCATAGTGCGCTTGGTTCACCCTTCGTATAACTACCTTACGTGGATTGAGATATATAGTGATTAGTAGACGAATGTACCTGCCCTCTAGATATGCCGGAGCATATCGTATCAGTTACGTAACTGTACTGATACGAGCATGTGAATAAGAATTACCAAAATAGGACTTCAATCCACAACTGCCTTGACAATTCCCATTGGAATTCTTTAAACGCCTTGATCCCCACACTTTTATTCTATTACCTCCCCTAGAACTCTCATTATTGTTTTCCGTCTTCCCTTACTTCGGAAAGAAAAAATCTTGTGCCTAGCATAAGTTGATATATAGAGCGTACTAGATATACACCATAGGCCAATCATATTACTAGATGACTGCCTTTTATAACTGATTAAGGGTATATCATAGGTGATATATTTAGTGTTTAAATTTTTGAGGATTGAGTAACATGATTAAGTAAATTTGAGGAATAAGATTTCTTAAATGTAGGAGCCTTATGTGATAGATGGGGAAATTCTAAGTTAGGTAGCAGTTATATTGTCAACTAGAGAGGAATTTCTTTTAAATTGTGATCGAGTAAAATTGGATTGAGAGGTTCAAGTCACTTTAATTTTTAGAATTTTGAAAGAATGATTAAGATGATGAGGATCAATAAATTTCAAAAACCAGGATATGACGAACCAAATATTTATACTTTGAGCACTTGATTTAAATTTGGAGTATTGAAGGTTGAATCATCGATTTAAATCTGGAGGTAAATAAAATAGAACTCTAAATATGAACATAGTCGGATTGAATTCCAAATTCGATGATTTGAATTAAGAATTAAATTTTTGATTGTTGGATCACCTATTTAAAATATTGAGGATAAAAATTGAAAGTAAAATCTGAAGAGTACGAAATTCACAAGTTGAAAATAGAAATAAAATGCGATTATAATCATTTTTTAGAGGAGATTATGATAATTGGAGATATCGATATAAATTTTTAATATGGGATGTCATATAGATTTGAATTAGATTGGATGCGGATTATTTAATTTAAAAATCGAGAAGATAATGTGAGGTGTTGAAGTTTGAATTGAACAATGGTTAATCTAATTTAAAAGTGATTGCGATGGACTTAAATAATTTTTAAAATTTTAGAAGAGATCGCGATTGGCTTGCCTTGTGTATGTGAAGGACTAACTAATTATGCCTTATTTTAATTTCGAGGACGAAATTATTTTAAGTTGGATAGATTGTAAACTCCCTCACCCAAAAATTAGGTCTACTTGGCATAAATAGAGAGACTAAGGCTAGTTTGAATCCAAATAGAAATAGAACACGGCATTTGAATTAACTATACAATATTTATATTGCTTAGCACACCTTACCGTTGCTTCGATAATTGGAGCACTACACTAGCCATTGCCTATCTACAAATTTTACAACCTTGTCCTAGACGTGCCCGCCTACTATTCTGACCTTTGTGTAACTTATAATTATACTTTCTTGTGCTATATTTTAGTCGCACAACATTCTCCACAGACGTTATTATTTAATTCTAATTAAAATACGACTTTGTACCCTTGTGCGTTCCAATCAAAATTGGAGACACAATCTTGACCGTTTTGTGCAACCCAAAATTATGATAATATTTTACATTGAATCCTCTACGTCTATGATACTTGTGTCCCACCTAATTTTATCCCCATGTACTTCTAATTAATTCCAGAATACCGTGCGCGGTAATTTAATTAATTAAAACCCAATTTCCATCTTTGTGCAATTTTCCCAATTGTTAGGCACTTTTATGCAAAATTGCATTGAGGTGTCCACCCCATTGGACAATACATAAAAAAATCCATCTTTTCCCTTCGTAGGATTTTTTTCATAATTTCGGAATGTGCAACGCGCAACATCGCCCCCTTTATTTTAAACCAATCCTTGCATTTAAACAATGCAATTATGGCCCTCCAAACATCCTCATGTGAGCCCAAGGCCCAATCCCAAAGGGTGTTGACCAAGCCCAACCACTAGGTCAACACAAACCCTAGTTTACACATGTATATAAATACAATATTTTTCCTTCTTTTCTTTTCTTTATTTTTCTTCACCTAACCCATCCCCAACCCTAAAACCAGCCGACCCTCACTTCTCATCCCTATTCATCTCTCCCTCACCCTTCCCTGACGGCTGGAGCATCTCCCAACCGCCACCGGAGTCCTCGCCATGACGCCGGAGTCGACCCCGCATGGCTGAGACCATACCATATCTACACAACGGCCATCGCCACCTTCATCCTCGCCGGAATCGAGCAGCGGCTACCCGCTGCTCCCCCCTTGAGCCACTGCCACGACCACCCCCCGGCCTCCTCCGTCGACTTCTCACCCTCCCCTGACATCCTCCCCGATCTCCTCCTCTCTACCCGTTCTCCTCCCACCAGCACCACCACTGTCCACCGGGATCTCCCCATCACCACGGCCAACCGAGAAACCCCTCATCCATGCCGCAGCCTCTTCCCCGCTGCCCACCGCCATCTCCGGCCAACACTGAGCCGTCACCACCTCCCTATCTTCTCCTCCATCACCAGCCAGCACCCGCTGCTCAACCCGACTCCTCCGTGGGAGCCGGGACAACCTCCCTCGACGTCCCCGTCCTTGTCATAGTGAGCCTCTCGCCTGAGCTCCTCCTCCTCTAACACTTCCCTACTCCTCGTCTTCCCCTCGACTCCCCGGAAGAAGCTCCCCTAGCCGGACCTCCCCTCCCCCAGGCCGAAGTTCAGTCACCACCACCATACTTTATCATCACCACCACCATTGTTATTAACATCATTATCAACATCAACACCCATCATCATCATCACCTTCGCCATCGTTGTCTTCGCCATCACCTTAACTATCATCGTCATCGTCATCATTATCATCGTCGTTATCATCATCACTCACCTTAATCATCGTCGTATCATCATCAATACCCATCATCATCATCAATATTACCCTATCATTTATATCATTGTCCTAGTCATCACCATCATCCACATCAATCACCACATCACCCCCCTTCACTATTATCATCCATATCCTCACTATCATCCCAATCATCATCCATGTCACCACCATTATCATAAATTCTATCATTATTCTATCATCATCACTATTTTAATCATCATCACCATTATAACCCCCCATCATCAACATAACCACCAGCATTGGCCTAATCATCGCCTTAACCATAACCTAATCATCTCATCGTCATTATCCTTGTTCTCGTCGTTATCGTGGACCGTCACCCTTGCCAGACAACCCGCAGCAGTCACCCCCGATTCCCGTGCCTGTGCACGCTGACCCCGAAGAGCTATTGGATCATTCTACGTGACTTCCGAAACCGAATATTGGGACTACGTAGCTTCTTGCCAGGCAAGTATAACTTGCCTTGTTATATTGTTTAAATTCAGTTATTATTTTAGCTGCATATTTTATTGTTGCAATATTAACTGTGCGCGTCCGAGAAGACTCGGGTGCAGTCAAAGAAGGCATTGACGTTAGGACTTGTGTCTGACCTAGTGTCTAGTAGACCTACCTAAAGTTGTGGAGTTATCGGTATGACTCCCAGGCCTTGACACGTATCATTGCACGTCACAGAGTGAGTTCATGTTGGGACGCGTGCCTCATACTCGACTGGCTTTCGGTGTGAGCAATACGTGTGACGGTATTTAGCTTAGTGTTTATTTCTATAGAGACTTGCATTATAGTACGAGATGTCCACGTCGTGTTCACGACTGGTATATCTATATTGGGCGGGGATGACAACTAGTAGGCGTATGGGACACCCACCTCCTTTATACAGATACCGCACTCGACGGAGTGATACAGACGTATATATTATTACAGATACCACGTTCTTTAAAGTGTTGGACGTTACTTGGTGATTTTTATAGATACCACACTCTATAGAACGTTGAACGTTATTATATTCTAGTGCGCCCATGTTATAGGGGGCATATGTGGCATATACTAGCCCGTCATGACGATTGGTGAATTATGTCAGCATATGTCTAGCCTACACTTTCCCATACGTACTAAGTTGTTCTCAAATTGCATTCACTTAGATGGTTAGCACACCCCTATTCTTTATTCAGTATTTACTTTATGGCATGCTTCTATATATCTTGTTATGTCCCTCTGAGGACCTGGTCCCTTTCCAGGAGTAGATGTTCATGAGTATTCACAGGAGTACAGATTCGGACTTGCTATGTATACTTCGAGGAGGTCTTCTTTTTGAGCCATGATTGTTAGTTGATATTCTTATATTGTATTTATCTTGTTTATTCTATATTCTAGTTCGATAGTGGATTTGTTTCTATCCGACTACCATCATTAGATACTTTATATTGAGATCTAGTTTCATAGATATTGGTTATTTATGTTTAGTTGATTTCTGTGGATGAGATCTAGATTATACCCTGTGACTTGTGATAGTTTTACTACTTATGAATTATTATTCATTATGCAGCGTATGCATGTGTTATGGTTTCCATATATTGGAGTTTCCATATACATGTGACTTGCATGCTTATGTGTCCTAGTCCTACGTATTTTGGGACTGGGTCGTGACAAGACTCCTCCAGAAATATGAAGTAAAGCGACTGTCCCGGTCTGATACTATGCTCACAGGAACTCCATGTAGTCTGACTATCTGGCGCACATATATCTCTACTAGTCTCTCCGTAGACATACCCACTTTGAATGGTAGAAAGTGGGCCATTTTGGTCAACCTGTCTACGATAACCCAAATCGCATCCTTCCCTCCTGGAGAACGGGGAAGCCCAAAAACAAAATCCATGGTCACATGCTCCCATTTCTACCCCGGAATGGATAACGGTTGGAGCAACCCTCCTGGCCTCTGCCTCTCCGCCTTCACCTGCTGGCACACTAAGCATCGGGATACGAAGTATGCTATCCCCTGCTTCATCCCGTACCACCATACATGCTCTCTCAGATCTCTATACATATTGTTGGCACCTGGATGTATAGAGTACTGAGATCGATGCGCCCCTTGAAGAACCTCCTCACGCAATGACCCACTCGGCACACACAACCTGGTACCGTGTCACAATGAACTATCATCAGCAATGGTGAAGTCATCTGATACTCCAATCTGAACTTGCGCCATGATGCTACTTAGGGACTCATCCTCAAAATATGTAGCCCTGATCTGGTCTATCAACTCTGACTGAATCTGCAGTCCCCACATCTGCATCTCAACTCCAGGCACTATCACCTCAATGCCCAAGCTTTCTAAATCTGCCAAAAGATAACGATCTGTAGTCAAGCACATAGCTACCAGATACCTGCTCAGCGCATCCGTAACTACGTTCGCCTTCCCTGGATGGTACTGCAATAATATGTCGAAGTCTTTCATTAACTCCAACCATCTCCTCTGCCTCATGTTCAGCTCTTTTTGGGTAAACACATACTTCAAGCTCTTATGGTCAGTGAAGATCTCCATACGCTCTCCGTATAAATAGTATTTCCATAACTTTAGAGCAAAGATGACTGCTTCCAACTCCAAATCATGGGTAGGATATTTCTTCTCATGAGGATATAATTGTCTGGAAGAATAGGCAATCACCCTCCCATTCTACTGCAACACATAACCCAGTCCCTTCTCTGATGCATCACTATAGATAGTGAATCCTCCAGACCCTGATGGCAACGTCAATACTGGAGCTGTGATTAACCTCCTTTTCATCTCATTAAAAGCGATCTGGCACTTCTCTGACCAAACAAACTCCATGTCCTTCTGGGTCAGCCTAGACAATGGCTCTGCAATCCTGGAAAAATCCTGAACAAATCTTCTGTAGTAACCTGCCAGCCCCAGGAAACTCCTGACCTCTGCTACTGAACTCGGAGCACTCCATGCCTCAACTGCCATGATCTTTCTCGGATCCACCGAGATCCCCTCTCCTGTCACCACATGACCAAGGAATTCAACCTTGTCAAGGAAGAACTCGCACTTCGAAAGATTTCCATAAAGCTTCTCCTTTCTGAGAGTCTCCAGCACTATCCTCAGATGCTCCTCATGCTCCTCTGGGGTCTTCGAATACACCAAGATGTTATCTATAAACACCACCACAAACCTGTCTAGATGCTGAGGGAACACCTTATTCATCAGATTTATGAACACTATCGGGGCATTAGTCAACCCAAACGACATCACCATGAACTCATACTGTCCATACCTGGTCCAAAAAGTCGTCTTCGGAATATCCTCCCTCTTGACCTTCACCTGGTGGTAGCCAGTTCTCAGATCAATCCTAGAAAACACCCTCGCTCCGCTCAACTGGTCAAAAAGATCATCAATACGCAGAAGCGGATACTTGTTCTTGATTGTGAGGTTGTTCATAGCCCTGTAGTCGATACACATCCGTATCGACCCATCCTTCTTCGGCACAAAAAGTATCGGAGCACCCGATAGAGAAGAACTAGATCTGATAAATTTCTTGTCCTGAAGCTCATATACCTGTTTCTTTAACTCTACCAGCTCATTGTTGTTGACTCTATAGATGTGCTGGGATATTGGCTCCGTGCCTGGCACCAAGTCTATAGAGAACTCCACATCTCTGTCCGGAGGTAACCCTGGCAACTCCTCCAGAAAGACATCAATGAACTCCGCTATCAATGGATATGGCAACCTCTGCTCTACCACTAGGGCTCCGTAGAAGACTCCCTCGTTCTGCTCCGCTGCTTCTCCAGAAAACTCAAACTTTGGCTCTCTTGGCGGACTAAACAACACTCTGCGTCCACGATAATCTATACTAGCATGGTGCATACTCAACCAATCCACCCCAAGTACAATGTCGTAGCTCGAAAGTGGCATTATGAGTAGGCACACACTCAACTCCCGGCCTCCCAAGGTAACTCTTCGGTCTCTGCAGACATCACTGACTAGGATGATGCCACCCCCGATCATGATCTTGCAGAGTCTAGCTAAAGGCTCAGTAACAAGATGGTGTCTAACAGCAAAAGATACAGACACAAAACTGTGGGAAGCACCATAATCAAATAAAGCAAGTACTGAAATAGAATCAAGAAGAACAAAACCTGAAATCATATCACAAACGGGCTCAGCGTCCTCTACGGTCAGGGCAAAAGCTCGCCCTTGCTGTCCTCCTCGATGCTGCTGCTGGTGCTGGGCAAACCTCTGCTGCTGAGTCTGCAAAGGCTGTCCTCTCTGTTGTACTCTGGCTGGTCCCCTCTGAGTGGCTCCTCTGCCCTGAGCTGTACGAGCGAGTGCTGAAGGGCAATCCCTCAACTGGTGATCTGCCGAACCACATAACAAGCATCTTCCCAGCCTCTTCCTGTAAATGTCCCATCTGTGCCCCGACTTCCTACAAAAAGGGCAAGTGATGGGCTGCCTCAGACCCTGCTGCTGTCCCTACCTCTGCTGCTGGGGCACCTGCCGAAAAGGCACACGACCCTGACCCTGGTGTTGCTGAGTCTGCTGGAACAACCTCGTCTGCTGGAAATAGGGCCTCTTGGCTGGGCCCGCACTGCTGCTTGCTCCGAAAGCATCTCTACTCCTCTTGGTCTTCAGCTCCAAGTCGTCCTCATCCCTTTGAGCATCACTCATAATCTGCTCGAAGGTCGCCTCGATGTCACTCATAGTCAAGGACTTGACCGCCTTGACCAAACCCTTGCAGAACTTCTGTGCCTTCACTGCCTCGCTCAAGCCCTCTACAAATCTGCCCAGACGACAGAACTCTGCTGCATACTCGTCCACAAGCATGATCCCCTGGATGAGTGCCTCAAACTGGCTCTCCAAGGCACTGAGAGCCACATCCGGAAAGAACTTCTCCTTAAAAAGCTTCTTGAAAGCCTCCCAAGTAAGTCCCGGTACCGCTATCCTCGTATCAGTAGGTACCAAGTAAGGGCAAGATCGAACATCTCCCGCTGCCTCTATCTGCATGCTATCTGGGATCAGTGCCAGCGGGAAGATCCCCTCGATATGCTCGATCCAGTCATTCGCGTACATGATCCCCTCTGTACCCCGAAACTCCTTGGGCCACATCCTCTGGAAGTCAATGATGTTGCCCGGTCTAGGATGTTGTGCCTTCTCTGCCTGTGGCTGGACCTAGTAGGAATCTGCAATGCCCAACCTCATCATGTTTACCTGTCAGTGCTGTGCGTCCATCATCTCCCTGAAGAACGCGAACAACTGGACAGCGTCTACCGGTGCAGGAGGTGGTAGAGGAGGTACCACCGGAACAACAAGGGTAGCTCTCGGATCGACAAGTGGAGGAGAATCTCTGAGAGAAGCAGATGCTCCCTCAACCGCAGGAGTGGTGAATGGAGCGGTAGCAGCTGCCTAAAGTCGAGCAGGATGAGAGGTAGCAGACCTCTCGGTGGCAGCTGCTGGAATGGTGCGGTGAGACCGTGTCTTTGGAGGCATCATGAACACAGATCAAAAGAAGTCAATACGGTGAAAGATACGATATCATCAAAGAAGGACAGTAATATTTCAAAAGAAAACAATTTCAGAAAAATTAAAGATAACAAAAGATCAGGAAGGGTCTTAGTTGTGATAGAGAAATCTCTCTCTCAGCCTATATCCTATATCCTATCGCAGGTAGACCTAGAAACTAGACCTGCGTGGGCCACCACCAAAAATGTTGTCATGATCCGCACTCGGAAAAACAGGCATGAGTCATGAGTACGTCCAGCCTATGCCGTAGAATCGGCGGTAGAACGCTGTCTAGGTCACAACTATCTATATCTCACAATAACTTGTCAAGATAACCTCTCCAAAAGGAGGAAAATATTACAATATATATATAAACTCAATCACAATAACTAGGGGAAGAGTAAAAGCACGATAAGAGATCAACAAAAGAAACAAAGAACCAAAGAGAGCAAGTACAATATCCAAAATATACAATCCAAGTCTAAGAGTCTACAATATCTCACAGTAGTAGCAAAATAAATAATAGAGTCACACAAAAACTAACTGGGAACAAACCCAGTGAAACCCACCTAGCTATACTAGGGCGCTAGAGGCGTCTCCTCAGTTGGAACGAGCTCCTCCTCTATCTTAGGGTCGCAACACTCGTCGATACCTGGCCCGTAGTAAGTCGGGCAAAAGTCCTCAGGATCCTCTGAAAAAATATCTAGTCAGGATTGGAGCGAAGTACATAACTCTGAAATCAACTCCAAATACATGGTAAGGTATATATGACTAGCAATAGAAAAGAATACAAGATGCACAAGAAAGTAAATACATGGTAGAACTGATAAAGTAACTGTAATATAAAACTGGGGAACAATACAAGTGGTAGAGAAGTAACTGCATCCGAGAAAAATAGGAATACTAGCTAAGTGCCTTGAGCACAAGTTCTTTATGTGATCGGCTTGGGTTGCACATGATTTATTCTACGATAACTCCGTTATGCGTGAGTTGCATAACCGACATACACATGAATACTGTTTGGATTTGATCACATAACCAACTTTTACTCCCCTCCCTTACTAATACTCTTAGATTCAACCATAACACGCTACGTATATGATAAATAACTTGCGCACATGAAAGCGAGAGCACACGAAGCATATGAAGCATATGAGAATCAATACTCGAAGCACATGATAAAATACACGTGATAGAGTACCCGCTGAACACGGTAAGGGGGATAACATCTCATGACGGGATCCAACTAGTACCAACTCGTGAAACAATGTGTCAGAATCAAGTATTAACAGTTCTAGAACAGGTGATATATACGCTATCTTGAAATGGAAATAATCAGAGGTAGGTACTCGTCTGATGTCTTAAGAAACTGGTGAGGATCAAGATTCGGACTGGCATCGCAAAGGCCTATTATGAAAAGCAAGGTTAAACGGGGTTCTAAAGAGTTAAACAGATATAAAATAACTAAAAATAAGCTTCTAGGGTTGTTCTAGGTCAAACGGGTCAAACCGATAAAATTTGGGTCAAAAATCAACCCGGGGTCCAAAAAGTCAACTCTAGGCCGAAACTAGGTCAAAGGTTGACTTTGGCGGTCAAGCGGGGCAATTACGGTCAACTCTAGGTCAAACTAGGGTGCCCCTAAAATTCTAGGTCAAAACTAGCTCATTAAGCTAGTAAACCCTCAAACTCGTCTCCTTGAGATACCGGGATACCCTGTGTCACGCCCCAGTCCCAAAAATATGTAGGACTAGGACACGTAAGCATGCCAGCCGCATGGATATGGCAACTCCAATATATGGAAACCAAATCCACACGTACGCTGTAATATGAATATCAAATCCACAAGTGGTATAACTGTAATACAAGTCACAGGATAAAATCTAAATCTCATCCACCAAAATCATATAGAAATAAATAAACAGTATCGATGAAACTAGATCTCAATAAGAAGTATCTAGGATGATAGTTGGATGGAAACAAATCCACTACCAACTCGAATAGGAAAGGTAAATACAATATAAGTACAACACCACAACACAATATAAGAATACCAGCTATCCATCACAGCTCGAAGAGAAGACATCCTCGGATCACATATAACCATCCAAATCTGCACTCCTGCAAATACTCAAGAAAAGATACACCTGGCAGCGGACCAGGTCCTTAGAGGGACGTAACAAGATACAGAAAATACGAGCCAACTTGAATACAGTAAACATGCATATGGTTTGAAAATAGATAAGTACGCTGTACATGACAATCTATATGAATGCAAATGAGGACAACTTTTTAACGTATGGGCAAGGGTAGGCTACTCGATCTAATCCTCACAACATCACGCTCGTCAGTGGACATCATCAGCCGACATACCTCTGGGGTAGCGACCCTCGGACTCCATCAATCGACATACCTCTGGGGTAGCGACCATCGGACACGACCACCATAGTGCGTGCTAGTGACTATGGTTTACCAGAGTGTTTAAAAGCCCATACGCCTAATAATTGTCCTCTATGATACTAAATGCCATGTGTGTGTCAACATATCTAATATATAGTAATGACTGAAAGAAAACTACACATGCAAGAAATATACAGAATGCAATAAATAAACAGAAATATAAATAGCATACAAAGTACTGTAAATAATTTGACAAGGTATCTTGCCTGGGGTCCTGCTGCTGGTATGAATCAGAGTCCAAGTCACAGTCCAAATAGCCTATGTATTACAAATTTATCACGTCAAAAGATAATTTATTTTAATTTATTTAATTCTGGAATAATTACTCTAAAATCCTATTTTAATCTTATTATTCTAATTTTTATGTTAATTCCTAAATTTTGTCCAAAAAACTGAATTTTATCAACTCGAGACTCATGGCACGCAAATCGAGGCGATATGTTGACCAAAAAGTCAACCGACACAAACTCAACTTTCATGCATGATTTCCTGTAGATTTCAGTGTCAAAAATATGCTGGAATTTACAGCTCATCCGAATTCAAATTCGTTTGGGAATTATGGCACATACAAATTTTGTATTGTGCACCGATGGTTAAATTCTAACCTAGAAGTTCTACAGAATTAACAGTATGTAAATACTTCGAAATAAATTTTGGGAAAAACATATGTTGATGTTCTTGACATTAGCTTTCCGAAACTTTAAACGGTTCGTGATTCTGATTCTTGGTACTCCCGAAATCACGAAAACATCGAAACATGTCTATTTTCGGACATGCTGTGCTCTATAAATTTTCCAGAATTTAATACTCATAATTTAGAAAAACAATTTATATAATCATAAATCTAACCTCATTATCGTTCTAACAAAAAAAACTGGAGCGCGTTTGGAGTCCGGAGCTAGGAGATATCGTCTTTTTAATTCGTCATAACTAGTAGAAAATGAGACTGAATTTATGACGAATTTTGACTATTTTTGGACGAAAAAGAGAGGAATTTTGGGGAAGAAAAATATGAAGGATGAGGTATTTATAATGGTGGAGACTACTTAATTAAATACAACTAGGATTGGTTAATTTGGATAGGATTATGATGAATTTAAATAAGGATATGATATACATTAAGTTGCTTTCCTAGTAGGTTCAGGATTTGAATTAATTTAAAGTAGAGTTTGAATCTATCTCAATAATTTATAATCTTGAATATAATTAAATATAATACAAATAATTTATAAAATCTTATTAATATCTATTAACACTAAATTAGCATCTATCTAATATTAAGACTATATATATCCAAATAAATTCTAATTAATTTCAAAAATCTAAAATAACCTAAAAATGATTCTAAATAAATATTTATATAAGTAAATATATAAAAAATTCATTTGCTAATTAAATAACAGAATACTCTAAAGAAATTCAATATCTATAATAATATAAATATACACAAAATATCTATTTTGGGTGAGGGGGTTTACAATCTACCCAACTTACAAAAATTTCGTCCTCGAAATTAAAATAGAACATGGTTTCTCTCTATCTAATCTCACTTGATCACAATCTAAAAGAATTACCTCAAGTTTAATAATGCAATTTCTACCCAACTTAAAATTTACCCATCTATCACATAAGACTCTTACACTTAAGAAAAATATTCCTCAATTTATTTTCTCATGTCATTCAATCCTCAAAACTTTAACACCAACTATATCATATGTGATATGCCCTTAATCAATTATAAAAGATAGTCATCAAATAATATGATTGGCCTATGGGGTATATCTTGTACTATCCATGTATCACTTATATCCAAGCACGAGATTTCGTCTTTCCGAAACAAGGGAAGACGGAAAGCAACGGAAAAGAGTTCATGGAGGGGTAATAGAATGGAAGTATGAGAATCAAAGCGTTTAAAGAATTCAAATAGAAATTGTCAAGACAGTTGTGGATTAAAATCTTAATTTGGTAATTTTCTATTTGCATGCTCACATCGGTACAGTTATGTACTTGATATGATATGCTTTGTCGTATCTAGAGGGTAAGTATATTTGTCTACTGGTCCACTATACATCTCAATCCACGTAAAATACTATTGCGAAGGATGAATCAAGCGCATTATGGCTAGCTAGACCATAATACACTGATTCTAATTAGACAATTTGTATTAGTGTGGTTGATCAGGCCCCAATAACACATATGTCATGAACAAGCTCGATATAAGATTAAGCTTGCAAAAACTAGGCTATAATAGCAGCATAATTCAAGGTAGCACGGAAAATATAACGCTGGATTATGATATGAGAAGTTACAAAATAATTCAAGTTCGCAAAAGCAAAAACAACATAAACAATAATAATAAAAGACTCTACAATCTCTACAGTTATCATACAACCTCCTTATCTAAGTCGCTAGTCGACCAAATAGGGCAAGGACCTTTAAATTCTATGGTCTGAATAAACACTGTCGTCTTTTGCTAGCATGCGATAAATATTATTCGGTTATACTTCAATTAATAGGTCAAAAGACTATATGATACTAGGTGTCAAACATTATGGTAAAACTTCTAACTAACTCTAGTAGTGTCTATACTACTCTCAAGTCTTCTTAATACATCAAGGGGTAATGGTATAACAATCTAAAGATAAGGAATTCTAGGTTCACTAGATATTCTAAACTTAGTGGTGTGTCTATATTCTCGTTGTATTCTTAATAGGTGTGCTACTCTAATTATCATCATAA